>PVHP010000032.1:0-102286 GCA_004024765.1 Zapus hudsonius | reverse complement strand
TGGGACTCAAACCAGCTGCAGCAACCCATGACATGTCCTCTCTTTCCCTACGACCAGGACGGCTTCTTTGGGGAGACATAATCTAACCTAGTCCTATTAGACGTGCATTCATTCTATTTTTACATAGTTGATCACACATAATGATTCAAATTGCTTATAATTCATCACTGTGAGGGAAAGAAATGAGGATTAAATAATGAACTAATGCTTATTCAGCACCACCTGGCTAGGTCTATGTCAATAAAGCCAAGACCCTAAATGAGGCTGTTTATTCTGAGTTTAGGCAAAACCCTTTCCTTGCCTCAATAGTCAAAATAATTGCTTCAATCGTCCAGCCCATGCATGATTTTAACACTACTGATATGAGCCAGGTAATTCTTTGTTATAGAAGGTTGTCTTGAGCATTGTGGAATGTTTAAATCCCTCCCTGGCCTTTTTCTACTAAACGTGAATAGCCTTCCCCAGGATAAATCTAAAATGTCCCAGGGGTAAAATCAGCAGTTAGGAATCACTGAAATAAGCAGATGTCCATTTGGCACCACAGTGGGGTCATAATAGATGCTTAGTAACCCCCTGCAGGGATGGCTTACAGGGCTTGGCTTTGTATGAACCAGAGCAATGGAAATAAATGGTGAAAATGTCTCTTTCCCCTTTTGTTATGCATCATGGAGAAAAATGTAGGGTTTGCATTTTATTGGTTTAAAAAATGTATGTTGAATTGGGCATGAGGCATTTTACAGACCACGGAGATGTTTAATTCTACACAGAAAAGAACTTCTTTCCTTATAGAGAACATATTGAAAGCTAAATCTCAACCCTCAATGTCTTTCTCCTTCTCATCTCCAATCTCCCATAGCTGTTGGCTCATTAGTCTTTGAAAGAACATTCTGAGCCATGGCCTCTGCATGATTCTCTGAGTCCTCCTTCCTGTCCTGTGCCCTGCCTCAGACCACTTTTACAGCCAAGATGACCATTCTAGGACACCATTAGAGAGATATCACTCACTTCAACAGCACTTCTCTAAGAAATGCCCACAGCGATCTCTATTAATGTGTATTTAGAAATGAACAAGGAATAAAAAATTATAGAATCAGATAGTATTTGTATTAAAATTTAACAGGTTCCTTAACTTGTCTTTCATGGAACCTTCATACACTATTCTGAATAATTATTGATTTATAAAACTATTAGACCATAGATTTTTCTTAGCCATCTCCTGGGCTAGTGGGACAAGTTCAGGAGAACATTGTCTTATAGGAGTAAATTAAACTCAAACAACATAACAGATGCTTGACAATATATTGTGCTAAACATTTGAGAAACAAAGCTGATAAAATAACATAGTCCATTCCCATGATGAGTTTGCATTCTGTGGGAGAAGTAGAAAGATAAACATGCTGATTTCTAGAAGAAGAATACAATTAGTGGGGCACAGGGAACGTCATGTTGCGTTGTATCTTCATGACCAACTAATTTTACATTTTTGAGGGAGGAAGATGTTGAGTAATGAAGGAAATGGACAAGAGTGGATGGATGCTAAACACGCCAGAAAATGTATGTACAAAATCATAGGAAAAAGAAAGCAGAGCCATAGATAAATTCCTTAGAAGATATGGGCAGAAGTGGAGAGAAATAAGACTGAGAAAGTTAGCAGGAAACAGATTGTCAAGGACTTTACATACAAGGAAATGTATTTGTACTTTATGCTGTGGGCACTGTGAAACCCTAGGAACTATAGAAACAGAAAGACTGCATGTTAAAAATTGTGCATTAGAGTGCTGGAGAAATTGCTCAGCGGTTAAGGCACTTGCCTCCATTGCCTAAGGCCCCAGGTTCAATTTCCCAGTACCCACATAAGCCAGACCCACAAGGTGGTGGCCCTGGTGCTCTCTCTCTCTCTCTCCTTGAAAATGATAAAGAAAATATTTTTAAAAATTGTGCATTAGGATTACTTTTCTAAAGGAACATTGGAAATTGTAAGACCAAAGCCAGGAAAATATGTAAAAAGCAATTCAGATCATCTAAACAGAGGTTATGTAACCCGTAGCCATTGACCAAAAGCATCAGTATAAACTTAAAAAATGCAAACTCTTCAGTCCCATCAGAAGCACTACATATTCTAATCTTGAAGGCGAAACTAAGTAGCATCTGTGGGGATGATGAAAGCTGTTCAGTTGTCTGATTGAAAGAATTTACTAAGGGACAGAGTGTTAGAGTCAGAGAGAGAGAGAGAGATATTAGAGCTTCCTAGTTTGGATGATGATTAGATATGACGTGATGTCTGCATCAATGAAGATGAAGGCTTATTTTACATGGGGACCATGATAAGGTTAGTTTGGAGTAAATTAAGTTTCAGCTGCTTGCAAGTAAGACACTTGAGAGAGACAACCAGTATTCACTTGAAGGATAAATCTCAGAAGGAAAGTGGATGACGGTGGCGAGGATCTGATATTATCTTTGAAACCACAGCATTTGTTTCTGTACTTTTAAGAGTACTGATGGGTTAAGGTCAGACTCAGAAACACTCAAGTATTTAAAGAACTAATGCACTAAAATGACCTAGAGATACAGAAAAGAGAAGTGTGTCACAGAGACATGCATGACGCCCATTATGTGGTTAAAGACCCTTGTTCTCTGCCTCCTACCTCTCTAAGACGCCTCACTTAATTCTGTTTCCTCATTCTTTACACTTTCAGAGTTTCCCATATTTCTGACCAAATCACATGTGTCTTGGGCTTTGCTTTCTTCAGGACCTGGGCGAGGTGGCCTTCACACTCTGGAGTGCCCATTTACTAAGCCGTCTTTGCCCAACACAAGTGCTGACTCATTTCTGAATTCTCCTTTAGTTCTCACGGCTACAGTGTACCAACCACTCTTCCTGTCATTCTCCATAGCCAGTTATGTATCTCTTAAAACTTGAGATATTGATGAGCCTTTCCTTTTTTGCTGCCTTCCCTGGCAAGAAGGTTAGGTCTATGCTTCACTGTCTTTTCATCTTCTCATAAACATAATCTAAGACCTGGTTGAGATTCAGTGAAGATGCAATATGATGTCAAAGATGCACGAATGAGTCAGAGACCAGAGAGAGGGCTAATAATTACAGACTCGTCTAAAACCTGAAGAATTAATCAAATCAGCATGGTATGGATGTATTTTTCTACCATGTTTCCTTCTACTGATTTGGGGTCTGCTGAGCCATTGCTTGTATGGTGAGTGCACTTAGGAATTTCTTCTTGCAAACATGTTCTCAGAGCCTGATTCACCATGATCACAGCCATGTTGGAAAGAAAGCAGTAAGGGGAGACTAATATGCTATTTCTTTTGATGGCATTTTCACAATTAGATGTGGTGAGAATCTCTTTTTGAAGGATTCCGGGCTGATATGGATGTACTTTGGGTGATGAGTGGGTTCTTTAAATCATCCCACACAGAAGATTCTCTACCAAACTAATACCTAGGATGTTCTATAAATGACATGAAAAGTTCTAGTTTATGGTTATTTCAAAGCTTGCATCAAAAATCAAGCATAATTCTAAGAGAAATGTTAAGGTTGAAATGAGATTTCTCCAAAGATATACTTAAGAAATTTTATAAAAATGGTTGGGAGAAGGGTCTTAACTGAAATAATGCACTATAAAAATATTACACTTATTTCTACCCATTTGAATTCCATTCTGTTTAGCTATTTAACATTCGATAGTTTGTAGAAGAACCAAATGGCTTGAAAAAACAACTTTCTCCAAATTCAGAACAGCCCTTCATCTGGTCACTGTGCTGAGAGTTGAGTGAATCCTGCAGATTCTCTTCAAGGCTGGGTTTCATTCCCTCCATCGTATGCAGGCCTCTCTAAGAAAACAGCCAAGAAAAACAACCCAAGCACAACCGGCTGCAAATTGACTTGCAAATGTACAAATTCAGACCAAAAAGTGAAGCAAGAAAACTTCTTTGAAGGGTAATTATCATAATTTATAATGGGCAAGCAAAACTCTTTCCAATATTTCTCTAAACTTTCCAGTGACTTCATTGCCCCAAATTGATAAGTTTTGTCACTTCCTTTATGTGCATTTTCAATAACTGCACAGGTCCTCAAAGATGACAAGGAGTCTCCATGACCAATAGCTAGGAAACCAAATAATAGCTCTTCCAAATTAGCACAAATTTACATTAGGTCTACTAAGAGAATTAGATTGTTAAAAAAAAAAAAAAAGAAGAAAGCTAACAGACTAGCTTACACTGTAGTAGGGTAGATACTAATGAGTTTATGTGCTTAAAGTTCCTATAATTTCAAACTTTAGTACAGCTCTTGAAAAAAAAACATAAAATATAACTTTAATGTCCAAAATAACAAATGCAATTAAATCTCTAATGAGCATAGTTCAGCTCAGTATGTTATAATTTGGAACCAAAAATTAAGTACGAATGTGTCAATTATGAGTTCATTTGTTGTACAAGGAAGAAGCTGATTTTTATAGCAGGGACTTCTAAGGCAACCACCCCTCAAACCCAGATATTATACAAGTTGACTGCTTCCATTAACAGATTAAATTATGTTGTAGCTTTAACATTTCATGAGAAACCTTATAAGCGAACACTTTCAAAAATGATTGCTGAACCAAAGAGCAGGCATAAAACTTATAAAACAACTCACCCAGCCCCATATGGCTATTCTCTTTTCATCAATGAAACCCATTTCTATGAATTTTCTAAAGGAAAAGAAACAAATTTTTAGAATTTTAAATGTGTACACATGACATTTGCTTCTACACAAGCATATTTTATCCAAAGATTTAATACAAATGCTCCTTTTCTTTGTTTAAACACATGCATAATAAGGCTGCATGTACAAATAATTGTGATAATATGATCATGTTTTCTGCAGGAGGAAAGACTCCTTGGATTCTCCACTGTACATGCAAGTGCTCTCAGGCCTCTGAAACCCAGTTTTCCCATCTGGAGAAGAAGTTACCTGGAAGTGTGGAAGGACCTGTTACAGGAATACAAGTGTCATCAGCCCCAATGAATAGGAACAATTTCTCAATCTCTGAGGTAAGGGAAGGATTTTGTTTTGTTTAATGTGATTCATTTCTTATCACTTTATTTACTTAGTTGTTGGTCATTTGATTTAATTCATCTCTGAGAAAAGTATCCATGTTTCCATTTTGTAATTAGGCACACTCAGTTTATCATGGTATGAACAATTACATATATCTTAAAATAGGGAAATTATTCATTTAGCTCCATCATATGGAAAAAAACAATCATTTTGAAAATAATCTTTTCATTAGCAATTATGAGTAATGAGCAAAACCATCTTTTAAAAAGTCGTGAGAACCCTTTAAAGCCAACACCAAACAAATGTTTCATGATAATTTCTGCCATGATCCCTGATGGCTGGTTTCTAGAACAAATAAAATGCATTTGGGGAAGAACCCCCCAGAGAAAGGTTAGTAGAAATGAATGGGTCCCCACAGATTGTGTGCAGGAAGAAAGTCCCACAGCATCCAATGCTTTGGTCTCTTGGATTTCTTTCAGTGACCTTCCTCACCGCTTCTCTGGCAGTGGGGTGTGCTCCTTGAATAATGGGCTTCCTTAGAGTTTTGTGTCTGTTGAAGCAAGGGGCCTGGACTCTGCTCTGAGCTATATGCCCAGCTCCATAGAGTTTCTTACAGGAATTTTACAGCAACCATTTCTCTCATTGCATCGACTCAACATGCACGTTTCTGACGCATTGAGGAGTTGGGCAAATGCCCGGTACTAACAGATGGGAAGAGGCCCCGTTAGTCACAGCTTATCCGACACCGATGCTGAAGGACACTGAGGAGTGCTGGAAGAAAAGCCGTAGCCAATGCAAAATCGCTACCTGGGAGGATGCTGCTCATGGAAGAGCGCAGTGCACGTGCCTCCCATCGAGGCCCTTTGGCTGCACACGTCAAGACCCCAGGGAAAGAAGAGAAGGTTTACTTTCCTGTCAAAAAGTGGTCTTGACACTTGCGCTGGAAGACAGCACAGGGCCATAAATGCGGCCGTGATTTTATGATCTTCCAGAAGCTAGCAATCTCCTAATGCCTTGCATCTGGGGCAGAAGGCAAACAACAGGTGATGCATAGGAACAGGAAATTCTTAACAGCTCTTTTCCTAGGTTGATTCTGAAAGGATGACATTTACAGGAAATGATAGTGCCATAGTGAACGTGGAAATAAAACATTAACACTTAATGTGGCGAGACTAGGTTAAAGGTTAGCTAGATAATCTGAGCATTTTGAGATCAGCAAGGGCCTATAAAGTTTAACTCCAAAATCTGACGCGCTTCCTGCAAGGTTATCTGAAATAGTATTGATAATGTGGTTAAATCAACACAATCAGTAACAAATGAATACGGTATTTTTTTTTTAATTTTGGAGGTTACAGTCAACTTTATACTTCTCCAATAAAAATGACCTCAGGCCAAGGTCAACTTGGACTTCTAGTGATCAATAATACTATATTAGAAATGTTTTTATTGGTACCATAAATAATAGTATAAGTAGCATCTTTCACTCATGTAACTGCCACTAACCCTTTCTGTAATAGAAAATTTAAAACTGTTGAATATAAAGATTGTCAAGCATACTCCAAATGAATGGAGTTTAACTTTAAAAAATCACTGAAATTTTATGGTTTTCTTACATATGCCATTTTCTAGGAAGCCTGAAAAAAAATCAGACCCCAGTTTGACTAATGTACGAGACCTTTCATAAGTATCTCCTTTAGAAATATTCTGTCAGATAGATGAAAGGTGGAAGGTTGTATTGCTCCCCTTTTTGCTTTGTTTAAATCTATTTATTTGAATTGAATACGTTTTACTGATGTTTCAAATCATAAACATGTTTTCTTTTTATGTGTAGGAAATTTAGCTACATTACATTTTATAGGAGATTTGGGGGACCGATTTCATCTCTGAGAGAGATTTAAGGGTGACAATTCAAGCTCCCCATGTCATATGTTTGGGGTCTGGTTCCTAAAACAAAACTACAACAAAACACCTTTTTGAGGGACATGCAGTTGAATAATTTTTAGGATTAACAGTATAATTCTATTCATATCGGCATTTCCTTTTTCAAAGCATTGAATTCCAAGGGCTCCTTTACACTTTTACCTAACACTGATTTCAAACCAAGCCAAGGCTGTCTCTGGAATCATCTCTGTCTGTTCTGTCCCCTCAGAGGACACCTGGCTTATCCATCTTTAGCAGATTTAAGTGCATTGAAAGCAGATATTTCACATTGCAAAATTTTGTAATAAAATTTGATATGTCACTGCTTAATTACTGAGTAAATGAGAGAACATATGCTTGCCCTATTATAGGTAAGCTTTTACTCATTTATCAGAAAAAAAACAACTCAAAGATGATAATGATATAGTCATGACCCTTGATTAATCTTCAATTTAAATGCCAAAGAAAAATTAGCATTAAGTATGACCATTGGCAGAAGGTAGACTTTGTGTTTTTTATACTTAGCACCAGAAATAACAATTTCTCTATGTGAGGGGTTCAGATTTAAACTTTTACCACATCCAAAGGAAGACATTGAAAAGCCAGTCTGTCGGGATAACAACGCATGGTTTGCCCACTAAATAATATAACTCATTATGGAAAATAAATATTAAAAAAAAAAGCCAGTCTGGGCTGGGGGATGGTTCAATGGGTAAAGCACGTGCCAAGCACATTTGGTTCCCAAGAACCAGTGTTTGCATGGTTTAAAAAGCCAGCGTTTATAATCTCAACACTACTACAGTGAGAGGGGTGTGAAGACAAGAGAACCCTGGAAGTTCACAGGTCAGGTCGCCTGACATATGCAGCAGAGAATAAGAAATCCTGCCTCAGACAAAGTAGAAGGCTAACACAGGTTTGTTCTCAGACCACCACATGTGTGCCATGCTGTATATATGTATCTAAACCCACACACATGAACACACATAGAAAATATTTTTATTAAAGAAGCCATTTTTTCTAAAGTTGGAGTGCTGCATTTGTGGCGGTAAATTATGAGCAATAATATCATATCATATCTTGTTGTTATTGGTGCACTTTGCAATGATAATGGAAGAGATGAAGATTTTTTTTAAAAGTATTGCCTACCCACCACTTTCTGGATCTGGTTAGCTTTAGAAAAGTTCTGACTGAAATAAAAAATGAGGCATAAATTTAATTTCTATGCTTTTGTCTATAGAAGGAATACGTTTCCTTTGTGCTTATAACATAGTTCAAGTATAAGATGCACCTCTAAAATATCCATAAGGAATTAAGGCTAGAATGCTGATATTCGTGTTAATATTCTTGATGGGGCACACCACAATCTATTCCAGAAACTGAAAAAAGGTTGTAGCTCAGTGATCAAGTACTTGTTTGGTATTTACAACATCCTGGGTTTGGCCTTAAGCACCAGAAAACAAACGAACTCTGATGTGTTAGTAAAATGATTTCTTGAACCAACTCTCCACTGGGTGAGATTCCTCCAAAAATAGTAGAAAATGCCAGCAATCTGAAGTGGTGAGAAACATGTAGACGAAGTAAGGTGCTCATTATGGTCAAAGATTTAGTTTAACAACTTATTCATTAATTTACTATTGTTTATTGAAGTAGACTTTTTCATTAAATATCTCATATGTGTTCATATATATATGATACACAGAATAGAAAAACATACAAATATTTGAATTACCATTTCCTATTTTTAAACATAATTACTCGTGAATCTAAACTTTTCTGCTTTGTTTATAGATAAAAATACAAAAAAGTATTGGCTAGTCCTGGATCCTAGCTGTCAAATATAATCTGTTTTGGATAGTTACATTGAAGCCACTAATAATGTCATGAAAAGGGGGAAAGAAGTGTACTAATAACTTTTCTATATTGCCGTTCGCTATAACCCATCATTTAGGTTGTAGCTGTCACACATGCAAACTCATCCACAGAGATTAATCTAGCTCACCTCTGGCTTTTAGTTTTACAAACCACTATTCTCTAACTTCACTTGTCCACTCTCTAGCTGTGAATTTAACAGCTAGAAAGAGCCAGAAAATTCCTTTACAGTGTTTCCAATAGAGCAGGAATTTGGATGGCAACATTCTTTTCATTTCAGAAGACTGAACCATTAATTATGGGGAAGAACTCAGAACTGCCTTCCTTTTAAAAGTTTTATAATATTGGTTCTATTATCTAAAAATAAGATGTTTTGTCAAATGGAAATAGGCATATAGTTTCTTGTTAATATCAGCAAAATTGACAGCTAGTTTAACAAAATCTATGCACAACACTAAGAATATGTACAGCAGAGGAACACTTGAGACATCTCTAAACTTAAGAGATAAAATTAAAAATGTTTGAACAAATTGGAATATTTGGTTACTGAAGATTAACTCTAGAGGCATACATTTTGCCAATTGTGAGCAATACTGATAAAGTAAATTGCAATGACTAGCATTGTAAAAGAGGATATTTGTCACTTAACACTCAGACATTTTTCTACATAGGTATTAATTCTTTTCATGAATAACTTTCTCTATACTTGACAAACTATTCCCTTACTATTAATGATAGTTTTATTTCAAGTTAGGAAAATAGTCAAAAAAAGAATGGTGACCAATGGAAGAGAAGGCTGGGGTGTAACTCTGGGAGAATTCATGACTACCATGGACAAGGCCTGGGTTGATCCCAAGAAGCCCAAAGAGAGAGGAAAACAGAAGACAAAACGCAGCAGCTCAGTTGTGATGGACCAAGGTTTGTTGAGTGTGGACAGTGTGATGAGAAGGTGCTCACCTGACAGCTGCAATCTGATCCTCAACTTCATAAACACCCAGCTTCCGATACACTGCATACAGGAGTTTGTCACCTTGGAAGGCTGTCCCTCGGCCATCCACCAAGGCAATGACCATCCCTTCCTTACTTGCCAGATAAGATATCCAATTAACAGCAAAGACAGACCTTACACTCTGGCTGCAGGGACCACCATATCTAAGGGGGGTGGGAAAGAAAAGAATTTCTGAATCTTTCACAAAACTGAACTTCCCACACTGGCCTACTACTGGCTCCAGTAATTCCCAGTTAAATTTTGTGATAAAATTTCAATCACAATAGGATTAAAGCTGGCTCCCGACCAAGAGAAGACCAGGCTTTTCCCAGAGGTTTGCTATAAGGAAGTTGTTTTGGGACACAGCCTCTCCTATTCCCCAAAACGGATACATCTAGGGTTGGCATTTCAAGGAATATGTGTGGGTTTTTCGTCATTTCTGCCACCTGCCACTTGCTAAAAGCAGACATAAGATATACTAAAAAAAAATGCATGGTGTTTTAAGCAAATTGTGTGTAGGTCAGCACTGATTTTGGGTGTGATTCCACTGAATGTATTCCGTTCCTTTATTTCATTTCTAACTCAATTACATAAGATGTTAAGATGATTTACAATATTTTTTGGCTGCAATTTCTCTATCTCAAAGGTATTCTGACACATTCGGCAATTTGCCATACAAAGGAAATTCAACACAGAAAATGCAAGCCAGTCCATTAAAGTCTCAAAACTTCCTCAGTCTATTTTAAATAGCCATATTTTATTTACTCTGATTAGTTGAGGAATATATAAAAACAGCATCAATAGGAACTGTTACCAAGGAGAATGGTTCATTCTATTTCATAAATGTGTATTTCATCCAACATATTTTCAGTAAATAGTTTTTACACCAGAGAAAATATTACATACACTTGAATTAACAAGGGATACTTCCTTGATCTGTCAAATTGAGGTGGAAAAATCATCTTGTACCATAAAGCTTTGAAAAAAAATAGAAAAGGGAGAATATTATTCCAAACATCTCCAACATTATTTCTTAGTAACAATATACACCATGAAATCAATTCATAATTAATAAATTGTTACAAACATTAATAATATAAATTAAGGTGATTGTATTTCATGGTTTAGGTCTAATTTACAAATGACTAGACTCAAGTTACAGGTTGCTCTACATGCATATATTCTAAAATTAAAATTTGACATGCTATTTTTTTAAAAAGTCAAACTTAAAAGCATAAGATTAACCATATTCTTAATCATATTAATATGTTTAGCAGAACTATTACTACAGTAAGATTATTTTAAATAGGAGGTTATAATATGTTTCAGGGATTGGACTGAAATTTATAATTTTTTAAAATAAGAATATTTTTCTGCTTCATACTTGAGAGGATTTTTAAAATATCTTACTAATTTCATCCACTTCAAGTTTCTTAATCTCCTCTGTAGGCAGCTGGATATGTTTCAAAGCAGTTTCCAATTCCTTGTTTTCTTCCAGGATTTTTATTTCTTAAAAAAAAATAAAATGCTCATGTTCAGTTAATTTTATTTCTATAAATGATTTCTTTCATAAACTTTCTTTGGCTTTCATATGGATGAAATGAAACTGGATAAGGCTTCTCTAAGGTAATTCATATTGGCGATTTAACCCAGCTTTTCATGCAGATACGAGTTTAGGAAGGACATCACATCCGAGTACTGTCTTATAATGATTCTTGTGACATCAACTAATATTTCTGACATTTTGAGCAGAAGCATTAAAGCAACTTGGCAGATTCTACCCTGCTTCCCCATTTCCAATTATATGTTTTATTTTCAACTTAAAACTATGTAGCTAAGTAGGCAACATTTCTCTTAAAGTCAATTAAAAGTAAGTAATACATATAATATCTAGGTCATTGAATGTCACATTTCAAATGGTGGTGTTATTATAATTTAAAAATGTGAAAAACAATTATTACATCTGTGATTTTTCTATCTATGTATTAAACTTAACATAAAATTTCTCCTGGTTTTGGAAATAAATAATTGTGTTCAAATCCTTCAAATCCTTTCTCCCAAGTTGGTATATATAATAGTTAAACAACAATATGCACCTATCCATGCTTTTTGTCATGCACCTTAAAAAAATCGTAAAAAGCTGTTTGTAATCAGGCATGACTCATGCATATACATTCCAGCACTGTGGAGGCCAAGGGAGGAAGATCTATGTGAGTTCAAGGTCAGTTTGGGTTACTGAGTGAGACTGTCTAAAAACAAACAAAATAACGAAAGAAAGACTACTGTTTATTGTTAGAGCTCAGTTATGTTTTGCACTTTAATGCTTGAAGCTGAATAAATCCAGTGATCCTGAATGGAAACTAATAATACATGGACATGTATTCCTAGTAATAGAGGGCTTTTTATAAGTTCTATTTTGAACTAGGATTTTATATCAATGTCTTCCAGGTTAAATATATATATTTCATGTAATATAGAGTTTCTATCTTTATTTTCCTGGAAGAGGGTGAGTGGATGACTTGGGTACTAAGGTAATTGTTATGAAAGAAAACCTGAGGACTTTGTGTCTAGGTGCCTTTTTGTAACAGTGGTCCCTCTAGATAGTAAACTGGAAACTGATAACTATACCAGGTTTGTTAAACCACTTCCCTTATAACTCTCAGTTTTCACATCCTCATGGCATTTGTCTTCACTGTGTTATATTTAATCTTAACACAGGTAAATATACTCTGGGGCTAATTTATATATGATGTGCAATTAGCTTTGGCTAACCCATCTGGAAGGAGATACTTTTCACATATTGTAAGTTATGATGGACAAGAATGAACACAGAAGGTTGAAGAGCCAGACCCGGCTTTGTACTCTGTGTGGAGTCTGTAAGTAGAGTGGTCACGTGTTAAGGGATGTTGCGTGAAGAAAGTTCACACACAGAGAATGAACAGTCGATGAAGTAATTGATTACCATTTTCCCTATTTGCTCAAAGCACTGAAACTAGGTGTTGTTTTTTACACATTGACTCTATCACTATTCTGTTACTAAGTGCTGAACTTTCAAAATTTTAGCCTGAGAAATGACAGATAAAACTGAAAGGCTAACCAATAGTCATACAATCGGAGTTACAATTTTATGACTAGTGAATAGGAGATTTTCCCCCACTTGAATCACAAATAATTTTATAAAAATATGGGTCCTGCACTGAAAGCTAACCAACTGTAAGAGGTGGTACAGCATAGACAATACTCTTTACTTCTCTTTCTTCATACTCAGTACCAAACCCACTGAAGATCTGCAAGCAGTAACTCTCATGCAGCATGTGTTTCGTATATACCTGTAGACGTGAATCCTTTTTATGATAAAACTGAATTCACTTGTAAGAGTGATAGATCTAAAATTTGATTTTTTTCAATCATACTAAAGTTCCGTATTTCTCATTAGCTCAATTATATACAGAATATGTGGAAAAGCGGATCACTGAGGTCAATCAGTGAGTTAATTTTAATGACAACTTTCAATGCTCAAAGCAACTAAACCTCCCTTGGGTGCTGACTCTTCTGGGTTACCATAGTATCTGGTTCAGTATGATGTACTGCTTTCAAATGACCTTCCTCTTCTCAAGGAAAAGTGAGGCCAATGCACTGTGTTCTGTGGTGCCCACAGACTTTCAAATCACTGCTGTGGTGGTTCTTCATTCTCTCCCATCCCAAGAGAGTAATCTCGTCCTTGTGTTTAGATCCCCATTGCCTTCCAACTTCTTATACAAACCCTCCCAATATTACTTCAATCACCCTCCTCCCTTTTGTCATGTAGCCCAGGTTGGCCTTAAAATCCTCTTACCTCTACTTCTCAAGTGCTGGAATTACAGGCATGTGCCACTGTGTCTGGCATTTATCAACCCCCTTTTGACTCCTAGTTTCTTTACTCAATATTTAAACACACTCAAGTAATTATCATGCTTCAAATGCAAAATTAAAACTCCATCAATTGATCCAAGCTAATATCCAACCTTTATCTGCCTCTCCTCCCAGCCTTGCCCACCCACTAGTGTTTCTATGTTCTAATACTAATTCGCTCTGCAGGTGCAGCCTTGCTTGGCTCTACCCACCACCCAACCCTTTCACCTCTCTGCAGAGGTGGCTCTGATCAAGGTAACGTCAGTCTCTGTCTTGCTAAATCCATTGCTGAAGACCAGGTCGTGCTCATTTTCTGCAGAAGGTTATTGACTGTGCAACTTCCCCTTCTTGAGATCTTATCTCTACCTTCCCAAACACCGACTCAGGGTTGGTTGCCTCCTGCTCTTGGGCACCTTTACAGGCTCCGTTTTCTTCCTGTAGTTCTCAGGCACTGGCATTCCACATTGTTTTGCTCAAGACTCACTTTTCATTAACTCACCCACCCACTTTTCTGCTGATCCCTCATCTCTTCCAAGGTCATGGTCACCATGTGTTCCATCAAGTAATGATTTCTTGATGACCACTGTCAGTACAACTGATGATTTGACATCCAGATCTAAGCATCATGCAACAACAGGACCAGTTCCACTTGGATAAAATCGACATTCAAAACAAAGTTCATCATTTCCTCAAAGATTTGCTCTCCACCTTACACAATCTTTCAGTGCCAAGCATTTTAGTATTTCAACCTTAAAACAGGAAATACCTGTTTCTTGCTCATCAGTTTTGGGGCTGTTTTATTTGTCATTAGGGAAGATTTCCTAGCTGAAACAACCTAGATAAGCAGCTCTGTATGTGTGCTTTCATGTTTCCTGCATTTCTTCTCTCTTAGAACTTATACCAGCTCTTTTATTAATGCCTCTCACACTCCTGTGTCCTCCATTGATCTCCTTGAGGGCAGGGACGATTTCCAACACTATGTCTATCTTTTATAAAACATAGTACTTGAGGCAGTGTGTGGTTTAATTGATGAGTACCCAACAAATATTTAGTGAATGGTGATTGCTGGTCCAATCACCATTCACTAAACAAGCATATAAACATAGCATCTGTTCTAAAATAACAGTAGAACATTTATCAAAACTACAGAGTCTCAAACATGCTCCAAGATCTCCTGAACTGAAATCTCTGGGGAAGGCATAAAAATCTGTATTTGTGATAAGCATGTGTCATAATTTGAACGTGAAATGACCCTCTCTGCCATGGGCTCATATGTTTGAGCATATCTGTAGTTGGTAGTGCTGTTTTGGAAGGCTGTGAAGCCTTCATTCAGAGATGGAGCCTAGTGGAGGAAATGAGTCTCTGGGGGTTTTGAGGTTTGATAGCCCAGCCTACTTCCTGTCCTCTCCTTGCTTCCTGATGGCAGGTGTATGAGAGGAGTTGCCTGGGCTCCTTCTGCCTGCTAAATAGCTAACTCTCTTTCCAATTTCCGGCCATGTTGGGTGATAACCCCTTGAACAGTACTCCAAAACCCTTCTTCCCAAAAGGTGTTTCTTATCAGGTATTTGGTCACAACAATGAGAACAACAGCTAATATAGCATAGGATAGGAAGAATACTGTCAGTATGCATGTTTGTGGAACTGATCTAAAAGACTTTGAGTTGTTTCTTAAAGTAGAATATGCAAAACTATATAGGCTATATGAGTGATATAACTATAGAGGTGGTACAGATATTAGTATCTCCCCGAAATATAAGAAGAACATTAAGAAAATGGATAAGAAGCTGTTATATTTATGTCATATATCAAAGGTGATATCTATTAAAACAAAAGCTTAGGATTTAAAGTAACCTTAAATTTTTCCCCCTGAAGATTGAACATGGTAAATTAACAAATACTGCCCGTTATTCATTAAAATATTCTATTTGACACAGAGCTAAAACAACTTGAAAATGCCTCTTGTGTCCAGAGCTCATGAATTGACTTTTTCTTCATGACTTTATTTTCACCTCTTCTTAAGCCATTAAACTGACACCAAAACTAATCCCATAGTACTGACCTGACTTGTGAACAAAGCTAGCTGTCCAGGGACAACAGCAGCCTGAGTGCTGAAGGAAGTATCCTCTTTGTCCCTTGATATCTCTGCTCTCCGACAACCTCAATGCTATAATTTAGCTTAACAGTAAATCTGAAGATAATGGAGAACCAGCAGGAAGAATATAATAATTATGTATTTGGTTAACTCTTTTGAAAGCAAAAATGAACATCTTTGAACTGTGAACTCTTTGAATTGATATCACAAGTTCAGGATAGAGGAGGTATATGATAATGCAGTCAAAAATAAAAAAAAAGTATATCCAAATTTCATGGCTTTTGTATGTGGTAACAATACTATGTAGCTGTTAAAGCAACAACAACAAACAATAACAACAACAACAACAAGAAAATGCTGGCATGTTAATCACCCTCTGCTCTCTGAATTGAACAAAAGAGATTGTGCCTAGAATTTGTGTTCTGTTTGGGAGGTTAGAAGACACAACAATTAAAAAAAATAAAACCTCTTCAAAAGTAAAAAGACAGGGATTTTTGGGGGGAGGGGGAGGAGAGTGTACTGACTATCATAATGTTCTTTCCAATTCTAATCTGTGCTTTTTAGAAGGCCAGTTGGAGAAGATATACATGATTCCTGTCATGGAACTTAGCTATGTAATGCCAGATTCTCACAGAAAATAATCATTAAGGTTCATATGATTAAGTTTGACTCAAAAGTTAAGAAAAATCTGTGAAATAATAAAATGTGATAGTGCATCACTATTACTCTTATCTGTGCGGGCCAACTGTTCTGCCCTCTGCAGTGGAGCAAAAGAAAACATTCAGGATATCTTTAGATGCAAGAGACAGTACCTTGATCAGTGAGGCCATCATGAAGGGTGGAAATGGGAAGGCCAGGGCCTGCATGCAAGATGAAAAAGGTGTGATTATTGTTAATATAACATGCCATTTCAACAAGGATGACTGGTTGTATTCATGATTATTGTCATGGATAAGTACATTTTAAAATTCTGCAGTGACTTTTTCCCATAAAGAAGTAAATATTACCATTTAAGTTACCACATGTGAGATCAGAGCCAAATTAAGGAATGGATGTGAGAGTATTACCTGTAGCTTTCCCAAGAGTGACTCTGAAGAGCTAAATACTAGTTGCACACACAATACTCAGAAGTGGCAAATGGCCTTCTAGGAAGATGTGTCACCCTGCACTGGACTGCATGTAGCCATTTCCATGGGTCTTTATGACCATCTTCCATCAGTACCCAGATTACAATTTCAATCTGCTTTTTAATTTAATATTCACTTTATTTCAGTGGGAAAAAACAAACCATCTTTCTTTCCATGTAATTATTACATACAGACACAAACTGATTCAGAATTTATTTCCTTTTCAAATCTGCTATTTCATGTCTTGTTCCCTGGGAAACAGGGTCAGAAAAAGGTTTGTGGGCTAGAAGTTTTCAGGGGGAGGAAGGTTGGTGTTGAGATGCCTTCTTGTGGGGTTATTAGAGGAAAGATGGGGCAGGGAGGGAGGGTGGATTTCAGTGCAGTCACACAGAGATTTCTGCTAACCTCCACCCTGCCCCAGGTATCTCTGGATCCAGATGGTCTGCAAAATTGACCCAGGGGCCAATAGATCAGGTTTTCATTCCCCAGCATAGAGCACAGTGGTATGTGGCCTGGCACTAAGGTAATCTCAAGAGATAGGAGCTCAGGTATAAACTGACAGCCACCAACACCCTGAGCAAACTGGGTTTAAAGATGGTGGCTCTGGCTGATTCATCACCATGCTCTCACTCCGTTTTCCTTTCAGCTTCTCTGTGTAAAAACTAGCCACTTTAACAAGATGTGCAAATAAACAAACACGATCACTCATCTGATCTGTAGAATAAAATAATACCTAGAAATACACTTTTTAAAAGAATATTTACTCAGAAAGTTAATGAATTAAATGCAACACACATGGAAGTTGGTAGCATTGCTCTGTCTGTCCCAGATAGCCCCTTCTTGGAGGGAACCCCATGAGAAGAGTGTCCTTGGCCCCAAGTGAAGCAGAGAAGGGGCTTTTCTGATGAGTTCTGAGAAGACCTGGGTATGAATAGTGCCTTCTGGCTTGCTCCTGGCAGCCTTCTGCCTGCAGAAAACATGCTTTTGATTTATTCCTCAGAGCTGTAAGTGTGACAGTGCCAAGCCCATGGGGAAATCCTATAACTGTACGATTGTACCCACATCTTTGCAACTGTAATTCTGGGGTGCAATGTTTTAAGACACACACGTCAGGCTCATTTTTGAACTAGTCTTTAATAATAACAACTAATATTTTTATTTCCTGCCTGACTCCTTAGTCTAATGAGAGAATGGAGAACAGGGATATTATTGGACTCTCTCAAATGCTGACAGTGCTCCTGTGCAATCCCATAGTGCTAGGGAATGGAATCACAGAGGCTCGTTTGATTCAGTGTTTCTTCACGATCATCAAAAGGAACAAGCATGCATTTTGCATTTAAGGTAAGACTGTAAGAAACAAGGCCTGGAAATAAATCCTTAGGCTTTAACCTATTAGAATTTTCTTGGCGTGCTTTCCCAAAAATGAAAAGTTGCATTTCTTTCTCTGTTTTTTTAAACTATGACATAAACTTGGGACTGACTGCTCTTGACACAGCAGCATGATATGTGTTTCTAGAGGTGCTAGCATCAATCCTTAGGCTTGGCTCTTGTTCAATCAGCATTACCAATATAACTTTACCTGCATCATCCCGTCCTCTGGGGCTTAGCAGCCCTTTGGAGAGTCTGAAGTTACATAATGAAGCTTCACTCTTAGCCTAAAGGGAAAGATTTCAAGGTTTTTCCTATGATGGCGCAGTGACTCATTTTACTGGAGCTTCAAAAACACCAGACGATGTGATGCTTCCCACACAGTATATTTTTTGCTAAATGGGAAATTACCATACTGCCGAGGAACAGGGAGTGGTAGAAAAGTCAGGCGATTCAAGTTCTAGAAAGGACTCTTCCACCAACTTTTGATGACAGCTAAGTCTCTGGTTCCCTATCTTGTCAGTGCACACAGTTCAAACAGATGTTAGGAAGACACAATGACACACAGTGTGCTAGAGTACCTTCCCCAAGATGTTTCAGTGGTAATTGAATGCAAAGCTCTTGCCAGTATAAGTCCGTGTGTGTTAATGTACTGCCATGGATGCCTTTATCAGCAAATACAGAAGCATGGAACAAGACTATTGGTGGGGTCTGCAAAGACAGCAATGTTTTTTGATGCTCTGAATCCCCTAAGTGTATTTCTGCAAACATCTACTGTCTGCAGTGTAGTTGGTGTTCTACTCGGTCACATGAATACAACAGTGAAATCAACCCCTGCTTTCTTGAAGAGAGAGGTAACCAGATGCTGATGTATTATGGTTACTTCAGTGATGCTATGTGCCTGGCATGTAAGCCTTTGATAGATGTCACATCAGTATCAAGCTTAGGTCGAAAAATGTTGCATATAATTGGAGAGGCACATTTACCTTGAAATGCCATCATCACCATCAGCACATACAGTCAGGAATGACAATCTCTTGACATTTCAAAGATGCCACTGACCAAACATTTTATGGAAGTGTTATTTCAAACTGACATCTTGTGTCATCTTGAAGGAAGCATTTGGGCTTACATGGCTATTCATATCTGTATAATCCAATGGGCTGTGGCTATAGGTTCTAGAGTCAGGACTGAGGTAAGTGGCAACCACGGTGGTCTTACGTCTATCTGTTTACAAGAAACCCATGGGGGCAAGGCCTGTGCAGCTGAGCAGTATCTCAACTGGTAAAAGCTTCGTTTAGTTCTCGAAGTTATCCACCTGCACATGGGAAGATGATGCCAACGTTGGAAGGATGACCTGCATTTCCTAACACCTCCTGCCAAGTGCTACACCCCCCACTCCAATTTAAAGTGTGGATTAACTAGGCTGAGGATACAAAGATTGGAGAATTGGAGAATTTCCAATTTAGTTCGCCACATCGTCATGATGACTGCTAAAAATGCCAATACATTACATTGATCTACAGTGTTATCTTTGCCTGTTTCAAGTTTTTGTCAATATCCAAAATAACATGTGGTACACAATAGAGCTTATTTAGAGAGAAATTATTGATGAAATGTACACAGGGCCATAAACAACCAGGAAATGTTTTATAGATATTTACTGGCTGTTTTTCTGTATTTGAATGATTCAAAATATTTACAAATTTTAAAAAAGACATAATTAATGAGTAAGGTTTAATTTTTGTGTGTGTGTGTCTCCATGAAACTAGTGTAGCAAGAATGATGGTCTTCCCTGAACAGACATCAGCTTTCTAGGCCATTGTTCTTTTCTCTGGTATAAAGCTTGACATTTCCCCAGCAAGTGAGGTACTTGTTGAAGAACCACGTGACAGAGAAAACACATCAATCCACGATATTGCTTCAGCCCTTCAGCCATTAGAGCTGGCAGGTTGTGTCTGCATGCAGCTTTATGGCACTCTGGAACATTCATGGCTATAAGCATGGGATTGAGAGGTACCGGATTCTTAGTCTAATTCCAACTGATACTTATCCATGGTACCCACCTTTCACAAGCAACTCTGTTGCTAAAAATGCAAACAAGTTAGACTCATTCCTTTTTGTCTCCTTTGAATTTTCCCCCTTAGGCATCTGATGTGAAACTTACATATAACAAGTACTCAGAACCTGGAGTTAAGAACTAATCAGATGGGAGTGACAGGTTGATGACAATGGTCGTGGGCTGGCAATGCTCACTTGAGGTCCGTCACCTACCATAGCAGATGAGTGCATAGTACTTGGCGTAGTCGCTGAAACTTGCTGTGTAATATTGGCACCTTTCTTTCCTTAGATGGCAAGTAACACACTTCTTGCTCGGGGGATAGCTTCCAATGCTAATTCTAGAGGGAAATGAAAATAAAACTAAGCTGAAATTTTGAGATTGTATTTATCAAAATGTACTACTCCATGTAAAGTGACTAATTTACATATTGACATCAAACCCACTCTATTTTTCTGTTGCCAATATCATTTAAAGTAAAGGGGAATCACAGTGTTTTGATGTAGCTTGAGTTTTGATCCATTTTTGCCTGAAGAGGCACAGCCTTTGAGGGAGAAGCCCTCTGCGGTTTTCCCAAAGTGGGAGAAATATCTAACACTTGCGATGCGAGTGAGGTAGTTGCTTTCCATAATGATTAATCTCTTCGGAAGTAAGTGGTTGGGAATCCATAGCTCTTCATCTTCCTGTCTGTCTTTTTTTCTATTCCCACATCAAAACACACAAGGAAAATCTGGCAGAACCACTGAAAAAGGGGTCCCTGTTCTTTTCTATTTCTGGAAGGAGAATTTGTAATAAGCAAATTGGAAATAAGAGCCACAGTCCCATGTGCCTGCAGGGTTTTCCATTCCCTTCATCAAGAAGTGTGGGCTCCTGGGAGCTCAGTCTGGAATGCTGCCTTCTCCCTCCCCTCCCCCCCAGGCCAATCTGCACCTTGCACAATGCCCCCCCTCTCTCCAGAAGAGCCTGGCTCTTGAATGGGGTGATTACTTTTCATAGATAATAGAGTCCTGGACCTTTCATCAAACTCAGAATCCCGATTCAGAGCCCCTGGGTGGTGCTATGACAGGGCCAGGCTGTCTCAGAACCCTTATAGCTTCCAGAGTGACCTGGGCCATTTCCCAGGTCCTACTGCTGAGGCTGCCTGAGCTTGTCTTGCGCATGGCAGACGGTGTCTGGAGACATGGCTGGCTCCCAACTGAAAAGAAGGAGTGTGATCTCAGGAAGGCACAAAATATGACAGAGGGGACCTAGCTTCTTTTTTCTCTTACAGTTAGTTTCTATGCTCATATTTTTCTGAGGTCTTGGAAACGTAAGGTGGGGAATTAGAAGTGAGCTCAGAGGTCAACCTACCCATGTTCAGACCTCATTTCTACTACATTGCCTGCTTCGTAGAGTTGTGGGATGTGATTACAGATACGAATCAGATAAGAAGGTGCATTGC
Organism: Zapus hudsonius; assembly: GCA_004024765.1. Lineage (NCBI taxonomy): Eukaryota > Metazoa > Chordata > Mammalia > Rodentia > Dipodidae > Zapus > Zapus hudsonius. The sequence goes on along the minus strand of PVHP010000032.1, from coordinate 80,478 downwards.
AGCAGGTGGGAACTGTTGCTTCTATTTATACATCCAGAAAGGAGTGTTTACCTCAGCATCCCAGGCACCAAAAGGATAACTTGATGGAACTTGACTGCTAATGACTAAAGCAGAACCTGAGCTGCCTATGCCAAAGAAAGTCAGTGAAGGAAATCATATGCCAAGGGAGGAAAAACAATGCTTGGCACAGAGGAAGTGCTCAACAAATGTGCATCTAGTAAACAAATGTCCCTAATTACCTTTAAACTTTTTGAAGCATTTAACACAATATAAATGATATTCAGTATTTATATCAACAAAAGAATCTCCTTTTTCTTTATGAAAATATGTTGGATTGGCTCATGTTTGGGAAGTATATAATTTTTATACTGATGTAGTATACACAATATAACATTCTTGGAACATTTTATCTTGATTCATTAATGAATGTTTTTACATTTCACACATTTAAAAAGCATTCCACACCAATCAAATATATGTCATATTTTATTCAATAATCTATGCATTAGATGTACATATGTATGTATGTATGTATGTTGTATGTATGTATCTGTGTCTACATTTATCTGTAATCTCTATATTTATCTATCAACACTACAATGCATTAACATATATTACCTGTAGATATTTCTTCTTCCAGGGTAGCCTTCAAATTCATTGCTAGAATAAAACCTGAAAATATATTCAGAAATCAAGGGTTGATTAAACAGTAATGTATTGGCACTAATATTAAAACTGTAAACAATACAGGCAAACACTCATTTAATCAATCTAATAATTAGCACTTAGGTATACAAATCACTCCTGTGCATAACTGAATTTTGGGCATCTGCTGTGATGTGCAAATCATTAGAGAAAAGTGAAATTTTACTTAATCCTGCTTTTATTTTCAATACTTTGTGTTCTGATACTTTAGGATGCTTACAAAATAAATTATGATTTTAAATTAATATTATATGTCTCACTTTCCCTGCTTAATAACTTTTCTGGCCTTTTAGCACTACAATGTTGTTCAATTTTATCTATGATTAGGAGCACATTTAGATTTTGTTTTATAAGCCCTGATAACTTTACAGTAAGTCTGGGAAACTCATCCACATTAGGATAGCACACACCTCAGGGCATGTTAATTCACTTGGATGGAAAACAAATCACAGGAGAACACACTTGCTACCTTAATATCCAGTGCAGGTTCTATCCTGTCTTAATATAGCTATGAAGTGGGAAATCCAGCTCAGTGACATGATTTTCATTCCTCGGTGAATTCATCTGTATATCACAAAGTAACTGTGTGTGCGTGTTTTTTTTTTCCTCAGGAAGAGCATAATGGAGTGTGAAAAGTTTAGAATAGACAAGGTTTGGTTGAAATCACAGGAGGGTTGAGTAATCCAGGTCGTCCTTGTCCATAATGCAATGGAAACTTTCTTAGTCCCAAGGAAAAAGGAAAGGCAACAGAATGCAGTGCATTTTTAGTGCTGAATTTATATTCTAAGCGTGCATGTGTCGAGTTTGTTTACGTCTTTACTATTGCCACAGGACTCCCGTCATCACTTCCCCTTCCTTTCCCCCATCTCTCCAACAACCTGCAATCAACTGCTTGGTCTCTTTTCCCAAGGCCCCCAGCAGCTCGTCCAGGCTGTCAGAATGTTCTCTGTTGCCATCATCTCTATCAGTACAGCCCAGCCCACTTTGCCACTTGTCTCTCCCCTTTCTTCACAGACAGGAATTTGTCAGTTTTCACCCACTTCTGTCTTAATCAGCTGCCCTTTGCTCTCATTCACTTACCAAGGAAGCCTTGAATTCCTCCTGTGTTGGGAAGAAATAAGTGCTAAGGACATGATTTAAAGGAGGCATAATTTGTCTTTCCTGTCTTTTCTGAACTGTCATTATTCCAGCTCTGGCTTCTATCATCTGCAACTTGAAGAAATCATTTCTACTTCTCTATATTTGGTAGACAGAAATGCCTCAATAACCAAAAGCCGTTGCAAATGATGTTGTTATTAAACCTAGAAAATATGGAATCACTACAAAAGTCTCTCTACCTGCATTCTGCTTTGTATGGATTTCTGAAGTGTGCTCATTGCTTCAAGTTTTAAAGAATAAATTTGCCTTTAGTATCATTTATTTAATTTTTTATATTTTTCTTAAAATTATCTATCAACTGTTGGAGAAAAAGGACCACTTACTAAGTGTTCTGTCTCCTATATCAGTGGAATTACAGCTGTCTGAACCAAACCATAGAGTGGCAGAGATGCTCTCAATTAGATGCAGGAGATGGTACTGTCCATCATTTGTATGTCCATCAGTTGGTGCCAATTAAAACCTGAATGGTGCATCGTGCTGCATGCAGTACTTACAGTGAATCCTGTGTTACTCTGAATATATTTATGGCCTCCCACTTGCCACTTGTAATTTGAATAGCATTTTCCTATAAAAAGACAAACATTTTGTTGTGTGAAGCAGAGCGTTATTTGAGCAACCTCAAGTGAATGATCTTTGAGGAGATAAATCTTGGATGGAACGTACCACAGTGTCTTTGATATAGTGAATATGTTTGTAGCCGTCCTTGTCGCTAAATATTTTGTAGTATGACATGGCATCATAACTAAAAACTGGTGTTGAAACAAAGAACTGAAAGAAATTAACAGAGGTTATGATCCAAAGACCAACCAAACTATCACCACGAGATGTTCTTAAAGGCATTTCTGGTCATGTTTATAGGGATCTGCTTGCCTCCCCTGGCTGCAATCACTCACATCTGAAACTCCAGCTCTTCAGCTTTCTCAGCGATCCTAATGGGTATTGGAGTATTCGGATTATTGCCACTGCATAAGCCCACTACTCCTACTTTTACGTGGCCTAATTTGACTAAATTTCTAAATATGTTTTGACATAATGTGGTTTGAAAAAGTCAAGTGAATAAAAAAAAAGAATGTTGATAATCACGGAATCAGACTTTAAAGCGAAGTATTTGACCAAAATGGGACTCTCCTTAAAGCTTATAGCGCTTTTAATATTTGATTCATCTAATGCCAAGTAAGTGATTTCAATGATTCCGTGAAGACATGTAATGACTAGGCTATCACAACCTGCTAGCTACAATTTTAATAGTGGTGGGGGGTATACTTGAGAGAAAACTATGGCCTGGGACTAGGGAGGAGGGGGCTTTACTCCAGAGTTTAGGAATCAGAACTGACTTCATTGGCTGAGTTTGATCTATTCAGTGTTCCCATAGGGTACTTGCTGAGACCCACCAACTGCACAGGGAGGTCTAGACACACCAGTGAGCCTTGCAGCAGAAGAAATAGCAACTCGAGGTCTTAAATGTACAGACAACTGAAATTTTGATAATAGCCTCATACTAAATTTCCACCAACAGTTTCTTGTTAGATGAATGGAACACCCTTGTACAAAATTACACTGCTACAGAGAGCTCCTCTATGTCACACAGAGTAAATATTTTCAGAAATCACTTAAAACAAGGTCTATCTGGTTTTAATCTATGTGACAGTATAGTAAGGCGTTCGGCTGTTTTACAACTGAGGCAAACAAGAAATAAAAGCATCCCAGTATCTTTAAGGTGGAACTATCTGTTTGGATCTGGTCTGAGACCAAGTTTTGAGGAAGGAGAGAGCAAGGAAAAATCACTATAGGCTTCTTTAATAATAGTTTTAATGGTCACATCTTGATGTCATCTGATATTAGATGCATTTTAATAAAACTATTAATTCACTTAAGCTGCGATTGTGAATAGAATGTGACTTATTTCATGTTTCTGTAGTGAAATAAGCAATGTTCTTCTAAATGCATTCCACCAGTATTGAAACTTTTATTTGTATGTGTACATATATATGTATATATATATATGTCTGTAGTATGCATACATGTTTGTATGTGTGTTCAAATATGTACTGCATGTGTGCCTTCTGTGCCTAGCTTTTTACATGCTTGCTGGGGATCTGAAATATTTTACTGATCATCTCTCTCCCCAGCTCCTAAATGGAGCCTTTAGAGATATAATTAAGATTAAACTTGCAAGATGTGATTAAACTATTTTAGGGTTAACCTTAAATCCAATGACTATTGTCCTACAAAAAAGAGAGAGGACACAAATCGGCAGTGGAAGTCACATAAAAACAGAAAACAGCTGTACACCAAGGGCGATCTAGAAGGTAGTAAAAGAAAAGCATGATCCATTTCCCTGGAGCCTTCAGAGGGAATTCAGCCCTGAAGAAACCCTCACTCCAGACATCTAGCCTTCAGGAAAGTGAGAGAATAAAGCTCTGTTGCTTTAAGCCACCAGGTTTGTGTAATTTATTACAGCAGCCTCAGAAAACTAACAGTCTTACACCACAGAAATTAACCATAAGACATTAGTCCCAGGTTATCTCCAGACTTAGAGTTCTGTAGAATGAACCTCAACTTACTCTAAAAGCTATGACATACTATAATAAATAGCTGAATTTCAGCCAATCACAGGCAGCCAACTCATCATGCCATGGTCGAATAAGGCAGATTTCTAGCTGTACCCAATCAGGTGAATTCTACTCATATTTGTTTTGGTGCTGTTCTCACTTCTGAGGTCCAGTTCTGGAAACCGGCTGCCTGATTCCTGAATTATTCTTTGCTCAAAAACCTCTCCTAAATTTCAGTTGTCTGGAGGTTGTCTTTAAACGAATCTTTCACAAAATGGAAAATTGAGTGAAGATAAGGTCCTGTCTCTTTATAGAACTTATTGTCACCATTCATGATAAGATCAAATTTCATAGAATTTTCCATATAAGGACAATGATTTTAATTGAATTTAAGAGCCCAAGAGCTCAGGAATAGGATACTAATTTTCAATTTTGTAGATGGAATGAAATTAAAGTATTTGACAAAATTGTTTTGTTTTGTTTTTTCATTTAGGAAAAAAAGTCTGTCCTCTGTCCAATGATGACATAATTACTAACAAGTCCCCTCTTTCCAATGGCCCCCTCAAGCTCTGGTGTGAGAAGCAACTATTCTGGACTGTCTTTGTCACTGAAATGGAACTGAGTCACATAATATTTTAAGTTAACAGTGAAAAATTGTTCTCCACACACTTTAATGAGTTACTTCTGGGACTTTTAAAAAGATTTTGTCCTGGAGTAAAGCTTAAAATTTCCTGTTTTCTTGAAAATAAAAAGGTAGCAGGAGAAAGTGTTATGGTTTGAGATACTCAAGCCAGGCAAACAGGAAGAATCTTTCAGCTAAGCAAAGACTGTTATCTGCTCCCCATCACGGCCCGTGATGAAGACAGCGCTTTGTATGGTCAGGTAACTTGGGTGAGGTAGAGTGTGAAATATTTCTGCTCTCTCGTTTCCATAGAGAGGCTCATAATGCATTCTGAGTTAAGTGCTTCTTGCAGCAAGCCACACATGGAGCTGGATAAGTACACACAACTAGCTTGAGCTCAGTTCTAACAAAGCCCATGCACAGTTTCCTTTGCCCTGCTTAGATTGCTGATAAGTTACTCATCTCCATGTGAAGTGCAAAGCCATTTAAAATCACTGACTTTGAAAGTAAGATTATTTATTAGTGTCACATCTTTCTGTCCTTGTAAAATGGCATCAGGCTGATGCCTAAACAGGTCTAACATTTAGTTAAAAGCACAAGCTTTCAAACATCAAGTATAAAGTTTACTTAGTTATTGAATTTACTTATTTTGAATTAAGAGGTTTCACGAACAGACCTAGGGAGGCCTGGTGCATTGCTGATGAGTTCAGGATAATATGGTTGTGACTGTTTGATCAGAGCAGTAGACTTTCAGAGCTTTTTCTCCACTTTGAAAAGATGAAAGACTAGACTCTTTTTAAAAATCTGTTTTTACCATAAATTGTAAGAGGTAATGTATTTAGATTTGCTGTTACTTTTATGCACAAATATCAAAGAATACGTTAGGTTATTTGTCCCAAATTAAAAGTCAAAATATCAATGCTGGAAATAAAAAAAACATAGAGAGTAAAGTTCTCAGGAAACCTATTAGTTACTTCTATGTGAACAAATGACAACTTTGTTACATTAAGCAAGTAATTTATGGCACATGTGTGTATAGTCTTAGGACCTCAGACATGTAAGGTTATGTCCTCAGTCCTAATTTCACTTTTCTAATTCACAAGTGGTCTCTCCAAATTCTCTTTCAGTTTAAATCTCTTTGATAGATTACAAAAGAATCTCTTGTTTAAAGTAGAAATTTCAATTTCTACTAATATGATTAGCATAAATAACTGCTATAAAGAACCAGTGAATATTCACTGAAAGACTGGTTATGAAGTTACAGGCAGAGCACTTGCCTAGCAAATGTGAGGCCTTAGGCTTGATTCCCAGTAACACACACACACACACACACACACACACACACACACACACACACACACACACACACACTACCTGAACAACTTTCTCAAGGATATACTCTTATACAACTTTTCTTTGGTTATTTTCATTGCCACTAGTTTGATTACAGTTCAAAAGAAGCTATCCAACTATAACTATCTATAACTATAACTACCTGAAATTGTCGCCTTTTTCAAAAGTATGAAAGGATGTAAACTTACTCCTGAATGTTAACCCAGCAAAGAACTTTTGACAATTAAATTTCTCCTCTCTTGTGGAATTTAGAAGTTTCACTATTAGATAAATTTCAAGTGACTAAAATTACCATATATATTTCCATTTTTGATTAATATATTCAAATCTCAGCTAAGCTGCCTCCTTCAGCGCTAATCTTGCTGAATTCACTTATTTCCATAAGTGGCAGCCTTCACTCAACATTCACACATTCTCTGTCTTATCTTGGGCTCTTTTCTAGGAAATGAAATGCAATTGGCTAAAACATGATTTTTATACTAACAATCCTCTTATATCACTGAATAACCCTACACATAGCTTATCAACAAAATTAATTACAAGTCATGAAAACACAATTTCTTATTTGATATAAAAGCATTACTTATACACTGGAATAACAATGTAGTTATGAAATTCAGTTCAGTTTACATAAAATTTAATATGGTGTGTTTGCTTTTAAATAATAAGGGTTCTCTGTATAATCTCTTTTCCTGGATTCAAATGGCATAATTATTAAAGTAACCTTAGATGGCCTGATTTAGATTGTGTGTGTGTGTGTGTGTGTGTGTGTGTGTGTGTGTGTGTTTTGGTTTGGTTTTTTGAGGTAAGGTCTCTCTCTAGCTCAGTTTATGTTTTGAACTATGATCTATATTGTACATTTTTTAAGAAATAATTTTTATAGATATCAGAGGTTGGGGCACGAGGAATATTATTTGTCCTCAATAGAGTTCTAAACATGTAGGCATTTAAATTGTCAGGAATTCATTCTGTAAGCCTCTACCTTTGTGCTTTTTACCTTGATTTTTTTTCTATAAAAATTACTACACAATTCTGGATTACCTAGATTCTATTTTTAGTAGTGCTCCCATAGTGCATCTTGTCTTGGGAGCCCAAGAGTACAGTGCCTATTGCCCTGAATCCCAAGTTCCAGACAAGGGCTCCCCCTCACTAAGTGGAAAATTTTGGCCTAATTTGAAAGCTGTTGATTGTCTTCCCCCAAACCCAGGCTTCCCCATTACACAAGTGCTCCTTTCTTGGTTTGCTGTTCTCTCCCATTAGGAGGTGTGGTCAGCCTAATCATGGCTGCAGATTGTGTTTCATGTCAGTGGTCTCTGTTTACTCCAGTTGTCGTTGATCAGCTTCCCCTGGCAGCCTGTGCAGTGCCTTCCAGCACTACACTAACTGCGTTCTGGGGGGTGGATACTGTTCTGGACATTTGTTAACCTACACTGATCTCACTCTCTGATGGAGATTGTGTTTGTATTTTTCAGGATGCAGCGAAAGAGCTGGGGCCCATCTAACCCTACCAAACAACCTTAGGCCAATAGCTGAGACGCTGGCAAGAGATGAGCCACCAGTCATATCGTGGAGGATCCAAATGGAACCCCACAGAGAATGACTGGATGAACAAGGGACCCACAGCCACTCAACACAGGATAAGCCAGTGAGACAGAAACCAATGATTTTCGACACAAAGACCCCTAAGCTCGCAACAATAAAGCAGCCTTAATACTCACTCACCACGACTCAGGGAACTGAGCGGAAGAGGGGGCAGAAAGATTGTGAGAGCCATGGTGGGGGAGACAATCCAGAGGCATGGTACCCCTCAGTAACAACATACTAGGGCCAGGAGAACCTGGCTGAATACTAGACTATCCATGGTCCCCTGCCACAAGGACTGATCCAGTCGACCCATGGAGGAGGATATCCAGCTGATTGGGGATGGGGAGGGGGGCATCGGGGAATTGGGGATAACAATTCATTGTTTGCCCACTAAATAATGTAACTCATTATGGACAATAAAAAAAATTACTACAAATTTTGGTACATTGCAGAGTTCTTTGACAAGCAGCCATTCTGTTGAGTGTCATTAAAATATCAGGAGAAAAATAGCAAAATCATACTCCACCAGCCCATCCTGTTCTGCTTTCTTCTATATGCTCCTGGTTCTAAAAAACAAAAGGTTATATAAATAGTAAGGAAATCATTTTTAGAGGATATACCGTGGGCATTGCCCTGCCTAATCAGGGGGTCCTGCTGCTACTTATCTACTCGGTCTTGAGTTTCAGAGGACTTTCCACTGCATTCACCCAATAAATTAGTGTCATTTGCTGTTCCAGCAGTTGGTCTACTTTGAAAATGTGGGCTAACATGGAAGATAGAATTTCTGATTGAGAGTGAGCGCTAGAAAAGAACGTTCACCCAAAGAGAAGTACGTACTTCTCTTAGGAGAGGGTGGACTCTGGTAGCTGATGAAGAACAGTAAGTTAAACAAAAAGAATTTGGCTTTTCTCCCCTAGGGATAGGCCAGTCCCTAAAAGAGAAAAATAATTAGACATTACTGGGCTAGAGAGATGACTCAGCGGTTAAGGCACTTGCCTCCAATGCCTAAGGTCCCGGGTTCAATTCCCCAGTACCCACATATGCCAGACCCACAAGGTGGTGGCCCCGGTGCTCTCCTCTCTCTCTCTCTCTCTCTCTCTCTCTCTCTCTCTCTCTCTCTCTCTCTCTCTCATCTCTCTGCTTGAAAATTAATAAATAAAATATTTTTTTAAAAAATTAGACATTACTTGAATAAATAGTAAAACTTTTTCAATTAATTACACTCAACTATGAAGATAAAATCAATTTTAGTCTCTTTTTCATAAGGTAAGAATAATACGTTAAGCTTTTGATCCTTAGACTAAAAATTTCTTAATAAGTTTCACCAATATGTTATAGGTAAGCTGTTAGCAATTTTGTCTCTTTGTTGTGGGTATGATTCCCAACAGGATAAAATATTGATAGGTTACGTACCCTTAAATACTATTGGTTAACAAAACAGAAACCAATGTTTTTCATGACAGTTGGAAAATGCAACACTGTTGTTCTCAAATCTGAAAATGCAGCCCATGTTTTTATTGGGCTATTTTGAAGCAGAGGTTGTTTAGAAATCCTGTTTATTCTGTTATGATATTGTACGTGCAAATGCTTTTCCAGTTGTAATTTTTTGGGGGGAGCCTCTATACTTCTTTGAAAGAATATCTAATGTTCTGTCCATTTAGGTTAAAGTTACCTCAGATTTTGAAAAGTTGAAATTTCAGATTCCAACTTCATTATAGTTTTTAAATGTCAAGTTTTATTAGGTAAAACTTGTTTCTACCACCTTACAGCCATTCTTTCTGCTTTGCATTTCCAAATATAGATAAAATAAAAAAAAGTTTCTTGCATAATTTATCAAAATTAGGTAAGCCCAACTAATAATTTGTCCATTCAATGTTTATACTTAATAAATAAAGTACCTTTCTCTGTCAAAAAAGAATGTTTTACAGAATGTACTTACCAAAATTTCTAATTAAACAAAAGCATATTTTACTTCTTAGTGTAATAGGAGTCCTCTTTAAATTTTGAATTATATATTTATTTGCAAGTAGAGAGAGAGAGACAGAGAGATAGAGATAGAGAGAGAGAGAGGGAGAGAGAGAGAGACAGAGACAGAGAGAATGGTTGCACCAGCCGCTGCAATGAAACTCCAGAGGCACGTACCACTTTGTGCACCTGGCTTTACGCGGGTACTGGGGAGTCAAAGCTGTGTCATTTGTCATTTTTAACCCCTATGGCATCTCTCTAGCCCCTAATATGAGTTCTTAATGAAAGCATGTTTTAATGCTTTCAGGTAGGCACAGTAGTTTTTGATTAATTAATTTCAATTATGTTTGAATTAGAGCAATAGAAACAAACTCAATTGGAAATTTGTGTAAGGAACCCTCTCCTAAGGAAACAGGCTAACAAGATAACGACATATTAGTTCATGTCAGGTTTACGGTCACCCACTTTTGATTTTAAAGTAGATAATATTTTTGTCTTTCTGCTGATAACATCTATTTCTTTTGGAATAATTAGTTTTCAGTTTTGATATTGAAGAGAACTGGCCCTTTTGCATCTCTTCTTTGACTATTCTGTGTCAGACTTCTATTCTCTAGAAGACTGTATTTTCATCTTCATAATTTTGGTTCTTTTGCCTGCTGAACTTACAGTCTTCAAAGGGTGCACCAACGTCCTCATACAGGACAAGCTACCCGATTCGCTCAGTGTCACATTGTCTCAGTCTTTCTCTGCATTCAACTCCAAAGTAAGTCATTCCACAACATCACTTCTTATTTATTGAAAAACGATAGATGTGTGACCATGGAGCGCATGATTTGCAAAGCAATCACAAACTGAGTGCAGCAAGTCTGGCTTTTAAACTGCATGTTAGTTAAGAGTAAGGATCCATTGCTTTGCTTTCAGCTTCATAACTTTGGTTGGTTGTTTTAACATACGTTACCTTTGGACATTCCCATGTGTGCCAGTCTTCTCTGAAATCACAGATAGACAAGACTGAGACATTCTGCACTCTTTTTAGCCACTGCAAACATACTCGCTCGTCAGTAACCCATGTGAGCCAGCTGAAATAGTAGTCACTGGAAATAAGACAAGCAGTTTTAATCATCAGTCCATTACCACATCTAAATGATTTCTTAATTTATTTGTTCCAAAAGATGTTTTATTATTATACAGCACTTATTCAGTATATAATAAAGACTTTTTCTCGAAAGTTGAAATAGAGCTGCTGATTGAAAAATTTCAAGAAAAATTATTGAATGAAATAATTTCACACTTGAGTTTGGCTCCATTTTCAGAAACAAAATTAAAACATAGGGCAAAACTACGGATCCTTCTAAAAGGGAGAAAAACATCAAGTTTGATGTTTTATACCAGGAAACTACAATTTTCACTGTGTGTTTAGTATAATAATTAGCGTAGAAATAGACCTAAGTACAGCAAAAAGAACGTCTTGTCTTCTGGTGTGTGTTTGTAGGAAGGCATGTTTTAGCTGTCATGGTCAAGTGTTGAAATTTGAGTTAGCATAATAATCAGATAATGTAAAGAACTAACTTCAAGTGCTCGCTATATACTTAGATGTCAGTGAACAGCAATAGCAATGGTTACTTCTCTAGGGATGGATTTGTAGAATCACAGAACTCTAGAGTCTTCCATAGAGCTAGATGGTGTCCAGGCCTCAAATCTTGGCCTTATATCTTCTTAGTTATGCAATCTTGTGGCCAATGTTTAACTATTATATGTTTCTGTTTCTATATAAAATAAAAATGAAAATGTGTCGGATTTTAAATCCGTCAAGAGGAGCTGAGTGTTCAAAGCACTTAAGACCTATTCCTCTTACATAGATAATGCTCAAATCTGTGAGCTGTGATGTTACCATTAGTATGTTAGTATTTTACAGATATTCAAACAAGCCTCCTGACTCACGTATTATTTCCATTATTCCATTTGTCACCTCAGGAGAATAACATGTTGTATTTGCCACTTATGAAAAATAACAATTTTTTCTTTAAATGATGTAATCATTCAAGTTTCCATGAAATAGGCTGTGATCAATAGCAGATAATTTGAATAACTAAATCATTTTGATTATACAAGAGTTTATTCACCTTGCCAAGGCCAGCAGAAGCCTCTGATACTTTTTTTTTCCCTTTACACTATTTTATGAGCACTCATTTGGCCCTCACTGATTCTCCTTTGCTTGGAAGCAGAAGAACTAAGCCCTGTCTACTGGGCACTGGGAGGTGGAGTTAAGGTTCAAGGAGCTCTTGACTTTGTGAGTTTCAGCAGAAAAGACAGTCGAGGTTGACATGGAGACGGAAGGATGCTGTTATCAGGGTTTATCAGACAGATGTGCACAAAGCATCATGCTATCATTTTCCTATCTGTCTATGGAGGCCTCCCGCATAATAACTCCACAGCTAAATGACTAAAACCAGAGTAGTCCTCATAAAACAATGCTAATATTTGGAGAGAGTTGATTTATTTTTTCTTGTTTATCAGGTGTATAGATCCATAGACCTTGACTTGTGGGAAAGGAGATCAGACTTGAACAGAGCCAGATTGAAGACATGTTTGAGCTTTACTGTCTCACACTGAACCCACATTTACTTCTATACAGCTAAGAAAAGTCTCAGATGAAAAGCCTTAGATTCCTCATTTTGGTCATCTTTGTATGGGTAAAAGCATTACTTAAAACTCTATAAGAAATTCATTTGCGATATTTAATTTTTGTGTTTATTTCTGTGTGTGCATTCGAATGTTCATGTGTTAGTGCATGTGTGTGTATGAGTGTGTGTGCACATATGTGTGCATGTGTGCATGCAGACCTCAGGACAACCTTGGGTATTGCTTTTCAGGAAAACTATTTTTTTTTTTGAGACAGGGTCACTCTTGGCCAAGAGCTAAGCAGTTAGTTTAGACTATTTGCCAGTAAGTCCCAGGGATCCTCTTGTCTCTACTTTGCCAGTTCTAGGATTATTGGGCAATTTTAAATGGGTTCTCAGGATTGAACTCAGGTTCTCATGTTTGTGAGGCAAGGACTTTGTCGACTGAGTTTTCTCTCTAGTCCTGATTTTGTATATATTTTCCATGTTAATATTCTCCTGCATTCACATCACAAACTCAGGAGAAAATAAATGTAAACCATGTTTTATGAAAATTAAAAATGTTAAAATTTGCTTTAAAAAGTGGGAGGGATATGGAATTATTTACCTTGAGGCAATCATTGCCGGAACTGGCACTTCCATGGGACCCACGTGCTGAGGGTACATGGTATCAATAATGAAGATCCGAACGACAGGATTCTTAGCTCCAGCCTTAAGCAGAGATAAATTAGTTGTTAGCATTCAACTCACCCCTAGTATATTACTTATGTAGGCATATTTTAATAAGATTGTAAAGTATACTGATGTTGAAGATACTCTATGTATATGGTGACCAGGAACTTCATATCAAGTTTCCTTGCAGAGCAATTACAACTGCTGTATCAACCACAGTAAAGACATAAACATATTCCAAGTGCTTCATAGAGACCTTTACTATATAGGATAAAGTATTGTGGATATGAAAATGCAGTTCTTGTTTCTGATTTTGAAGACAGACTCCCTCATCCCTCCAACAGTACCACACCTCTGTGCTCTCAGGAGAGCAGAGAGAAGATGGTTTTGAGAGGAGTGGGAGACAGAATCAAATGAAGTCAACCTTTGGCTTTTGCCAGACAATTTGGATTTGAACTATTAACAGATTGCTAATTCTCCCAAATGCTGGCATTACTACTTACAGGAAAAGTTTCACTTCTACATACTTGCCCATGGACTGTACACATTTCTTGTTTTGTGTTTCCTGTGTTACTATATGCTTAAAATTTATGTAACAGTGTATCAAATGCCTAGACAGTGGCTTAGAGTTCCTGTTATTGCTTAGAGAAATATTTTTACACTTATAATAAAATTTCAACCCACAAAATTTGGTTGTGTTCAATATCTCAGTTCTGTTTGAATTCATTTATATCTCTTGAGACTTCCCAGGGCTTTGAAATTTTCTCATCTCTCCATCCAATGCTAGAAGTTTCAGTAATTCTATTTCTTTCTTTGAAACCTTTGGATTTGCAAAAATGCTACATCCAGATAGGGTCTCACTGAAGTCATTCATGTCACATGTTAAAAAAATCATCATATTCCTCTAGCAAAAGGTTAATTTATTCTGTAAGCTTCCTCCTGCAGCTTTCTTGTCTAAGTTAAAATCAGATACATTATTTCTTCATTGTAGACTTTACCATTTTGCTTCACACTTAGGCTTCATTTCTGAAGACTTGGGACTTAATAAAATGTATGTGCAGTGTTTACCTTCATTGCCGTAAATAAGAGAATGAGATTCACAAACATTGCTTACCTTGTCCAGCCATAACAGAGCATATCTTGTGCTGGATTCTGACAGGAACATCAAATTCAGAAATGTGAATTTCCCATTCTGGTTTAAATTTACATGAGAATTCAATAGGGAATTATAGAACAGAACTTTACCCTGAATTTGGAGCATGGAAATGGAATATATATATATATATATATATATATATATATATATATATATATATATATATAATTAAATATCTAAGTTAAGCTTGTTTTTCCTCCATGATCTAGACCATATGCTTTTCAAAGATTCTGTAAGGGTTTTTTGCAAAGACTACTTCATCCAACAAAACCAGATGTCCAAAGCAACAGATGTCCCCAAAGACAATAGAACGCAGTATGAGGTTTGCTTTGGGATGCATGAGGACAGAGAGCTCCCTCTATTCGTGGTAATAACTATTCATTTTGATATCAGGGAAATGAAGGCATCTGCTAAAAGTACTCGACATACCTTTGGGTATGGAATATTTATTGTTCTTGGATACTGTTCATCGCCATAATAGGAATAAGCAATAACTGGTATATCGGAATCATTAAATTCTGCATATGCCAAATATTTTCCATTAGGAGACCACCAGAGAGCATATTTTGTAGCAAGCATTTCCTCTGTAAAATAAGTATGATCATGTCCATTACAGTTATATTTGACTTTTACAATCATTGTCAATACTTCTTAGCTGATATTTTTTGACTTAAATAAATTTTGATGTGCATGTGACACACGTTTTACTTTGGTTATTAAAAATATTCTGAAGATGAACTGGGTAACCTTACATTCCATATCAAACATCAATTAGTCTTGCTGGCAAATGATATTAATCAGAAATGCACTATATAAAATAAATAAATAACACATCAGTAATAATTAATTGTCCCTCGGGCAGTTTTTATTTTTATAGTAACCTAAAATTGCCCCAACAGGCTATACTATAAACTTATGCAGATGAGACAGGCTACTAAACAGGGACAATCCAAAGTATATAAAGAAGGCTGTGATTGCACTACACAGTGTGACATAGCCATTGGAAATTTAATTTTCCTTCTGAGAAATAAAGAAATAAAATCAAAGGGTTAGCATATATAAGATCAAGCCCTGGATCTGCTGTATTCAAGAACGACAAAATTCAAAAGAATATCAAATACTAAGAACATTTTCCCACAAAGTTACATAGACATTTGTTTATTTTGAGGTGGGAATGATTTATTTCTCAAGAAAAACCAACATTGGAAAATACATTATCTCAGTACTTAAGCGTCATGGACTTCCAGGAATATAAATTATTAATGTACTTTATAATAATACTTATGAATATAAATTCTGCTGTTCTTTTCACTTAGAAGAGGCACATGCTATTCATACCCTAATAGTGGCTTTCAGAAGTGTGGCTACTTTTTGAAACAAAATACCACTCACCTAAGTCTTACTGACTGTATGAAATTATTTTCTGTTACAAGTCTATAAAGGCAGAAGTAGAAAATAAAATGTGTAGCTTACCTTCATAAACCCAGTCTGGGATTCCATTAAATATTTTATTCTCTCTTCCATTGTATGTTATTTGAAAAGGTGGATCTCCTGGTCTTTGTTTCAAATAAATATTGTTTTGATAGACATATGCCTAGAAGTGGCAGTTTATTTCGTCAATGGGAGGAAATTCCCTAGTAAGTACAATAAGTACAACGAAGGATACATATTTATCATATTCACCTACTGCTTCTAAAAAGGATTATTAAGATCCAAAGATTTATCATCAAAACATTTTAACAGATCAAAAAACACAACAAAACTACATTTATAGCATTTATGATGCTTAAAATCTGTATAATATTAGATATTTTATTACCCAAATAATTATGCATATTGACAGGCAGTCAAATAAATCTCTGAATATTAATAGCTAGCCAGATCTAATCTTTATTTAGAGTCCTTAAGAGCTTGGACAAAATTTCATGTTGTCTGAAGCTAGTCTGGGAAACTTGTGAAAACCATATTTTTCCTGAGTTTTCTGGCACAACGCATTCTGGCTGAGTATAAGGATAAAGTTTTTGACTGCGATATTTAAAGAAGTCTATCCATGAGCTTGAGATTTTGCGGAATTCTCAAACGGGTTTCAATTTATCCAAACTCTTCCCGTTTTTAACCACTGAAATAGTCATGAATGTATTTTTTTTCTTTCAGGAAGGGAAATTTAACAAAGGCCAAAATCAACTCCTCTTTTATTTAAATGATCAAACACTTCTATAATTTAAACACTTACTAATTTACTCCCAACAGAGGACCAGCACAAATACTGAATTGGCCGAGGAAGCTCATAGCCTCTTACAAATTCTCTAGAAGAAGAAAAAAATAATAAAGGGAAAAAAAAAAGAAGAGAAAGAAACACAACCCTTGATGTTCAATATGAAAAAAAAGATCTGCATAAACAGAAAAAGTAAATAAACCATTAAAATAAAGAACAATTCTAAGAAATATCCCTGCTCTGCAAAGCTAAAAGAAGAAATTCACTAACTTGTTTGATGCATAGTGGCTGCTGTTTTTTTCCCACTAGTTACTTTAAAGTCACTTAATTTTTGTTACAGACCTTAATAGTGAAGTAAATTAATATCAGACTCCCAGACTGCAAGACCATCCCTAGAGATTTTCTAATGGAGCCCCCTAATTTTATACTTTCAGGCATGGAGGTGTGATGATGACTTTTAAAGATGGCATTGATAGTACTTGGGAAGACCCCCAAATTAAACTCAAGTCATTCAACCCATGAGACTGTAAAATTTGCACACACCAGGCTAAGATGGTCGCCCGCCGCAGTGCCTTCCAGCTCTGAAATTCTATAATTGTGCTGAAGTTTAGTACGTGCTCCTCCACATTCTCATTCACAACCCCCATCTCTGTGAATGCATATGAATTTCAAATTGTTGAAAATAAGATGCCATTTGACAATCTCCGCGGGGATCTGCCTTGGAATCAGAAAAGGAAAGGAACATCTGATCTCAAGCTAAACTGAAAAACAGATCGTATCTTGGGCAGTGTGCCTTAAGCTTGCAAAGTTCTCCACCCATGGGGAAATTTCAAATATTCTATTGGCCAAAAATCCCACTTGAGTGTTTTGACTCACTCTGCAAGTTTCCAATTGTGTGATTTGATGGTAGAGCTCGTACAGTTCTTCAGCAAGAACACATTAAATGTTTACATCAATGAATCATAAGATGCTGTACTTAAGATTTGACTTATCTTTTTGAAGATTGTATTAAGTTTCATTAAGACTGGTTCTGCAGAAATAAAAGCAACACCTACTTCCAAAGTCTAATTTGAAGGTACTCAAGACAAACCCTCTTCCACCTCCAAAAACAATCTTTCCACCATAACCCTTACATCTGTCTATCTTTTCTAATTCTAATGACTGAATTCCCATGAAGATCTGTAACATGCTTTCTCTTGATTGAATCTAGTAGGTCATACAGCAGAATATAAACAATGAGAGACATTGACTGCCTGTCAATATGCATAATTATTTGGGTAATAAAATATCTAATATTGTACAGATTTTAAGCATCATAAATGCTATAAATGTAATTTTGTTGTGTTTTTTGATCTGTTAAAGTGTTTTGATTGTAAATCTTTGGATCTTAATAATTCCCCTTTTTAGAAGCAGTAGGTGAATATGATAAATATGTATCCTTCATTGTGCTTGATAGGGAATTTCCTCCCATTGATCAAATGATTGGTACTTCCCTTGGAGGAAGGTGCTGTCGTAGAAATTCTGGCCACCAGAGGGCAGGATATAAATCCCAGGCCCATGAAAAGTTAGGGACACAGTCTTCACTGGCTTTACAATCCTGCTTCAAGTTAACTTTGACTGGCATTGCAATGCCGCCTAGGTTTTCTCTTTGAGGCGGAATGAATCAAAGCAGTGATGTAAACATTGTCAAGTGCAAAGAGCCATTACATATCTCTTTATTACAGGCAGGCCACCACAGTTGACATTTTCTATTTCTGTGGACCACTCATAGCCTGGGACATGGAGGAGGATGCTACCCAAAAGCCCTTGTCTCCTCGCTTTTCCTTACCTAGATCTTCTCTGTGCTACATCTTTTTTTTTTACAGTCTTCAGAGGCTTTGAACTAGTGGCATTCAGTCATGCCTTGAATCTCATCAAATTTGTCATTTCTCAACTCAATTATACTGTTTTGACCTGCCCTCTCCCCGCCACAAAAAAATCTGGAATATAAAATAATTTAGGAGATAATAAAACATAAAAATGGGTACTGATTAGATTGCAAATAAGCTAAATATTAATGTTTCTAGGCCCTAAAGCTTCTATAAGCCATGATGTTAATATTGCCATCATATGCCTTTGGAATGCTGCTAGTGCACTGCACCATTGAGAATTTCAAAATAATTCTTAACAAAAAACAAACAAACAAGGGCATGGCTAATGTCTGAAGAAATTATACTGAAAGACTGAGGAGTCTCACTTCAGTAGACTAAAGGGTTTCTGGGAACAGGGCTTGGGCCTCTAGCTCATTTGCATTTCTCCTATATTTACTTCCACCCAATAGGTACTTCTTGTACTTGTGGATGGCCTAGCTACAGAGAAAAGAAAGACAGAACCCATTAGATTCTAAGAACCAGCTCCTATTTCTGAGTTTGGCACTTTGAGACCAGTTATTCTTTTCTGAATACATAAAAGGAGATAATTTAATTTATTTTGTTTCCTTGCTAGACAAAAGGGGAAATAGACCAGAAGATATTTTTCAATACCGCTTTAAGCCACATAATTATTTTCACCTTTTATATAACAGCAAAGAGGGTATCACGTTAAGATGAGTAACTAAACCAATTCACTGTCCGCAGTTAGCCAGGGTGACTTATGTAAAGTACAGATCTGATCATTTCCTATTGAAAACCCTTCAATGAGTTTCTATTGTCATCTGGAAGATATCTAAACTCCTTTTCAGGCTTTCTTCATTATTTTTGGCCCATAATGCCAGGTCTCAACTCCTTCCCAACATTATACAACTCACACAGGGAGCTTAGCCCCTCCTCCAGTTTCACTTAAATGGATATACTCGGGTTTGCTAAACACTGTGCTCTGTATAGTCTTCCTTCTCTCCAGAATTCTGCTCCTTAGTCCATGCCTTCCTACACATTCATTTAATATTTTTGTTTCAAGTCATACCTATTTCAATAGGCAAAAATTCAAACAAAAATAAAGATAATAACATCATAAATGGTAATATAGTCCATCAAAACTTGAGAGAATATTTCAAAATTTAATTGTCAAATTAAACAATTTCCCATTAAAATTAATTTTAAGTCAATGAATGAATTATGCATCCAAATATAGCCTTGGCTATATGTCTCCCTCCCATATCTCTGTAATGAAGTAGCCATCTTCCAAAAATTATGAAATGGAAATCTCATTTCCAAACATGCTTTAATCCTTTTACTACATATGTTTATATCTATAATTTTCTCTTAGAAAGTCACAAAACTAAAATGACAGTATGTATAAAAGTACAAAGTATTAAATAAATGGACACAAATAGCTCATAGGAAGAGTTCCTTGTTTTATGTTTCACCCATATTATAAAAACAAAAGAAATTAATATCAGTTATAAATGGTGTATTCTTCTATGCAAATCAGAGCTAGACCATAAAAGGGTTAGAGCCAATATCAATTAATAAGCAGAGATGGTGTGTTACCCATTTATAAGGTCATAGATGTGATATGTTGCAGTGTAAGAATATCGCCAAAGCTGTCAGAAAGAAGGACAAAGACAGATTATACATTTTAAAACACATCAATCAATAGTGAATAACTGCAGATCATCCATTCAAAGTTCAAACTTACAAGGATATTATTCTCCAAGAGACCTCAAAAGTATCATTTCAATGTCCAGCTGTAGTTTTGTTCAGTTTCACCGTTAAGCTTTGCACTTTTTATTTACGTTCCAGAACTAATCTCAACTGTGATTCAACTTTCACTACATAAAAGTAACCCAAGGCCATTTCCTAACAGAAAAAGAAAATATGCTTCTCGTCTACACATGCTGCCCTAGCGATTTTCCCTTTATGCTTTCATTTGGGTTGAAGGGAAGCCATTGATTTACATAACGCATAGGGACCAAAGTTCTCCTAGGTAAAGATAAATCTTTTAAGGTTGGATGAAGAGAATTTCATACAATTAATAATATGTTCCAAAATCTTTTCTATAGAACATATTTTCAAATAAATAGAAGTTGAAAAACTACATAGGGGACACCATAGCAAGAGAAACAGCAGTACTACTAAATTGGGCTTTCAAAGACATAGCTCTTCCACTGACTATGTACTCCTGTGTTTGAGGATATCACTTCAGTACCTGGATCCTTCCATTGTTAGTAATAACATATGTTCATGAGTTTAAATTGAGAGAATAGTGTGATGATATAAAACAGTTTTAGCAACACAAAGATACTTCTCTTCCTATGAGATATCAATGCCCCCAAATGAAATTTTCTTCCCAGCAAAAAAAAAGTAGTTTCTGCTACCTGATGGCAAAATAATAAAAATGCAAAACTCTAAATATTTGTGCATGATTTAGATATGAATTATGGACTCATCAACTTCATGAATATTTGGAGATAGAGATAATCTCCCACTTTTAGGTGAATCCTTCCTCCAAGCTCAGCTAATTTTTCTCTTACTTTTCTAAATTAACCTCTAGATTAATAGGTGACACAATTGTATACACTCAAAATAAATAATTGATACCTTTGAGTAATCACTTTCTAGATATGCAAATTGCCGATCAGGTGATAAACCATAATTTGAAGCATTCACACTTTTCTGAAATTAAGAAGATGTTCGTTAGAATACAGACAAAATAGTCACTAATTTTTAGTTCTTAAAGACTATCATGACATTGATATACTGCTCGGTACATAGTCTTTGAATGAAATTTTTGAATCTGTATGTCATACCTAGTGTGTGTGTGTGTGGGGGGGAACACATTCACTAGACAATGAGGGAGTGAACACAATGAAAAAGATAGACTGTGATTTCAACAAGTTTTAAATGTCAAACTTGTAAACAAGTAACAGAAGAAATTAGGAAGTCAGATGAAAGTGACAAGTATAAGTGTTGCAAAAGCTTTAAAGAAGTGATTGGACTCCAGTGAGGATAATTTGTTCACAGATCACATGGGTTCCTTAGAGCTTAGTTAGAAAGCTTAATAGGCCTCTGAGGGTAGAGGAAGCAGGGAGACAGAACAGCATGTGCCCAAACACCCTCATTACCATTTATTGAGCAGTGATTGTATGTTAGGCAATGTCTTAAATCCTTCTAAATGTTATTTCGTTTAAATTTAAGTTTACTCATAGAGGAATTATTATTCCCTTTGTAGAAGAAACTGAAGGATAGTAAACTTAGTGTCCTGAGAAATCTTACACAAGCTTTCACTATGCTAGTGATGGTGGTTGAACCTCAATTTTTCTGACTTGTTTTTTGGTTTTGAGGGAAGAGAAAGGTGTGGGTGTCATTGATGTTTATATGCATGTTCTTATGTGCAGCTGCACGTGTGTGTGTGTGTGTGTGTGTGAAGGGCAGATGTTCATCTGGGGTGAATTCCCCAATTCTTCTGCACCTCATTTGAAACAGAATCTCTTGCTCACCTACCTGGTTAGACCAGCTAGCCAGCGAGCTCTGTGGATTCTGTCTCTGCCTTCCCAGCCCTGGGACACCAGGCATTTTATGTAATCGCTAGGGATCTGAACTCAGGTCCTCATGCTTCAAAACTTTATCTACTGTGTTATCTCCCTAGTCCAAGAATTAGTTCTTGATTTTCATGTTGTATGATCTCCACAGAGGAGACAGGATGCTAGAGAAAGAACAGAAGAGGAAGGTAACTAGTGTAATTAGAATCAAGAGCACCAGGATGAAGCTGGAAAGAAGGTTATATCCAGATCACTGCTAAGAATGTGGACTGGGTCCCTGAGTCAATAAAGTGCCAGCAAAGATTTCTGAGGGGGAAGATGATGTGGATACATACCATGGTGCTATTACTCAAAAGGACATAGGATTCTCCTGTTTCGATATTATAAAGAACTACATTATTATCTGTAGATTGATGAAGATATTCTTGTCCTTTAAATAAGAAAAAAGGCAAAGCTTGAAATGATCTCTCTTAATAGGAAGCAGACTTACAACAAAAGCAACCTCTCTGATTTCACAGACTTACTTCATTTTTTCCTCCCTGTCTAGTAGTAATGCTTCGTCAGTGATGGAAGGGAACAGAGGGTGTTCTTTTCCACTCCACACAGGATGCTTTATTGCTTCTAACCACCCTATGCTACCTGATTCAGCATGCTTGTGAATAAAATTGTGTTTTCTGTGAGTTACAAAGAAGATCATATTTCTTCTGCGATAATAAAATGATTATATTTGGGTTTTGTCAGATTTAATTTAACAATTATTTCATGTGGATTTTATTTTCTAAGAGGAAAATAAAAATACTCGTTTTAGTAAGTTGTACATTTTATAGGTAACTATAAGGCAATAAACTAGTTACTCTTACTGTTTATTTGATTAGACCTATATGATCTTCTTCTAATTAGAACAACTGCACAATTTTTTTGACCATTAAAAGTTGTTCTTATTTTTGTAGGATGGGATTTTGTTTGTTTTCTTGGTTAGCTGGGTTAATGATGGAATAACTCTGAGTAAAACTGACATCTCTTATCTCTGAGGCTATGGCCCTCAGTGAAATCACTCCCTCAGTGTATTTCCAACCTTTACTTTCCTGCTTAAATTCATATTGGCCTCATTACAAGGAGGCAAGCCGAGCCTGAATGGCTCTATGAATCCTGTTGGTGGTTCGGTACCTGAGTGTCAGAAATAATTCTTTTGGTTTATTTCAACTGATATGACATCATTTACAATAAAATCAAAATACCCTCAAAAGATGGGAAATAACTCACTTACCTGAAATCCAGCTTGGAAAAAATGTTTTATAAGAGAATGTCCCATTTAAAATATCCGTCAGTGTGAGTGCTCTCAGTGTGCTTCCTGTTGGGCTGTGGACTTCGAAGGAAGGAGAAACATATTATTACTATTATTTATTATATCAAAGTTAATGGTCCAAATAATTTCTTAACTTGGCTTTCATCTGTTCTTTTTCATATAATGATAGGATCTGCTATTGCTGAGTCTGCTTAGCTCCCGTCTTAATTACAATTTTGTAGACAGGGAACCCAAGGGTTAGAGAGGGCAGTTTTCCTACATTCTGGGAAAGACATTTGGGGGACCATATAGAGGCAGGTGAAGACTGTAGAGCGCTGTGGAGAGCAACAAAGACATTGTTCTTCAGGTACCTAGGAACTGTTTGGGGCTTCTGGTGAGAAGATGAGATTTCAACTACCTGGGGCCTGATGAAACTGGGTCTCATTAAAACCAGACTCTTAAGTATGCCACTGTGCTGGTTTTTCAGTGATCTATTTAGCATCCCATTTAGTGGAAGAAGATCAGCCAGACTCCTCACCTTTTGAAATTTCACGAAAGGCTTTAGTGAACATAGATAATTATCTTACTCTGAATATATATTCTCAAAGAGAAGTTAGACCAGAAGTAGAGAAAATCACATCATCTCACTAACTATTGCACAAATCTGAGTCAAGGTTTTCCATAGAAGAGCTTACCTAATGTAACTCATAAGCCACATTGTATTTTCTTCTATGTGTTTTTTTTAAATATTTTATTTATTCATTTTGAAGCAGAGAGAGAGAGAGCGCACCAGGGCCACCACATTGTGGGCCTGGCTTATGTGGGTCCTAGGGAATTGAACCTGGGGCCTTAGGCACTGGAGGCAAGTGCCTTAACTGCTGAGCCATCTCTCCAGCCTTCTTCTATGTGTTTTAAACCCGAGTTTGACCCTAGGAATGCTCATTAGAGAGTCCCTACTACATTCATGCTATGCAGGTCATAAGGCCAATCCCAGTATCCCTTCCAGACCACACTGCTGTTCTCCCTTCACTCCACCTGCTCCTTCTTCAGGCTACCACTTACAACCACAAAGTTACTGGAAAATACGATACACTAAAATAATATTTCATGAGTCTGGCATTTGCGTTTGCCCAGATTGAAAAAAAAGCTGTCAGAGATGAGAACCATAATAGTACCTGTCTGCTAACAGTCTTGTATAACTTGCCATCATACTTTAATGATAAATATAATTCTAACCTTGCACTGCAGGTCCTGGCTTGTCTGGGACAACCTATGCCAAAAAACAGTCATTCCTGCCCTTCATCGTTCCTTCCTAGACTCCAGACATGCTGGCTGTTCTCCCCTCACATGCTTTGGCTCTTGGCAGGGCTTCTGCACCTTTCTACCTTCGCTTTGCCTCCTCATTTATATATAGACTCAAATGCTTAATTCCTGGCTGTATCGTTCAAGAAGTCCTTCCTGACACCAATGCTTAATTCTTCTTGTTACAATTTTCCAAAAGATATGCTCCTTTCTTTCAGAGAACTTGTCTTGGTTTGTAATTATATGACAATTTGTGTCCTCATTTCATTAATGTTCCTGTCACCCTTGCTATACAATCAAAATGGTCCAGAGAAAATGTCATTCTACTCATCATGTCAACCACAGTGTCCACCGTTCATGGAATGAATGAATGTATGAAATACAGGATGGATAGATGTATGAACAGATGGATGAGATGTGTGCTCTTCCGTTAATTCCCTGTGTGGCTGATCAATCTCTGGAACCTCGCTTGCTCACCTGTGATATAATGGACAGAGCTAAAGATGCTGATGGTGCCATGTTAGCTAAGGTATTCTAGACTTGAAGTGTGAGTCTGAGCCTGCTGTGTTCCCTGTGAAGTTATCAGAGAGAGACTGTCAAGTAATGGAGGTATCTTATGCAATTTTAAACTATTCCCACTAGTGTGTGAATGCTACTCGTTTGTGATTAAGATCAAGAGTTTGCTTACTTTTGTCAGTTTATTCCTTGTGTGTTGGGAGGGGGGTTGTGGTGTGTGTTCTTGTGTCTGTATGTGTGTGTGCACATGTGTGAGTGCACATGTATGTGTGTGCATGTGTGTGAGCGTGTGTGTGTGTGTGTGTGTGTGTGTGTGTGTGTGTGTGTGCCCATGAGACACTGAACGCACTTGCCACTGGCTGTGTGCACTTGTGATGTCCAAAGAGAAAATATGGTGACCCACACTTCTGCTTGTTATTGTTGGAGCAGCATCTCGATAAATTCAGAGCTTGTTGTTTTCTCTGGAGCACTCACAATTCCAGTGTTTCTACTCCTTGTGGGATTGGGTTAGTGGCCACACCAGCAATTTAGGTGGTGTCTGGAGATTTGAACTCAAGGAATCTCAGGCCACCATGCTTACACAGGAAGTGTTCTTTAATTTCTGAGCCATCTCTCCAGCCCTGATTAGCTTCTTAATTTACCAAAATTTATTCTGGTGGTTATACTGTAGTAATGCAAGTGACTTAAGTAGCCCTTTTGTAAGTAGATATGGACTACTTCATAACATTTATTTTGTATTTTAAATAATCGTTCTCCTATGTTCCATTTGCATGTTAACTAAAATGTTATGTTCTACACAATTATTTATAATACAATTGCTTTTTGATTGAATAATTTTGCACAGAATTCATGCCAATAACTGCAATTCACATTCCATGACTAAAGATCATTTACCATAATAGCATTAGAACAATTATTGACAATTTAATTCAACTTTATTTAGCTTTCTAAAACCAAGTTGCAATCTGTTTCTAATGTAGTCAAGGGAAATTATAACCCTACTTCAACTAGAAATTACTCTCCAATGAAGATACATTTATTTCGTGTCTCCACATTTCTTAACATCCAGATGGAAAATTTAAACATGTAGTGAACCTATTAGCTGTGAGTGTCAAAATAACTACATAATTGTGTGTTTACAATGTGTTTTGTTAATTCAATAATGAATAAACCCTCGTGATGCTGTACTTTTAAGTCTAGAATAAATAATACTTTGGTTATGGCTAATGTTTTAATAGCATAATATTTTCTATTTAAATATCTTTTCATATAATTCTCTTTATTTACAGTTATTCCTAATTGAGACAGTCCTAACTATAGTTAATCACTTATAAAGTAGGTTGCATTAAGTGTGATAATTAAACCAACACATTTAGCTCTGATGAGTACTGATGAGTAGTACATCAATGTTACCTTTCAGTTGTAATATCACTCATCAGTATTCTTTTAAATAATATTTTTATTTATATGCAAGGGGAGAGGGAGAGAGACAGAGACAGAGGAGACAGCAAGAGAGGGGAGAGAGAGAAGGAATCAGGGCCACCTACCACTGCTAATGAGCTCCAGATTCAGGGCCACCTACCACTGCTAATAAATTCTGGATGCTTGTGTCACTTTGTGATCTGGCTTTATGTGGGTACTAGGAAATCGAACCCAGGCCATAAGGCCCTGCAAACCCAGCGTCCTCAAGCACCGAGCCATCTCTCAGCACTTCCATCAACATTCTTTAAATATTGTGTAACTATTTGAGCCAAACAGGTTAACCACTGCATATTTTTTTCATTAAATATGCACTAAAACCATAAGTTTGTGCAATGCTGTTCCATTTTTGATCCTAGTCTAATAAATTCATCAATATGCTTGGAACATCTTGGTTATTATGTAGCTCCATAACAGAACTATTGAAACTATGATTATAAGCACATTAGTACCAATATTGTATATATGGTATTTTTTTCAAAGTATTTGAAAGTACCTACTCATTTTGCTTTTCATATTACTAATGATCACCAAGGTCTTTATAAGATTTCTGAGAATGATGCCAAGGATTTGCTATGTTCTTTATGAAATCTCTGAATTAGATATTCAGGAAGGTTGTGTTTGATAGTGTGTTTTATATTATTTCCTTGTTAGTTACTAATATGGGTGCCCAATAGTTCTAAATGCCATCAGTCCTTATAGAGAATTTAACACATATGTTCTATTATGACTCAAGAGAGTTGTAAAGTGTTTAAATATGTACTAATTATACTATTAATTGCTATAGTGAGAATAATCCTTACCACCACCCAAGAAGTACTTTAAGGTTGTACAGCATAGAAATGAGATAAGCCAGATACATTAATGTTACCTTGTAAACTACCCCATTGTGATGGAGCCAGGGTATGAAAGGTGTGGTTATGTGCTGCTAGGCTGTTCTCAGTTGAATCCATACCCAGTAAAATGGGAAGAATATAAATTAGGCATATCCCTTTCTTGCTGGAATTCACTGTATTTATAAATCAATGGAGGGATACTTTTGCTTTAGCTTGTTGTATTAGTTCATGTTGGAATAGGAATAGAACAATATTTATATAGAATTTCTAAGCCAATTTTTTTCATGAAAATATCAATTTGCAACATTAATTCTACCACTGGTACAAATAACCTTCAACTGGACACTAATAATACCATTGGCTATGAACATGTACATTTTCATGTATTTGGCTAAGAATTCTATAAGATATAGATCTCCAATAATGAAGACAGAATCTATGTTTGATTTTTTTTTACTATTATGACCCATCATCTACATACAGTGAAAGCACAAGAACTATTTGTTGGATGAAATGAATCAACTAATTTAATGATTGTGTTACCTTGGTTTTGGTAGTTCTTCTTTCAATATGCACCTGCCTTTATTTTCTATGCTCTAGTTCATGTTATAAATCCGTGTATATAATCTTCTACCTATGGATGCTTGCATTTAAATATTTACTCAAATTGAAGTCAGGCATGGTGGTGCACAGCTTGTATCCCAGCACTCAGGAGGCAGAAATAAGAGGATCACTGTGAGTTCAAAGCAAGCCGGGGAATACAGAGTGAGTTACAGGTGAGCCTGGGTAGGGTAACCCCTACCTCAAAGCTCCTTCCCCCAAAAATAAAAAGAAAAAGAAAAAGAAATATTTACTCAAAGTTTCTCCTTAGAGTGTATAAGACCTCTTAAAAACAGATTCCTGTGATTTCTGGTGCACAAGCCTATAGTCAGTCTGGAGACTGGGGCAGAAAGCCTACTTCAGCAAGTCTTAGACAAGCCTAAGCATCATAATGAAACCCGTGTCAGAATAAAGAAAATAAAAGTGAAAAATCAAGATCTCAGGACATAGTGCAGTGGTAAAATAGTTGGCTGATAAGTGTATGTAGCTCTGTAGCTCTGGATTCAATTCCCAGTACTGCAAACAAACAAACTAACTAACTAACTAACAAAAAACAGCTTCCTATGCCAGGAATGATGGCTCACATTCATAATTCCAACACTCAGAAGGCAGAATAGAATCACTGTGAGTTTGAGGCTAGCCTGGGCTATATAATAAGTTCCCAGCCATCCTTCCCTATACTGTGATGCTTGTGTGTGTGTAAATGCATGAAATGAGTCCAAATCACCAGAAAAAATATTCTATTATTAAAATTATTAGATGAATAAATGGATTTTCTAATCCTCTCCCAAATAATACTTAATATTGAAATGTACTTCAGAAGAATAACATTGACATTTGTGTTTTTAAACTTGAATGGTTTAAAGAAGTAGATTGTAAATCTGGAAGCATATCCCTCGTTGATATTCACTGACACTTGCCTGATTAACACTTAATTCCTGGCAGTGCCCTTAAATTTAATTTGGCCCATCTTTGGCATAGTTACTCATGTGCTGCTTAAATGCTCTAATTAACTATGCTTTAATTATTTAGATTTTCAACTTATTAAGTGATGCTGAAAGTTACTTCAATGATGTATCCAAGAAATTACAAATTCATGAAATGATTCACAAGAAAGTAATGAGTCATTATTCTAGTTCTTGCTTAAAACTTCCCAGGTCTTCTTCATGAGCACTGTCTGCCTGTCTAGTGCTTGAAGACTGGGAGTAAACATCAGAGTACAAAGATCTGATCTTAGTTCGAATAGTGATCATCAAACACATAGAAAATATACTTTATGGGCTCTCTGTACTTCTGCTTTAGGTTATGTTGAAATCATTGGTGTCTGCCTAGCTTATCCTGTGTTGACTGATTGGCTGTGGTTGTGGGTCTCTTGCTTGTCCCAACACTCTCTCCTGGGTTGTATATGGATCCTTCATGGAAGATCTGGTGTGACTCATCTCTTGCTAAGACCTCAACAATAAAGCAGCTTTAATACCCACCATGATTCAGGGAACTGAGTGGAAGAGGGGGCAGAAAGATTGTAAGAGTCATGGTGGAGGAGAACTCCCAGAGACATTGATCCCATCAGTAACAACATACAAATGGGGGTGGAACTGGGTTGACTCTTAGGCTATCCATAACCCCTACCCCATGGACTGATCCAAACTGCCAACTGATGAGGATACACAGCTGATTGAGGACAGGGATGAGGGAAATTAGGGAAATGGGGACACCAACACATTATTTGCTCATTCAATGTATCTAATTATGGATAATAAAAAAGAAGAAAATATACTTTATTAAATGGGCAGCCAGTGAAATGCAGGCCCTTTTGTCCTCTCTTTCCCCCTTGCACTGGATGAAAGCCTTCAAGACCACTCCCTGGAGAGCACTTTGGGACTGATGCCCACTCTCCTAATTTGCTAGTCCCACAAAAATCCTACTTAAGAAGACATATGCCAAACACCACAATGGCCATGTTTTTGTCTGGAGTAGGTTCACAGAAGCAAGTACAAGAAACATTATTGTGAGAAAATGTACCATTTGCATGTTATTTATGAACAAATGTGGGCCAAACTGACTACTTTTAAAGAAATGGGCCTAATGCAATTTTATGTCCGTGACACGAAATAAAACAGTTTACTAATTTCTTATATACAACAAACACTTTACATATATACTCTTGTTAATCGCCACAGCAATCCTCTGAGATAAATACAGTCATGAATGCCATTTGCAGCTTAGGAAATAGAAAATGGAGAGGACATCTAAACATACTTAATGCATAGTCAATCCAGGAATTAAGTCCCTCTGATTTTACAGGCTGGACATTTTGCAACTATAATTTAACCTAAAAGGATATTTGAAATAAAACAACATACACCAGGGATGAAAATAAGAACATGAATGAAGCAACATACAAAGGATTAAATAATTAAGCCCTCAAATAAGATAACTTCCAATTTAACATCTCTATTTGTTCTTCAAAACCAGTATGTTCAATGTGAATTTAAAAATTCCAGTGGAGAGTGAAACTTAATGGTAAGTGCACTTGCTTAGTGTACACAAGGTCCTGGGTTTGATAACCAGCACTCCCACACATAGAAAGAAAACAAGAAAGGAGGGAAAGAAGGAAGGAAGAAAGGAAGGAAGGGAGGGAGGGAGGAAGGAAGGAAGGAAGGGAATAAAGGAGGAAAAAAATCCATGCTTCTCTTCTATATTTCTCCACAAAAATGTCACTCACTACCCTCTAATGGAATTCAAATCTTTGTTGATAATCTTTCATCTCCCTTTTCCTTTGCTGTCTTGAACCCCGAGTCCTGACAACTACATCTATTACATCTTTTCTTCATTTCTACTGCATCCCCAAGAGCAGGTATGTCACATTGGGATGGATGCATACTTACTTCACTGGCTGTTTCATTTCTACTATTTCATGGTGGGTTTGATTTACAGTTTTCTAATGATGAATAAATGATGCCAAGTGCTTATTAGTTATTAGCCTATCTTGTCAAAATATATTTATATAACCTTCATTCAGTTTTTCAATTGGTTTATTTGCTCATTAACTGTTGAGTTGTTAGCGTTCTTTACATGCTCCGGAAGTATGTTGTCTATCAGATACGTTACTTAAAAATATTATCTTTCATTTTGTGGACAGTCTTTGCACTTTTGTCACATTTTCCTTGGCAATTCAAAAGTGATAAAATCTGAAGAGTTCCCACTTACATATTTTGTACTTTGTTCCTTATGCTTTGGGCCATAGCTAGGAAATCATTGTACCCAAGGACACAGAGATTGTTATTCCTAGGGTTTATGAGTTTTAAATTATTGCTTTTATTTGGATCCATGGTCCACATTGAGTAAATTTTTCTATATGATGTGAGAATGGAGTTCATCCTTCTGCACATAGACATATACTGGTTCCATAGAACTGCCTGTGGATATTTTCCTCAATGAATTGCATAATGTTATGAAAAATTAGATAAACATTAATGAAAAGCTTTGTTCTTGCACTCTATTTGATTTCCTAGTTGTACCAGCCTTTCTGCTACTACCAGTCTTGATGGTAGAGCTTTGTAGTAAGTGTAAAATTCCTAACCATGTTAAACCGGAACATTAAGAAAATCTGTCAGTGAACAGAGAGACTGTAAAAGGGAATGGAAAGAATTTGGGGGATAGGAGGGTGGGGGGGCTCATACAATAAACTAAACTAATAATGAATTAACACCATAAAACCCTAGCTTTCATACAGTAAGTTCCTGGGGAAGCTGAGGGCACCACCTAGTATGAGGGGCCAAGAATAGAATGAGAGGAAGCCTAACCTCAAGAATAATTGCTCAGGCCTGCATCTCCCTTCCCCAGTTATTGGTTCCTTCCCACACTAAGCTTTTGATCAAAGAGACCCAAGAGGTTCCCAAACCATGACAGACTTCTGTCAAAGCTCTTGAATACCTGCCCCAAGCCTAAGGTAAGACCCTATTGCTAAAGAAATCATAGTGTCATCACACAACAAGAGATCCTGCTAGATCCAGAATTGTAACCAGCTCCCAGATGATAGCATGTGTAGCACTGGAAGGTGTTGCATGAGCTGCTAAGGGAAATTAGTCAATGATATTTGGAGAAAGCAGAGACCACTGATATACAATATAGATAGTTGTCACAAGAATGCTGAACACATGTCTGTATGAAAGAGACCAGCAAGTCAAGAAATGCTCATCTGTGCAATAGTGGCACTAAACAGAGGAGGGTAATCAACGGGGCTTACTGATTGGCTAAGAGATCCACTTAGTGACATGGAACCCTTAACTGGAACTGGGATCCACGGCACAAGATCTCAGGCTCCTAAGGGAAATTCCCACTATTAGAGAGCTACCGAGAGGCTACACCCATTAGGAGCTGACCAAAATAACAATGTTGTCTCATTTAACCTATATTGATCTCACTCTCCCATGGAGATTCTGTTTGTGTTTTTCAGAAGTCAGTGAGAGAGCCTGGGACAACTCAATTCCACCAACAAGACATTGGATGATGGCTGACATCCTTGTGGGAGACAAACCACATCTAGCTTTCACATAGGGCCCAAATGAAACCTATGAGAAAGTGACCAGACAAACAGGAGACTAAACATCACAGCAAGTCTGATAACCCATGAAAGGTCAATAGAGACAGACACCAATGATACCCAACTCAACCCAGGGCAAAGATCCAGAGATACTTAAGATCTTAACAATAAAGCAGACTTAAAATTCACCCACCAGGACTCAGGGAACTGAGCAGAACATGGGGTGGATAGAATGTAAGAGCCATAGTGGGGGAGAATATCCAGAGATGTTGCCCCCCTCAACAACAATGCACAAGGGGGAAGGAAAAAAAAGAAAAACTCTCTACCTCTGGTGCAGTTCATAGCCCACTAACCTATGGACAGATCCAGAATGCTCACAGAGGAAAGACCCCAGTAGGTAAGGGACAGAGAGGAGGGAAATGGGGACAACTTCACAAGATTTGCTCATACAATGTACATACTTATTCATAATAAATATATTAAAAATAAATAAAATTATCCTGTTTTATGTTTTCCATATTGTCTTAGCTTTTCTTGCACCTATTTTACATTTTCTTATGAATTTTAAAGATCAACCTCAATTTCTACATAAACTGTCTAGAAGTTGAATAAGATCCCATTTAATTTATAGAAAAAGTAAATATTGTCAAATTAAAATACTGAGTTTTCTGATCAACAAACATGGGGTCTTTTTCAATGTACTCATATCTTCTTTCTGCATTGTTCTTTGCTAATGTATAAGGGGGCATCATTGAATTTTCATAATTATTGTATATCATAAAAAATTTGTTAAACTTGTTTATTTGTGCTAATTGTTCTATAATGAATTCCTGAAGATCTTCTATCGTGTCTTCTGTCAATAGAGGCATTATGGATTTGCACTATGACCAACATTCATTTCCTTGTGTTACCTAACTATGGTATCCAAAACCACTAAAAAATGCTGAAGAGAAATCACAATAGACACAGTTTTCTATTCTTTTTAATTTTAATATTTTGAATGTTGTACTTGTGTATTTGGTATGTAATTGTGTTATGAATGCTTGTGTGAGTGTGAGCACATGAATGAGTGATTGTGCATGCACAGAGGTTGATTTTGAGTGTGTTCCTCAGTCACCCACTACAAAATTTTTGAGTCCTGATCTTTTTTTAAACCTAGAGTTCATGAATTAGGGTAGACTAGCTATCTAGCAATCCCTTGGAATACTCCTGTCTCTACCTCCCCAGCAATGGGTTTACAGGTACATTTTATCATGCCTGGCTTTTACATGGGTGCTGGGGATCTGTAGTCAGGTTTTAATGCTTGTATAGCAATCACTTTGGCAAATGGGTCACCTCAACCCATGTTCTTCTGTTCTTGACCTAAGAAAGGAAGCATTGACCCTTTCTCCATTAAGTGTGATGCTTTCATTAAGCAGAGGGAGAATCTCCTATTTAGAATTCTTCTGAGAGGACTTTTGAGTTTGTGGAATTTTTGTTGCTATTGTTGTAATGTTTTGAGACAGAATCTTTCTAAGCACATGTGGCTGGCCTGCAACTCACCATGTGGACCAGGCTGGCTTTGAACTTGCAGCTTAATTTTGTTCACCTGTATCCACACAGATAGCGTTTTAGGAATGTGCCACTATGTCTGGCTCTATTCAGTGTTTTTATCATGAAAGAGAACTGGATTTTGTTAAATCTTTTACCTGTACTTATTTTAGTGATTATGTGTATTTTTCTGTTAAAAAGTTTTATTACACTAATTTAAAATTTTAAAGCAACCTTATATTCTGGGGAGAATACCACTTGATTTTGACATATAGCATTTTAAAATACCAGCTTTCCTTATTATTATATTTTATTGGGAATATTGGAATTTATATTCATGAAACATTTTGGTTCTCATTTTTCTTCTGTATTGTTGGTAGAGCTTAGTATCAAGTAACATTGGACATTAGAGAGAGTTGGGAAATTTCTTTCTTTTCTTTGCCATTTTGTTGAGAGTATTTGAAGTCTTAAAATGACAAATGCAATCTGTTTTTTTAAGTATTATTTTCGAATTTTGAGACAGGCTCTCAGTGAATAGCAGAGGCTGGCCTCCCACGTCAAACCCATGATTCTGACCCCTTTGCATCAGTCCCTGAAGTGCTGGCATCACCAAGATGTGCCAACACGACTAGTGCCAATTCCACAACTTCAAGTGTATAGCTCTATTCTGCTTTCCTATTTCTTTATGAATAACTTTGGTTACCTAATATTTTGGTGCAAATCTGTTGGGACAGCCCTTTAATTCCAGTACTTGGGAAGCAGATGTAAGAAAATTACTCCGGTGAGTAAAAGGCCAGTCTGGGCTACAGGATGACCCTGCCTAATAACAGAAATTTTAAAAAAAATGTGTTTCTGTGGCTGGGAAGATTGCTCAGTGGTTAAAGCACTTGCCTCCAAAGCCTAACAACCTGGGTTTGATTCCTCAGTACCCACATAAAGCCAGTGTAGCATGTATCTGAAGTTTGTTTGAGGCAACTGGAGGCCCTGGCACACCCATTCTCTCTCTCTCTCTCTCTCTCTCTCTCTCTCTCTCTCTCTCTCTATCTATCTCTATCTCTCTTCTATCTCTATCTGCTTGCTCTCTCTGTCTTTCTATCTCTTTCTTTGTGGATGAATAAATAATTTTTTAAAAAATGTTTCTTTTTGGCATGCAGCTATTATAATTTGTTCTTTTAAACTGTACTAAAAATTAATTTTACAACAAATATGAAACTAGTGTTTACATAAAAATTTAGGTTTTAAACAATTTAATTATTTTATTATTAATAGAAATAAGGGTTAATATAGATGATGAGCTATTCTGTTTTGCTATGTAACTTTAAAGATATTTTTAAAACTTATTTTGAAGCAGAGAGAGAGAAAGAAAGAGAGGGAGGGAGTCAGAGAGAATGGGTGTGCCAGGGCCTCCAGTGGCTGCAAACGAACTCCAGATACATACACCACTTTGTGCACCTGGCTTTATGCTGGTACTGAAGAATAAAACCCGGGTCATTAGGCTTCGCCAGCAAGCCCCTTAATTGCTGAGCCAACTCTACAGCCCCTTGCTTTGTAATTTTAATCAATTCACAAGATTACCAACCTATAAAAAATGAGTCATTTTGACTGACTATAAGGACAATTAACAAACATTTAGCATTTTATTAACTGTTCTGTAAAACATTCACTTAAATCATTGCCATGATTTAAGCCTTGGTTGAACTATGTCTACTTTGAAAAAAAAAAGTAAGATCTGATTCCATATCCTCAACTGAAGATTTGGAACATGTTTTTCTCAAGGTGTATCTATGATTAGGTGTCCTTGTGTAAGGTGTAACACAATTTGCTTTGGAAATCTGAGACTGGTAAACTTCTCTCTGGTATCATCCAAAGACTGGGATTATTTTTATAATTATTTAGAGTTTGGCAAACCACAAAGAGAGTTTGCCAAGATTCACCTTCTGTGATGTTAAAGTCTAAGTGACAATTAGAGAAATATAATCTACAAATGTGATTTATTTACACTCCACTCAAAAGCTCCTTTGGGAGCCTTTCCTCAACCTTTCAGACTTCCCCTCATTTTCTTCAAAAGACCAGTGAATAAATATGCTTAAAACTCTTAAGACGTTTGAGGGACTCTGTTTCGCAGCTATAAGTGTTAATACTGGGAAAATTTCAGATCTTACAAACATGTTCATGCCCACTTTCAAGCTGATTGTATTCACACAGATCTTATTTTACCAAAAGTGATTGTTGAGATGGTGATAATAATGAAGGAAAATAGAAGGAAGGTAGTTTACTTAGGTGGTTTCAGTCAGGGAACCAGAAGTTGACATCCACATCCCATCTCTCCTAGAAGAACTGGAACTTCTCCTGCCTGTTTGCTGTTCTCTGTGTGTGTGTGGTGTTGGTGATGGTTTCTCTCTCTCTGCTTGGACCTGTGAAAGGGGCAGTCTCTTTCACTATTATGGAACTTTCCCTGAGTCTGTAGCTTCAACAATTCCTTTCCTCCCATGAACTGTGCCTGGCTTTGAGATTCCTCCTAGCGGTGTGTGGCTGACTATCACAGAAGCTGAAATCTAAACTTGTGTATGAAATCTGCTTTTTGAAACTGACAACTGTGGTACTTTGCATGGATATTCCCCAACAGGTTCAAGTTTATTAAAGCTTGTAATTTGTCTCCAGGCTAGAGGAAGTTTCACTTTGGCCTGGCTGGATCCCAAGAGCCAGCCCCAAGGTGTTTCTAGGGCACATCTGGAGTTTCAGCCATAGATATTACAAAGAGCAGTCTGAGCTTAGCAGAGCGAATATTTGCTGGTGTGTGCATGTATGTGGTCCTGGTGAAGAGCTTCTCTCTCTGCTTAGACCTGCGAGAGAGGGCCAGTCTCTTTTGCCGTTATGGAATTCTCCCTAGATCTGTAGCTTCAATAAATTCCTTCCTCCTGTAACTGTGCTTGGTTTGGAGGTTATTTCCAGCAGTGTGTGCCTGACTATAATGGCAAGTGAGCCATATGTGTGTGAGACATGTCTGTGTAGAAAAACCAGAACAAGCGAAAGAAGAGCGTGTAAAGCAAGAAGACACGCTAGTTCCTTCATTGAAAACCAAGAGGGCACTGCCCAGGAGAACCTGCGATTCTTCACACTGTCTTGTTTTTTTTTTGTTGTTGTTGTTGTTGTTGTTTGTTTCTTTTTAATCACTGTTTGATTTATCCCTCTTTCTTTTCTCCAGATTGCCTCCTTCACAAAGTTTTCTGAAGTTTGTTGTTTGTGGGTACAGAATCTGGGATGACATTCTGATGTAGTGTTTCTATTATCAAAATATAGGAGAACATCCTAAAAAGGACACACATCAAACAGAAGAGCTTCCTTTCCTGCTTTGCCTTCTCAAACTTGATTCTCACCAGACACAGGGAAAAGGTGAGACATGAGAAACAGGGAGGGAAGTCAGAGGAAGAAGACAGCACACTGACAAAAATCATCTTAGATTGTATGCGCATGCCTGTATTAGGATGAAGAACACAATTAAGTTCAAGATACCATGTACTCAGTATCTACTTGTGATATGCATTTTAGAAAAAAAATCATTTATTGAGTGTTTGCTTATCACGATGCTAGGTAATCTACCGAGGAGAGTTTGGAACTAAAGGGCAGAAACTCATATGTACCTTTAATTTTGACAAAAAAAAATTAAAATTTTTTATGTTTCAAAAAATGCTCTTCTTTGTTTTCTGCATATGTCAGTGACCTAACTGGAGCCTTTTCATCCACTACCACCTGGTCCCCCTTGTCTTACATTGCTCTGTAATTCCTTCTAGGCTATTTTAAACTGGAGGCTACTTCTTTGGGGGCCTTGTCCCTGGAAGGAAAAGTTCCTCTCTTCCCATTTTGTTCCTTTCACCTAGACTTGTGGGAATGATTGTCTCTCAGGACACACAATAAAGAATGCTTCCCTGCATGCCTTTCAGGGGGAAATGGAGACTGCTACACATTTCTAACTCCAGTAACCAGCACAGCAAGCAAGTAATCAGTGGGGCTACGGATATTAGCATAAAAGGAAGTGGGTGAAACTTTATTAACTAATCTTTCCATTTTTTCAAGACTTCTCTTACATTGGCCCATGTATCCTGGGCTATAAATTCAAGGGCATCTGACCAAGTGTGAGCTAATGGGGTTTCTGATGAAGTGTGACAAGAAGCCCAAGTAGAAACTGACTTGGCTCCAAAGTCTCCATTTTGTTCCCTTCCAGCTTTCCTTTGAGTGTCATCATCTCAAATCTGGTTCTCACCAGACCCAGGGAAAATGTGAGAAAGAGAGGGAGGTCGAACGGAGGAAGTCACCAAACTGATGAAAAACAGAAGACAGACACTGGCAGTTTAGGATAGCAGGGTCCTGGAAATGAATGGTTTTGTTTTCTCTTGGCTAAAAGTGGGAAATATCCTTAAGCTTGTAAGGGCAACCTGATTTTTCCTTATCTCTTTTTCCCTAAAGAAGTTTCCCTTTCCCGGAAACCATTTGTGAGGATGTGGCCAAGGCTGAAAGGTGCCTGAACACCTGGCATGGGAACTGGACTGACCAGCTCATCCCCCAGCCAGTAAAGCCCTATTAACTCCAAGGCAGTAACTTCAATGGTCTCCCTTTCTTCCAGACCATCCAGCTATACCAGACAGAGCTTTGCCTTTTTTCCTTCTCTTATGTTCTCATAAAACATTTCTGAATTTACTCTGGAGGGTCTATAGATTTCATTCTTTGAATTAATGAGACCTGGAGGCCTGAACTCAGTGGATGTTTTGTGGGAATGAGTGCTTGGCACCGTAATCCCTAAATTAAAAGCTCATCCAAGAGCCAGAAAGGTTCTCACTCTCAAAGACATCTCAAACTCCTTTTCAACACCACTCTGGGCCTGTTCAGTGAAGTAGGAAGTGACTAGTCTCATCTTAAGTTCATTTAGGTGGCATTTTAATAAGTGTTTCATTTAATAAAAGGCTTATGATATAGACCCCAAAGTAGTTCTGGTTTTAGTTATGATTTTTCTATTTCTAATTAGTACTAAATTGGTTTTAACTTTTATTTATTGTTTCATTCTATCAAGAGTGTACTTGTGGGATGCAGAGATGACTCAGCAGTTAAAGGCACTTTCTTGTTGGCCAAGTTTGAAAGCTTAATGACTCAGCTTTCATTCGTCAGCACCCACATAAAGCCACATGCATAAAGTGGTACATGTGTCTGAAGTTCGTTTGCAGTGGCAGGAATGTCTCTCTCTCGCTCAAGTAAATGAAATAAAAACATGAGTTTACCTATGATATTTTTCTATTTCTAAATTAGTATTGTGAATATTAGAGTTAGTTTGATTACTTCACACTGTCAGTAAATTACATAGAGAATTAATTATTCATAGAAATATCCATAGAAAACTATGCTATAAAAGTCACAGGACCTTTATGCTATAAAGAGTGTATAATATATTTTTGAGTATGCTATGCTTATAAAACCTGGAGAGTAAAGACTGGGAATAAACAGAATTGCACACAGATCTATATGTGTAAATAAACGTAAATGTAAATATAGACACAAATATCTAGACTTACATATTATTTGATATGTATAAATCTGTTTCTTATTAGAAACTATAACTCAAATTCCAAAGTCAACACTTGAAGACTTGGAGGATTGTCCCAACAAAATCCAAATAGTTTTTCTCTAATCACTCTTATTTTGGAGGAAGCATAGTGTCAATTTCAAGTACTATCAAGTTTCTGTAAAAACAGAGGATCATTTTTAATGCTTTAGATTCAAAATCTGAGACTTCGTCTATCACTTGATAACTACTGGGTTGTGGAAAATGTGTACTTAAACCATTGAGGGGATTCGGATGATTTAAAAATAATTTGAGCTTATCAAACTGCATCTGCAAGAACACAACTTTCATTTTGTTAGCCTGTATTCATTTTCTAATTCTGTGAAAATCCTATGATCATTTTAAATTTTTAAATGATTTATTTCATTTTTAAAGGAACAGATTATTCAGGACTCAAACATATTTTGTCTAATAGTGTGCCAGAAACCTTCCTTTACCATCAGCTAACTTTTAACTGAAGATATTTCCCATGATAGCTCTCATAAATATTTTAAAGTCCTTGGTACACACACACACACACACACACACACACACACACACACACACACACACACACACATATATATATATATATATATATATATATATATATATATATATATATATATATATTCTGGGCCATAAGACACAAGATCTGTTATTGCATCTTTGTGTGTGGATATGTGTGATTACAGTGCTAGTTTCTCTACTTAGGTAGGTTAGGAATTTTCCTAATAAAGAAAACATTTTTAATATTAATATATTATCAATATAACAGTATCAAATTGTAAACAAGCTTTAATATAAGTGCATACTATCAGGCTTTGGTAAAGTAAGATCAATTTATATTGGTCCAAGACTGTTTATAAAATAATCTTATTTAATTTTATTATAATAATGCTTGCTTAATTCTGTTTACCTTCCTCATTTAACTGTTCATTGCAT
Source organism: Zapus hudsonius (assembly GCA_004024765.1). Classification (NCBI taxonomy): domain Eukaryota; kingdom Metazoa; phylum Chordata; class Mammalia; order Rodentia; family Dipodidae; genus Zapus; species Zapus hudsonius. The sequence continues at coordinate 39,788 of PVHP010000032.1, read as the reverse complement.
TGGGAACTACAATTTCACTTTTGCCTAGACAGCTATTCCTGAGAATTCTCAACTATTTCCTTAAATTTTTGAAAGACTACTTTACAACTTCAGTAAAAAATTAATCTTTTTTTATTTGCCATACGCAAACCCAATAATGAAAAAAACACTGATACTTCAGTATATTGTCTTTAGAGGCCCATCAAAGATTGTCCTTTGCATTGCATTTTGGGAGTGGTGAATGTATTCCTGTCACTGTAAATCTCTTCCTTCCCATTCTTTAAATTCTTCAGTATTTCTGCTCTTCCTTCCACAACACATCTGGGATCTTACATGTCTTCTGAGAAATAACAGCCATTCTTTGGACAATAAGCCCTTAAATGTTCATCTAGGTTAGTGAATCTACAAAGCTATTTTAGGAAGATTGAGTGAATTAGAAATTCCTTACCTCTTGAGGGACGTAGCACAATGCACATCACCAATAAAGCTAGCGCGGCCGAGGTAGCAACTCCAAACACAATTTTTAGCCATGTCTGCATAAAATAAAGAAAATTAGACTTGGGCACAGTTCCTGCTAAGTAGTAGAAATGGTAAGACTTTGTTTACACTTCTATTCCTTTCTCCTTCCTCGTAAAGCTTTTGATTGTTTCCACTGATCTGGAGATAATTGCTGGAGTTCTTCCAACTCCGCCAGGACAAATGTTTCTACAGTCTATTCAGTGCGATCTCCCAATCCTCACACACACCAGGAGGAAAATACACACCGATCCTCACCTTCCACACAATAAAACTCTCTGACCTTATTCAATCCAGCCAACCTTCATTCCGCAGGAATACCTGAGGCCAAACACACTAACCTTCATTGTTCCAGATGTTTTTGAAAGTTAGCTGACTCTCCTGCAGAGCCTGGGTCACTGGATCTGTGAAAACAGTTGAGAAGAATCAAGTCTGTCTTCCTACTTGGAAGCTGAAGTCAGGACAAGAGTGTTTTTTTTTTTTCTTTCCCCTCTTTCCTCGGATTTTTCAATACCGTGCCAAATTTCAAGAGTTCTGTAAAATTAGAAACAGATTTTGGGGGCGTTCTTGGCCTTGAAATGAACTGTGAGTGGCTCAAGGGAGGTTTTATAGCCTTCTCGTCCTTGTAAATTTTACACCAACATCTGCTTACGTTGCAGTTTAGAAGTTTATTTTTTTTTATATTCAAGTTTATGCTTCATTTCTTCTTTCTAGAAATCGCAGAGATCGCTTTGGTAACTCCTTGGGTTTCATACAATCTTAATATTTGCAATTAAAACATGAATTTCAGATATTGAAAATTCTGACATGCATATCTATGTCTATTTTTTTAAGCAGGAGAAGAACATTGATGCCACATAAAATTTTGTGAGAAGTACAGCATAGCACGGCACATTTTTCTCCTGGGAGACCATGAGGTACTTAAGACAGAAATGTTCTTCTTCAGCACAATTCCTTTGTCCATACAGCACCATATGCACTTTCAGTAAATACAGAAGTTTAAAAATTCAACTGTCTAAACCCACGGCTGCTTTACTTTAAAGAAACAAAATGCCATCTGGTGAAATTTCGTATGGGTTAGGTGTGTTTGCTTAGGCTAGAATGAGGGAAAGATCAGTGGGAATAATTTACCAGCAGACCTTTGGAAGAATGGAAATGGCTTTGCAAGAATATTTTTGCTTTCCTCCCAGAATATCCTTTGAAAAGGGAGAACATTTAGTAATTATGAAAACCTTAAAATAAATTTACAAGGCATGGGAAAAGTGTAGTCTTATGTACAACTTGATTTGAGCGAAGTCTACAGAACTCCAAAGTGATTGGAGGACCTGGCAGATCAGTAAAACGGTTGACTGAGTTAACACACACATGTACACGCAGGATGGTTTCTTATGATATCTGGCTAGTTGAAAGCAATTCTCTTGACAGATTATCTGATTCTACATGTGACAGTTATTAGCCTACTGTGTCTTCGGGTTTTCCACTGTGGCCTTCTTCTTTAAAAGTTTATAATGTTCTTGACCTGACTATGCAAACTTCATGCAACCCTATCATGGATGGTTCATGGAAGGCCATGAGGAAACATGACTGAAATCTGTTGTTTGCTTTAGTCTGGCTACCACAGCAAAAACCAGGACAGTGGCTTGTACACTTCCTCTCAGACATTCTCCAGACATCCCTCCCTGAATTCCACTCTTATGAAATCTCTGTTGAGGAAAATGACTCACTAAGCACTTACTGGCAGAGAAATGTATCCACAGCAGCTCCCTGATGAGCCCCCTTCCTTTGCAGCCGGTGGACCCCTTCTTTACAAGCTGAAGCAACCTCTAAGTAGTTTCAACAAACGCTGCTCCCTTTTAGGCGATGTGATGGTGGAATCCTCAGATGCAAGATAAAAACCACCAATCTGGACCTGAACAAACTGCTCTCATGTGGCTCCTTCAATTTCAAAGAAATTGATGGCTTTCTTTGGAACATACACAGTACTTTCTCAGAAGTTCTGTCCCAGTCTGCTAGAGTCCCAAAATCCACAAGTGAGTTCTTAGTGAGTTTCCACGACCTCACATTCTGGAAAGAATCTGACAGCAATAAATGATTAAGGTATAATTAAAATGCATACTGCTTGCTTTAGTAATTAAAATGCACTGACATGTCCCTGTGACTGGTCTGAGTATCACTTTAGACTTTACAGTGGAGTGTGGGTGTGCTAAATAAACGGATGCTTTAAGACAAACACGTTTAAGCTGAAACTTTTAGCGCTGGGGAAAATTATAGGGACAAAACAGTTTATTTTTGCTTGGGTTTTCTTGGGAAGGTTAGATGAATCAAACTATAACTTTTGGAAAATTCTTACTGGTTTGAACTGTTTTAGGAAAAATGTGACGGCGTATAGAAATGAAAATGTCAGTGGCTTTTCCAGATGATGTCATGGGTTGGGTATACAGTGTTTGTAACAGAGCTACAGATGTTCTTCTCTTTGAAGCAATATGGATGTGATCTGATTTTTATCCATGCAAACTCTTCCACAAAATTTGAATGTTTGAAAGCATTTTCACATCTTTACTTTCTTTTCTCTTTTGGGAGTCAAAATAAAAATGTTTTAGCTAAAGCCTTTTGTTTTAAAATTTAAGGAAACTTGTATTTTTATTTTACATAGATAGTTAACATCTAGGCAATATTTTTGTTGGGGAGACAAAAATGAATGAGAAACAAGCTGTTTCTTTAAAGAGTAAAATTTTGTATAAGTTTGGCAGGTAAGTTCCTACTTTTCTGCTTCCTTGCACTTTCTGGACCTCTTGCTGAGTTGGGCCTATGCTTAGTAGAAACGGTACCCTGAGCAGTCGATGGCTGTAAAAATGCCAGGAGGTAAAGAAAGACACATAACACATAAATTCAACTCTAGCCATTTTCAGCATAGGAACTTCTTTTACAAAGCAACTTGGTTCTTTTCAAATGTTATAAAAAACAGAAAGGTTGACATAGGCAGCAGGTATTAGGATAATAAAGGCTTATAAACTGACCTCTTTCTAAAGAGAGTCATTAGACTTATTTCAAAATATAATGAAACTCTGTTAAGCATTGTGTGTGTGTGCAAGCTATCACATAAACCTTTGGGATATGAACAGAGTTTTCTAGAACTATTTATTGTATTTATTGTATATCTTCCAAAAATGATTTTGATGCTGCTATGTTCTGGAGCTGGAATGTCCTCCAAAGGTAGCTGGTGGGCTTAGGAGTGGTGTTGGGAACTTCAGAGGTGGGGTCTCTCTGGAGAACTAGGTCACTGGAGATGTACCTTGGAGGTGTATTAGGGCTCTGGCCACCACGTCTCCATTTTTGCTTCCCAGCTACCAGGAGGTAATAGCTTTGCTGTACTACATACACTCTTCACCCAGTTCTGCCACACCACACGCCCAGAAACAATGGAGCCATCGGACCATGGACTGGAACGACTGAAACTGACTCCTAGCAAACCTTTCCTCCTCTAGTCTGTTCTCCTCAAGTCCTTTGTTGCAGTGACGAAAAGCAGCTTCACAGAGACATGTTCATGTTCATGTTCATGTTCATGTTCATGTTCATGTTCAGTCATGTTTTCCTAGAGGGTGGAGAAGAGGAAGCATGCTGAGAAAATAAATATAATGCTATCTTGTTATTTGGAGGTAAAAAGATAAAGAAGTGTTAATTAATTAACCAAAAATAACAACTTTTTCTTTTTAAAGATTTTTTATTTTGGGTGGGTTTGTGACTGAATGTGGGTACATGCACGCCGCGGCTCATATGTGAAGTCAGAGAGCAACTTCTCGGGAGTCCATCTGCTTTGTAGATCTTCTTTGAGTCAGCCTTTCTCTCTCTCTGGATCTTGCTACTGTTTTTGTTGTGCTCCATATGAGCACTGGAAAATTCTGCTGTCTCTGCCTCCTATCCCTGTCTCTGCATAAGTGTGCTGGGATTACAGAAGCCCATGAAGCTCTTCTGGCTTTGCAAATATGGTCTGTGGATGTGAACTTGGGTTCTCTGGTTGGAATAGTATGAATGACTCCACTGAGCCATCTCCCCACACTGACATATTTTTTTAGGAACAAGTTATAAGTAACAAGGCTGAGAACTCATGTAAGTCAACAGAAGCTTTGCTTCCATATTTTTTTTAATTGAGAATGTGTTCCTAAAATGCCTAAATGCAGTGGGGGGGAATGCATCTCAGTGGAGGTACATTTGCTCAGCATACATAAGGTTCTAGGCTTTGTCTTATTATTATTTAGTAGAAACTTTGTATGAATAAGTCATATGTTGGTACCACCCTGCCTCTCCTCCCTGCCCCTATTCCACTGAAGGCCCTCCTTCATTGGGGTTGCTGGTAAACCCCATGGGCATTGAAGGTTATGTGTTGTGTGAGCAGCAGTCAGTCATTGGGTGGGGGTCGATGTCTCTGGATATTCTTCCCCACCATGGCTCGTACAAGCATTGCAGCCCCTCTTCTGCAAAATTCCCTAAGCCATGGTGGTGAGTTTTAAATCTTCTTTAGTGTTGAGCTCTTAGCCGCTTCTTATTTCTGCCTTGAAATGTTTTGAGTATCCTTGGTGTCTGTCTCTATCACCCTGACCTTGGTTGTCAGGCTGGCTATGGAAGCAGCACTCTTGCTCATCTCTCCACTTCCTCTGTGCTTTCACCTGGGTCCTAGCTGGTGTGTTAGGAGTGGTTCATCTCCTGACAGGGAGTCTGCTATCATTTCTGGTCTAGTTAGTAGTATTCGGTGTTCCATGGCCCTCACTGCCTTCTGAAAAACGAAAACAGATTCTCCAAGGGAGAGTGAGATCAGCATAGGTTAAATAGGATAAGCATTGTTAATTTGGCAAATTTATAATGTGTGTAGCCTCTCTTTAGGCTCATGATTAGTGGAAGATACCCATGGAGTCCAGATTTTTGACATCCACAGGAATTTGGCTTGGATCCCAGTTCCAGCTTTGGGTTCCTTGCAAATGAGTGGATCTCTTAGCCAATCAGAGAGCTCTTGATTACCCACCAAGGTTAGTGTCACTATTGCACGGGTGTGTACATCTTGTCATGCTGGTTGCTGTTGAGTATAACAGTGTCCTCTGCTTTCACCCAACATTTTTGGCCAATTTCCCCTAGCAGCTCATGTAGTGCATCCCAGCACTACTTTATAATGCAATTTTATTGATCCATGTTTAAGTTTTTGACAGGAGAGCATTTATGAGGGGAAAAAACTGGGATTAATAAAGAAGAGTAGAGCTGGAAGATAAAGACTGAAGGAATAATTTAGATGAAGTAGTGAACGAGACATCTTCATTGTACAGAAGTATGTGTTCTAGGTTAATCAAGTAGGGAACAGAGATGTTTTCACCAGATGGCAGCAAGGTTCAGTGCAAGATGTCAGTCCCAGGTACTCACAGGGACCAGGGCATACTCAGAAATGGCTGAGGCAAAGAGAAACAGAAAAGATTCCCAACCAACAGACCTCAAGAAGCAATGACAGGCTAAAACATCATTACGATGTCAATGTTTGAACTTAATTCAGCAAAGATATTAGCAGTAATTGAGGGCAGAGGAGAAATATTCTGAGTCCTATTTTAATCGAAGACTTGGAGAGACAAGAGTTCAAGATAGCAAACTGCGTGCACACTTTTCCTTCTGCAAGGCTTCATTCCCTGATTCCAGGGGAGGAAGGGGCTGTCAGTTGCAGTGAAGTTCAGGAGAGGGTTTCATGACAGGACAGTACAAAGCAGAAACAGAAGATGTCTGAGAATGAACTGGGGACTCCTTTGTCTGGCAAAAGTAGGGACATTCTGGAACTGACCTGGCATTTACCACTGGAGTGGGAGTGTAGATGGAGGTGAAAACCGAGGACTAGGTGGAAACATGTAGATGGACTTTTTACCTCTGAATGTGCAGCAGTGTGCAGTTGGGCATTGATCTCAGACACCCCAAAAAAAGAGAAGTTGATTTTAAAAGATATTCAGCTATGACAGAAGAGGCTCAGTATCCCAGAGCCAATCCAACTCTCCAGCTCCACAGCTTCATTCTTTATCCTTAAAGTTAACAGCCACAAACCAGGGTATGTCCATTCCTACCTCATTTTCATAGCTATTCCAAAAACATGTGTAAGCATGTAAAGGTTAGTTTTCAAAGAAAGAGGATAAATCAACAGTCTAAAAGGTAAAAGAAGACATTTACAAAACAAAAATGAGTAAGTGCAAAAAAAATATATCCAAGCAAAAGGGAAACAGAAAAAAAAAACTGACCATCAGATGATTCTAGAAATAGATTTCTTTTTAAATCTTGAATTTTTAGAAGCTTGTTGAATCTTCTCAATGATAGTCAGCCAGATATTGCCATCATACAGACACCAGGCTATGAAAATGCAACACTTAAAAAAATCCCACGATGGATTATTTTATGTCAATATGACTGTTTTAAGGGAAGTCTGGAGAGCTGCTGACACACTATTTCTGGTTATGTCTCTGAAGGTGTTTCTGAAAAGATTGGCATCTGAATCAGTAGCAAAGAGAATCAATCTTCACCAGTGTGGGTGGGAAACATCTGATCTCTTGAGGGTCTGAACAGACCAAAAAAGCATCTCTCTCTTTCTCCCTCTTTCTTTTTCTCTCTCTCATCATCTATCATCCATCAATCTTATTGATTCTGTTTCTATGGAGAAACTTGACTACCAAACCATAAATATATGAAACTTATCATTTTCTAATGCTTTTAGGGAATGAAGGTCTGGGAAAATAAAATTGAGGCAACATTTTATTTATTCATTTTCAAGCAGAGATGAGAGAGAGAAAAAGAGAGAGAGAGAGAGAGAGAGAGAGAGAGAGAGAGAGAGAGAGAGCATGCACCAGGGCCACCACCTTGTGGGTCTGGCTTATGTGGGTACTGGGAAATTGAACCTGGGGCCTTAGACACTGGAGGCAAGTGCCTTAACCACTGAGCCATCTCTCCAGCCCCGGAAAATAAAATTGAGAAAGTCTTTCAGAAAAGAAGGATAAGATGAATAATAAGAGAAAAGATTAAAAAATAGAATATAAGCTCAATAAGTTAAAAACTAAAGTCAAAAAAGAGGCAAGAAAAGTTACAGAAAGAATATAAGGAAAATTCCCAAAACTTAAACAGAGAACACATTCTGGAGCTCACAAAATATCCAGCACAAGATACATGAGAAGACATGCATAAAGGTGCATCAATGTTAAATGTCATGATTTTAAAACTATAAAACCCAGAGACAGGTCCTACACACACACACACACACACACACACACACACACACACACACACACACACACACAAGATTAGACTAATCATCTCTGAGGAGATGCTACTAATTAAGGGGAAAAGTTCTTTAAAATGCTAAAAGGAAAAACAGTCAAAAAGATCTACTTTTCAACATACTGCTGAGTTTGAGAACAGAACAAAAGTATTTTCAAAGCCCGGACTGATGACCCATGCCTTTAATCCCAGCACTCTGGAGGCAGAGGAAGGGGGGTTGCTGTGAGTTTGAGTTCAGCGTGGGACTATAGGATGAATTCCAGGTCTACTTGAGCTAGAGAAAGACTCTATCTAGAAAAACAAAGCAACAGCAACAACAACAACAAAAAGTATTTTCAGAAGAATGACAATTCAGGCAGTATTCCCAAAGATCCTCCACTACTGAGCTGGAACTTAACAGTGAAATTCAGCAAAATGAGGGAATAAAATACTACGTCCCCACTCGGGAGATCAAATGAGGAATCATATGCCACGAGCTCAGTGTGAAAGCCCACCTCCAGCCATGGTTGGTCACTCGCTTTCTTTTTTGAGAAAGGCATTGTTGTCCCAAGTTTGGGTTGGATTTTTATACCATTGTGTCTGGAGGTACTTGAAGGAATTTTAAAGTCGTCTTAACATTCTGCACTGAGCAACAGAAGTAGAAGCACTGGGTGGAAAGAGTGCTATCTCAGCAATCTATTTAAAATCATAACAGAAGACTTTATAACAAACTAAATTGGTTGTTGAAGATAAACTGATTTAAAATTCTATAATTCTGGGCTAGATAGGTGGCTAAGCACTTAAAGGCCCTTGTTTGCAAAGCATGATGGCACCAGGAGCCACTTAAAGCCAAATGCACAAAGTAGTGCATGTATCTGGAGTTCCTTTGCAGTGTCAAGAGGCCCTGGCATACCCATTCTCTCTCTTTCTTTCCTTGAAAAATAAATAAAAATATTTTTTCAAAATTCTATAATTCACTAAGGGCAAATTTAAAAAAGACTTTATCGTCAGAGATGCTAGCAACCTTAGTAACTGTGAAATTATATGTACATTACAGAAAAGTCAGAATGAAAAAGGGAATCGAGAGAGGGAAGCTCATGCCCTTCTCTCTAGAGATCACACCAAGATGAACAGAAGAATTAGAGGTGCGCAAACCAGTCTGAAGGAAGGAGAGAGGGAAGGAAGCAAGACAGAGATCCTTGGAACTCTGCTGAGATCCCCTGTGCATTGAATTTAGACAATGAAAGGGACACTTGCAGGCATGGCCAATAAAGGGTCAAATTTATATATTCTGGGAAGCAATGGGATACCAGCCATTGTGATCTAACAATGGTCACGTAATCCCTGTACTACTGCATCAAGGTGCTTTCAACATGGATTGCAGGATTGTTTTATTATAATGTGTAGAATTAGTAACACGAGATTCTACTGCAGCTATTCATTTCTTTCCCCCTGAGAACTGAGGAAAGATTACCAGCTATTTATGAGAAGTATCTCTTTTATGGATTAGTAAAGTGAGAATTGGTTGAACTCCACGTCTCCTTCCTATGACATTTTAATTAGTGAAATTTCAATAAATACATAATCAAATCAGCAAGTGTTGTGTTCCGTTATGATTCTAGCAGCTTAGGTTTAAAAAATCTATAATGGCATAAGAATATTAATTTACTATAAAACATTCTAGAAATGATTTATATTTCTATAATATATATCACCAGAAATGGTAGAAGTCTAAAACATTCACTGTGGGTTCATGAGCCAAAACTGTGAGACTTTGGCAAGTGATTTATCTTGCTCTTGTTGGGTGAGTTGGAAATCCTGAACTGATGTAGACAGGTGTTGTGGGGGGGCCTCAGAGCTCTGAAAAGCCATCTGGTCATCAAACTGCAGAGGGGTTGGGTTTTTCCTCCCATTGGAGGAAAGTTTTGCAGTGAGTTCTTTGTTCCAAGTCTCTCCTCCTCCAGACTCATCCTGACAGGAGTATTACAGGGGGGTTAAGATAAAGGATGGAGAAGCAAGGCAGGGGAAAGGAAAAGCAAGAGACAGCAGCTCCTGTGGACTCTGCAGTCCGCTCTGGCGTTGACGTGGTGTCTTGTGTGTGATGGCCACTATTCCTGGTAGATCTCTTCAAGGCAGACAAACCCAAGCTTCAAGACAAAGGGGATCTTGGTCTCCCCCTATGGTGTTAAAAGGCTGCCTACCAAGTTGCGGCCTTCAAGAACATAGTAGTGATATTCCAGGAAATCAGAGAGCCACAGATATCAACATGAAGATATAAATATAATGCCTGGAAAGGTGGGGCTTTACTAGGGAAGAAGAAAGAAGTGAAAGGTGGCAATAGAATTTGAAAATGCAGTACTAATGTAAACTAGCAAATGTCCTGTGGATTGCAGAACTACTCAGCACCAACTGCCCTGCAGACAGGACCCCAGGAGCCAGGAGATGCAATGTGCTCTTATAAAATAGCCTTCCTTACCATGGGTATCAGTTCCTTTCCTCATTGCTGTGACCAAGTCCTTAATCAAAAGTAAAGACAGAGAGGCAGGAGGGTGAGGCAGCTGGTCACATTTCAGCTCTAGTTGGGAAGAAGAGAGATGGATGCTGGTACTCAACTTGTATTCTCCTTTTTCCTCTTTTATTTAATCTAGGATTCCAGCCCACAGGAATGTGCTGCCCACATTCAGGATGGATCTTTCCTTAGTATTCAAACATCCCTAAAAATGCTCTGAGACATAATCAGAGGTGTTTCTTCTTCAGTGACTCCAAACCCAATCAGGTTGTCATTGAAGACAAACAGTCTGACTGCAGTTAGTCTTTTTAGTATGTGGGTAACTGCCTCCAATGCTATTGCTGAATCTGTTTTGAATATACTCCTTGTTCCACTGTTACTTCGACTTTGGGGGGGAACTATGTTATAGGAAAAGAAAGAATAAGCACAAACACAAAGAGACATGAAGAGGGAGGCTGAGAGGAAGCTCTGGTCTTGCCCACATGTGGGGAAATACAATTATAAGGCAGAGACAAGTGGAAACTGAGCTCCTGGTTACAAACACCACTTTTACTTCTGCCTCAGGAAAAGAAAGGCTTCTTTATGTTCTCTCTTAGGTGGAGCTCCACCATACACAGACCCCGAGATGCAAACAGAATTGGCTTATTAGTATTACTTTTTTAATGGGGAGGGTCGCTCTCAGTTCATATAGAGAAGTGAAGAATGCAGGAAGGAAAAGAGGAAAGTTTTGGACACTGCAGCCTGAGCCAGCAATACGGGACCTGAGGGGATAGGATGTCTCTTCAGACTGTCTGAAGTGGTGTGAGCTCCACCAGTTTTCACCTCTCTGGTGTCAAGCCACCCCCAAAGCTCAGTAGTCATGGAGGCATTAGCCTAGGGCAAGATGCACTGGGCTGCCAGCAGCCCACATTCATAGCCCAGGGTATTGATACCTAGGCACTAAAGAAAGAATCTGGACAGAGAGAGGGTCTGTTGGTGATCCTGAAACAAATACCTGAGTTTGGGAAATTTATTTCTCAAAGATCAAAGGGTTTCAAAGACAAAGACCAAGGCACCAGAATTGGGTGTAGGGTGAAGGCCTTGTTTCTACATCCCCCAAGGCAGAAAGTGAAAGTGCAAAAATGCAGCCTACACTCCCTCAAGCCATTCTTATTCATAAGGGTGCTAACCTTATCTCTGTCCTAATGGCCCCACCTCCTTATTACACATAGTGTTGTTGCAGATTGCAACATGTGACTCTTGGGGAGATACATCCAAACCAAACCAGAACCAGAACAATAAGAACACTTCAAGGAATTTAAAGAATTGTTAGGTGATGCCCCTCAGAAGTCATTTGGAACTTCAGATTTAAACTGAATTGTAGCTATATCTTTCTTAAAAAGTGAAATGTCTAGAACTGCACCATCTACTATTTTGGCCACAAACTTCTTAGCTGCAATACCATGTCCTTGTTAGCATTTTACTATACTGAGATCAATAAAAAATATGTTGCTCAATTGAATTTTATCTATTTCTTTAAAAATGTGGCCATTAGGGCTAGAGATTTGGCTCAGAAGTTAAGGCACGTGCCTGCAAAGCCCTATGACCTGAGCTCCATTATCTAGACCCCACATGAAGTCAGATGCACTAAGTGGCACATGCATCTGGAGTTCATTTGCAGTGGCAAGGGGCCCTGATGTGCCCACTCTTTCTATCTTCCTCTTTCTCTCTATATCTCTCTCAAATAAGTAAATAATAATATTTTAATGTAACTATTAGAAAAAATTAAATTGGTCTAGAAGATTTTTTTCTTCCCCAGTGTGGAGGTCAAACTAGGATCTCATGAACCTTAAGCAAATGTTCTACAACTGAGCTACATCCTTTGTTCAAGAAAAGGAAGTCATGAATGTGTCATGATCTTGGACCGTGGCTTCACACATCATGGAAGGAGTCAAGAATGAAGATTGCAGAGACCATATTCTTTATATGCTCAGAAAATTATTTCTGGATCTTTATGGACAGTAAACCAAATTCTCTTAACTGTGGAGAGATTGCCTTAGTCAATGTGGACAGTGTGGCATGGACAATGGACACTCATCTTCTCACAGTTCTGGAGGCTGAAAGTTGAGGCACCAGTGTGATGGGGTTCTGGTGAAGGTTCTTCCACAGGCTTACAGATCGTTGCTTTTCAGCTATGTGCCCAGTGGCAGAAACCCTGGAGCACTAGAAAGTCATTGAATGAGCTCGACAGTCACAGCCTCTTCCAGACCATATCAACTCCTTAAGGTCTCACCTTCAAATTCCATCGCCTAGGGATTAGGATTTTTAAGAGTCCCATGCTTGACTGACTGAGCCAGCTGGGGACTTTTAGGAATTTTATATATTAATTTAGGGGGTGGGGAAATATTTGTCCAGAGACTGATAGAGCATCTGGTCACACAGCAAGCTTAGCTTCATTGGTAGACTGGACTATCTCAGACTCACTGTACCATTCCTCTAGGGATGCAGAGTCCCTAGGAAGCCAAAGGAGTGGCTTTACTCACAGCAAGAGGAGATTCTGGCTCGAGTTAAGCTGTTTCTTCAGGGCAAGAGAATTCTATCCAGCATAACTCAGAGATCATGTGGCCAGACTAGGAAACAGCTGGAGCCTAGCAAGTGAGATGTTGGGTGCAATGAACTAGGAAATTCATATGCCAGAAAAATGACTACACGTGGCAACAGACGACAACCGAACAGAATTACGGAGTCATATTTAGGGCAAGAATAGGGTAATGCAAAGAAACTACTTATATTTGTTTCTATCACCAACTGTGCTGTACGTTTGTATTTGTTTTATACATTGCTGTGGACTTCATGCCAACCGTGTTCTCCTCATCCCATGATTTTATTACAACATCATCCAGAACCACTCATTTCTTCCATTCCCACTGCCAATGACCAAGTCCAGATTTTCTTTACCTCAGCCAGAAAGAGTGCTTCCAGCTCCTTCCTTAATCTTTTTCTGTCCAATTTTTTTTCCTCTCTTCAATTTATGATTTAGCCTGTTAACTCCTTGAAGGTCATCTTTCCCAAAACATGTCATTTCTCTGCTCAAGAAACTAGTATAACAAGAAACATGTCATTTTCTTTTCCTAAAACATGTCATTTCCTTGCTTAAGAAACTAGAATGACATCATATTGTCCAGACAGTATTGCAAGCCCAGACACAGTATGGCATCCCATCAAATCCAGACACAGTATGGCACTCCAATAGACGTGTAAAATATGTTAGTCTTTCTTCTTCTGTCTTCCTCATTTAGAACACACTTCCTATCCTAACCCACTCTTTAAATTGTTTGAAATAAATGTGGATTAAACATCTAATATGTATGACATTATTTAATTCCCTTATTAGTCTTAATTCAGAACCCTTTCTCAAACAATTCAGGGCTTTTCTCTGCTAATCCCAAGGTTTTCTGAAACCTCCAGCACCTACATTTTGTATTAAACACTATTATATACTCATCTTGTTTTTCTAATTCTTTTGTGCTTCTAATTGTTGAGCTTTTAACAGATTTGTTAACTCTTCAAGGTCAGAAATGCCATCTTGTACCTCAATTCAGGAAGGAGATTAATATTTATGGACTCCTTTCCCTGTGCCAGTCACTGTAGTATGAAATGTGCTTAACATGTGTTACTCAGGATTCTCTGCATCGCTTTTCCTGTGTGTCTCTCTTCATCATCTCCAGATCGCCCTGCCAGACAGCCCTGACTACTAATGCCAAAAAACACCAACTCGAGCAAGTCAGTAGCAGATTTCCTGGTGTTTTGAGACAATGATGGAATTTCCACTCGTCATCTCCTCTACTTGGGCTGCAGCCTCCTACCTTGCTTCTGGGACTCCCCCTTCACCAACATTTCCTCCCTCCCTTCTAGCAGCTTCTAATCCTGCTTTATATAAAATAGCTTACTTTCTTTTTGATTCATTCCCAATAGAGCCATAAGAAATCTTCTTTTTAATAAAAAAATTATGAGTTTCTAAAACTAAGACCTTTCTCCTTCTCCCTGCAAGTCATAAAATGCTTTTTCCCCTCCCATGCCAAACATGCATTTTCTCATTTAATATGCTCAATAATCCATTTCACAGCAGCTAGCAATAAACATTTATTGAGTGTTTACTTGGCACCAAGGCTGCTCTATGAGCATCTGATTAAACTTGCACTATAAACACAGAGGGAGGCATTATTATTCACTTTTAACAGATTAGGAGTGAAGATAAACGCTTGTATAAGGAAACTTGGAGAATAATTGATAGGGCCACAATTAAAACCTAGGTAGTTTATTACAGAGCTCAAGATCTAGATTTGGCTGTCCTGACTGAGAAAGAGTAACTGAGATTTGAATACTGAAATGACCTCCTGTGGTCATAGAGTTGGTGACCTATACAATGGGGATACACACCAGTCTATACATATTAAAATCATGATGTGTGAGGAAAGTTAAAATGAGTGAGGAACAATTAACATAGAGGGTTAATCAAAAGATGGCTTCTTAGTGTAATATTTGAAAATATCATTATTCTTTTTTATTGTATTTTTTACTTTGGTCATAAGATTTAAATACTTCTATGCATGCAGACAGGTAATTTTTTAACAAACCTTTTTTGGCAATTTTCATACATATACATAATGTATTTTGATCATAATCCTACCCTAGTAACTATTTTATCTTCCCTCACTTGTCCCTCTTCCACTGAACCTCCTCTTCTCTCCACCTAGTCCCTGATCTACTACAGTGTCTTTTTCAGCCCTCCTCTATCATATCTTATGGAATATCGATGTAAATCTTGAGCAGGTAATGATAGCTGATGTGAGGTCACTGTCGTAATCAGCCACACACCACTGGGATGAATCTTCAAACCAGGCACAATTTGGGAGAGGAAAGTATTTATTGAAACTACAGATTGAGGGGAAGTTCCGTAACAGCCAAAGAGGCTGGCCCTCTTTCACAGGTCCGAGCAGAGAGAAAAACCCATCACCCATACCACACACAATATAGCAAACAGGGAAAAGGGCAGGGGAGAGGCAAGGAGAGAATTTCTTCTCCTTTGTATAGCCTTAGGGTGGGTCTTGCAGCCCTATCCAAGACTTAATGGCTTCCCGAGTCTTTGGAATTACCTTCCTGCACTGCCCACACAGGAAAGGATGTGTACTTCTAGCTCCTTTGAGCTTCCTTACATCTTGCCCCTTGCTGAGAGTCTGCCTTCCTGTAATCATGCTCAGAGACCAACCCAAATGAAAGGTCAAGTTGACAACAAAATTTAACCATCACAATCACTAAGGCAAGTGCCATTTCATATCTGAAAGACATCATTCCAAAGCTCTCCCCCCAATCATGTGGCTCTTACATTCTTTCATTCCTCTCATCTCCAGTGTTCCCTGAGAGAGATTTTCATAGAAGAAAAATGGTTTAAGAGCTGACCATATTGGGTGAGTATTTCCTAGATTTCTTTTCTCGACATCAGAATGCTGTATTGATTTTCAAAAAATATTTTATTTACTTATTTGCATACAGAAAGAGATACACACACATGGAGAGAATCGCTGCTCCAGGGCCTCTAGCTACTGAAGATGAAGTCTAGATACTTGTGCCACCCTGTGCATCTCTCTTTATTTGGGTACAAGGAAATCACACCTGGATGGTTAGGCGTTGAAGCAATTGCCTTAACAGCTGAGCAATCTCTCCATTCCCCCATATTGATTTTTATCAGAGAATATATCCTTGTTTTGGTTGGGTTCCTAAGGGGAACATTAATATGTTTTATTTGAATAGTAAAAAACAATCATTAAATAAATCGTGTACAGCAGTAAGTATAGTGTATGTTATTATGCACATTCAATAAATATTAATTGGCCTTATAGTAATCATATTTAAGAATTCAATATCTTCAATGCTTTTGTTGTAACTTTATCAATGCTAATCTGTAGGAGCAATGAAATGATGGAGTGGGCCCATATAGAGAAGTTCAATAACATGGACTTTCATTCCAAACTGGATCTTTTTGGGGGGAGGGTTTAATGACTAGCATTACACAGCTGTTTGTTTGGATCTAGAAAATAAAATTATCTAGTTATAAAATACATTCTGTCCTCTCTTTAAATGATTTAATTAGCTAATTGGTCAGATGTGTTTGAGTTATTTCCTATGTGAATGATGCTTTACACACTGAGTAATTGGGTAATTGGAAATTGTCGCTTCTTTCAACCTTGTTCTCATAATTTGTTTAGTTATATCAGTCAAAAATCTAGAAGGAATCAAGAAAACCATACCATAATCTGAGTAGATAAATTTTGAGATAAATACTAACTAAATAGAATTAGAATAGTAGGTAATTAGCTATATTTAAGTAAAAAAAATCTGAAAGCTAGCAACAGCAGCTTTGTGAAGAGACTGACTCCCACTCTTAAAGCAGATAGTGTATGCAAGGCAGAGATCTAGGCTTTTCTGGAGAAGGAATGTGGATCACTGGTTAATGAAATTGCCACATACTTCTGGAACTTGCTTCGTGGTGTCTTCCAGGATGCTAAGAAAAACTTCACAGGAAACAACTCACCAGAGGAACGCTACCCACCTGCCAGAGCAGGTGCCAGGAGAACAGCTGGTTACTGAGTACTGCTGATAGGCTCTCACCTTTGTAGCCTGGTCCCCGAGGTGCTGGAATCACGCACACTGAAACAATGACCAAATAAACACCAAAGAACACAGAGTAACCCTTTTTGTCTCCAAATCATGCTACTAGAAAATCAAAAATATTTCTCACTTAAGACCAAGCACTCATTTGTCACTTGTTTTCAGCACTTGACAGGTTCTGTGCCTCTCCCTGCCAAAAAAAAAAAAAAAAAGAGGGGGCAGAGCTATGATGCATTTTCTGAGAGCAGCCAAAATGTTGAGTTTGGAGATAAGACATAATCAATTCATTCAAGTGGGAGCTCCTTGAGTCTTTCCCCATTGAGTATTATTTGGGTTTTAGGAGTTTTATAAATTGTCTTTATTATGTTGAGGTATGAGCCAACTGTGCCTAGACTTTCCAAGGTTTTGAACATGAAGTGGTGTTGAATTTTGTCAAAGGCCTTCTCTGCATCTATTGAGATGACCATGTGGTTTTTGTGGTTGAGTCTATTAATGTGGTGGATTGTATTTATAAACTTGTGAATTTTGAACCATCCCTTCATCTCTGGGATGAAGCCAACTTGATCGAGGCGGATAATATTTTTTATGTGTTGCTGTATCCAGATTGAAAGGATTCTGTTCAGGATTTTAACATCTAAGTTCATCTGGGATATGGGTCTGTAGTTTTCTTTTCTTGTTGCATCTTAGTCTGGTTTGGGGAGTTGGGTGATACTAGCTTCATAGAAGGAGTTTGGAAGCCTTCCCTCCTTTCCTATACCCCAAACAAGCTTCAGAAAGATTGGTTTCAGTTCTATGATGAAGGTTTGGTAGAATTCAGCTGAGAATCCATCTGGTCATGGTCTTTTCCTTTTGGGGAGGTTCTTGACTACATTTTCAATTTCTGAGGATGTGATAGGTTTAGTTAGGAGCTCTATCTACTTCTATCTACTCTGGGCTAAGATTTGGTAGTTGTAGGTATCCAGGAATTCATCCATTTCTTCCATGTTCTCCAATTTTGTGGAGTAGAGATTTTGGCAGTATGACCTGATGATTATTCCAATTTCTTTGGGGTCTGTTATGACCTCTCCCTCACCATTTCTGATTTTGTTGATTTGGGCTGTCATGGTTAAATTTATTGTCAACTTGATTAGTTTAATAATCTACAGTAATCTTGGGAAGGTCTTTGAGCATGCCTGCAGAAAGTATTGACAAAGGAGGAGGTCCCTCCTCCAGAGTTGCCTTCTCCCAAGTGGGTGGGCCTTCCAGAAGGGGACTGGATACTAGAAAGCCTGTGGGGAAGGGAAATCCTCTTTCCTGCCTCCCCCTAGCTGCTGGTGCTGGTTCGTGACTTGCTCTCGCATCCTGTTCTCCTACCCTTCTTGGACATTGGAACCCAGTTTCTATGGCCTCACATCATGGACTGAAGAGCAGCCGCTCCCCAGCGAGCCTTAAGGCCGTCTGGGATGGATTGGGACTGCTGAGGCCTCCAGCCACATGGACTGAACAGCTACTGGTTCCTTCACCTGTGGGCCTGCATATTGCTATTGTTGGACTGTCGTAAGCTACCCTAATAAATTCCCGTTTACTATGATCCATTCTATCAACTCTGTTTCCTCTAGAGAACCCTGACTAATACATGGGCCTAGTAGTTTGTCAATCTTATTTTTTTTCAAAGACCAACTCTCTGATTTATCTATTTTTTAATTGTTTTCTTCATTTCCAATTCATTAATATCAGCCCTGATCTTTTATTTCTTTTTTCATGGAGCTCCTAGGGTTGTATTATTCCAGTTTTACCAATGCCTTTAGGTGGGTGGTTAGATGATTGATTTGAGAACTCTCTTTCTTTGTTAGGAAGGCATTTAGTGCTATGACTTTCCCCCTTAGGACTGCCTTCAATGGTGTCCCACAAGTTCTGGTATGATGTGTTTTCATTATCATTTATTTCTAGGAAATTTTCCATTTCCTTGTTAATTTCCTGAATGACCCATTTGTTGTTTAAAAGCATGTTATTCAGGTACCAATAGCAGGTATAGTTTCTGCAGCTTTTCCCATTGTGAATATCTAATTTTAATGCACTGTGGTCTGATATGATGAAGGGGGTTTCATCAATCTTCCTGAATTTGTTGAGGAATGTTTTATGACTTAATACATGGTCAAATTTGGTGAAGATTCTATGTGCAACTTGAATCAAGAACCAGAGAGGGATGTCCTCTCTCACCATTGTTCTTCAACATAGTGCTTGAGGTCCTAGCCCAAATAATAAGACAGGAGAAAAGCATAAAAGTGATATAAATTGGAAAGGAAGAAGCAAAACCATCCCTCTTTTAAGATGACATGATCCTATACATAACAGGCCCAAAGAATAGTGTAAGTAAACTCCTGAAGGTGATAAATTCCTTCAGCAAAGTGGCAGGTTACAAAGTTAACACACAAAACTCAGTAGCCTTCACATATTCATATTATCATACAGAAAAAGACACCAGAGAGACTGTCCCATTTTCTATAGCCTCAAAAAATTCAAATACCTTGGAATTTCATTAACCAATCATGTGAAAGACTGTATAATGAAAACATTAAAACTCTTAAGAAGGAAATGAAGGAGGATGTGATAAAATGGAAAGATATTCCATGCTCATGCATAGGGAGAATTAATATAGTAAAAATGGCAATCCTTCCAAAATCTATTTACAGATTCAATGTCATGCAAATAAAAATTCCAGCCTCTTTCTTCACAGACATAGAAAACTCATCTCAAAATCTATTTGGAAGGGCAAAAGGACTTGGATAGCTAAAACTATCCTAAGGGGGAAAAAAGTACTCAGGAGGTATCACCATGCCTGACCTAAAGACATACTACAAAACTACAAAACCATGGTAGCAAAAACAGCATTGTACTGGCATAAAAACAGACATACCAAAGGAATAGAATTAAAGACCCCACTCTTGAAGCAAGTAACTTCAGTTACTTGATCTTTGACAAAGGTGTCAATAATATTTGCTAGTGTAAAGATAGCATTTTCAACAAATGGTGCTGGACAAATTGGATAAACACATGTACAAAAATGAAAATAAACCTACTCCTTTCACCATGCACAAAGATCAACTCCAAATGGATCAGGGACCTCAACATAAGACCTATAACCCTGAACACCTTGGAAGAAAAAATAGGAGGAACTCTCCATGAGATAAGAATAGGGAAAAACTTCCTGAGCACATCTCCACAGCCCAGGAAGTGCAACAATCACTTATCCAATGGGACCTCATCAAGCTCAAAAGCTTCTGTACAGACAAACCTACCATCCTCAGAGCCAATAGAACCCCATCAAACTGGGAGATGATTTTTGCCAGTGATTACTCAGACAGAGGCCTAATTTCCAGAATTTATAGAGAACTCAAAAAAAAATAAATAGTAAAAAATAAAAAAGACTCCTCACAAAATGGGACATTGATCTCAACAGAGAATTCACAGAGGAGGAAACACAAATGGTCTTTTCTCACTTAAGAAAGTGCTCAGCCCTTAAGCATCAGGAAAATGCAAATCAAAACTACAATGAGATTCCACCTTATTCCAATCAGAATGGCAATCATGGAGAATTGTAACAATAATAGTTACTGGCAAGGATGTAGGGAGAAGGGACGCTCATTCACTGCTGGTGGGATTGCAAACTCATTCAACTACTATGGAAAGCAGTGTGGAGACTCCTGAAAAGAATGGACTTAGAGCAACCAATGGACCCAACTATCCCTCTAGTAGGCATGTACCCTCACAGTGTCACACCTCAGCACAGAGACATTAGTGAAACCATGTTTATAGCAGCTCAATTCATATTAGCCAAGAATTGGAATCAGCCCAAATGCCCACCCCTGGACAAATGGATATAAAAGTTGGGGTAGATTTACACAATGGAATTCTACTCAGCAGAAAGGAAAAATGGCATAATGAAATTTGAGAAAAGTGGACTGACTTGCAGCAGATCTTACTTAGTGAACTCACAAAAGAACAGGGAGTCAAATGCCACATACTCTCCCTCATATGTGATTCCTAACCTTAATCTTAAACTCTATTCAAACCAATCAGGAGAAATGAGAGGGTGTGAAAGAGATGAAAGGAATGGGGTGGGCAAGGGGGGACTTACACATCAAGCTAAACCAATGGTGATTTGAAATCATAAAATCCTCACTTGCATTCTGTAAAGTGGGTATTGTCTGGTAAGAGGGGCCATAAATAGAAGGGGAGAAAGTCTAACCCCATGAAAAATTGAACAGACCTGCAAGTCCTTGTCCCAGTCTTTGGTTCCTTCCCTTACTGAGCTGTTGAACAAAGAGACCCATGAGGTCTCAAAAACAAGACAGGTTTCTGTCAAAGCTCTTGAATACCCACTACAGGCCTGAGGTAAGATCCTCTTGCTGAAGAAACCACAGAAAGCCATCAATCAGCACTGAGAGATCCTTCGAGGTCCAGAATCATAACCAGCCCCCAGATGGTATTAGGTGCAGTGCTGGAAGGCACTGCATAAGCTGCCAGGGGAAATTGGTCAATGATAGTTGGAGAAAACAGAGACCACTGATATAAAATGCAGTCTATCACCATGAGTAGGCTGAACACACTTCATTCTGGGAGAGAGCATCAAACCAAGAAGTGATCACTTGTGCAATGGAGGCACCAAAGCCTATGGGAGGTACTCAACATATTTTAATTTTGCCAAGTAATCCACTCGGTGACAAGGAGCACTTAACTGCAATTAGGACTCAGGGCGAAATCCTTTGAGAACCAAAATCTTATGCCCCCAAAGAGAAATTCACTTATAAGTGAACTACAAAGAGACTACTAACAATAGAATCTAGCCAATTCAGAAATGTGTATCTCAGTTAACCTATAGTGATCTCACTCTCTGAGGGAGATTCTGTTTATATTTTTCAGAAGGCATCGAGAGAGCTATGGCCTTTCCAACCCTACCAATGAGCCACAGGCCGATGGCTGACATCCTGGCAAGAGATGAGCCACTCAGACCTACCATGGAGGATCCTCATGAAACCCTGCAGAAAGTGGTGGGATAAGCAAGAGACCTATAACCACAGTGAATCAGTCAACCTAGGATAAGCCTGCGAGATGGGCACCAATGATTTTCAACACAACCTAAAGCAGAAGTTCAGAGGCTCCTAAGACCTCAACAATAAAGCAGCCTTAATACTCACCCACCATGACTCAGGGAACTGAGCGGAAGAGGGAACAGAAAGATTGTAAGAACCATACTGGAGGAGAAGTTCCAGAGACATGACCCCCCCCCTCAGCTAAAACATACAAAAAGGCATAGAACTAGGTTGACTCCTAGGCTATCCATAACCCCCTACCCTATGGACTGATCTTGTTTGTCCACAGATGAAGAAACACAGCTAATTGGGGACAGGGAGAGGGAAATCGGGGAATTGGGGATACCGACACATTATTTGCTCATACAGTGTATCTAATTATGGATAATAACAATGTAATTTTAAAAAAGAGGATATCCAGTGATTAGGGATGGGGAAGGGGGGCATTGGGGAATTGGGGCTAACAACTCATTGTTTTCCCACTAAATAATGTAACTCATTATGAACAATAAAAAATATATATAATAAAATAAATAATAATTAAAAGAGATAATGAACTGATGGCAAGCAACTTCTTTGATATTCTAATATGCTAAAGTATTGCAATATGAAATTCACAAAAATTACCTTCTTCCCAACTCCTACATCTAAGTCAGAAAAACAACGTGTCACTCAAGCCAAGATGCCTGAGATAATGAATAGAGAGATGCAAAAACCTAAACACAGCAAAAGCATATTGACGTACCTTATAGAAGAGAGACTATAAGAAAGGCTCAGTGTGATAAAAATATTGCAGGCTGATTTTATGGAGATAATTATGAGGAATTTAAAGAAAGCAAAATAGAGGTGGCATAGTAGTTCTCATAAAATCCTGAATGTTCTTTTTTGGGGAAACAAAAAATGTCCCACTACTTAAATAATAAATTTTAATTGGAAATTAAAGGTATAATCATACTTTAAATTAGTTGTATTCCCATTGTGTTATTTTCTTATATCCTCTCTCCCCAGCCCCATTTCACTGAAAGCCCTCCTCAGTGGGGCATTTGTAATCACTTCGGGGTCATGGATGCACTAGTCAGTTATTATGGTAAGGACAATGCCTCATAGTTCATTTTCCTACCCTGTGGCTCTTACATTCTTTCTGCCCTGTCTTTCTCAATGTTCCATGAGCTTTGGTGACAGTGTTAGACGTCTCCTTTTTGTGTTGAGCTCTTAGCAGCCTCTTATTTTCTAGTTTGATGAGTTTTGAGTCTCCTCAGTGTCTACCAGCATGTCCCTGGAACAGGTTCTCCAGTTGTCCGTGAGCAGCACTGTTACTCTGTCACTTTTTCTGTAAAGTTACCTGGGCTCTGGCAGGTGGGACTAGAGATGACTCATCCTGTCCTAGTCACTCAGCTTTCTCATCATTCTGATTGGTCTTGGATCTCCCCAATATTCATGCTCATCTGTAAAAAGCCCATTTTCTAACCAAGACTGTGAAAAGCATTGACGAAAAGGGATAAATATATACACTTAGAAGACTTTTGGCTGCCATAAACTCTACACTTATTCAAAGAACAGTGGAAGCTTCCCTGTGGGTTTTTTGATCTTCCAAGCATAGACTTCTGACTTGGTTCTCAGTCCCACTCACCTGGCCTCCTTGCCAGTCAGAGAGCAGTTGATTATCCCCATAACTTATGTGCCATTATTTCACTGGTGGTTTAACCTTGCCTGGTTGATTTTGAAGCTTGAAGGATCCATTGCTTTTTCACATGGTTGGTGACTTTTATCCCACAGGATCACCGTTTGTGCTTTTCAGCACTATGGCAGCTGGCCAGCAGAGGTGGCTTACATTTCTGTTCCAGCTTGATTTCTCAGTGTCCTGCCACTGTAGCCTGGGGTGTCTTCATCAATAGGGCCTTGCCATCTCTTTCTAGAGGATAATGTGTTTTGGCGATTGTCTGCATTGTTTTGAGGACCTCATGGTCCTCTCTGTCCAAGAGCTGGAGGTGACTTAGTTCTGGCACTGGGATTCACCTGCAACAGCCTGTGGTTTTTGGGTAAACCTTTACCCACCCCAGCAGGGTACTTATACCTCTAAACTCCCTCCCTCTCTCTCTTTCTCTCTCTCTCTATCTCTATCTCTATCTCTCTCTCTCGAGTTATATCCTTTAATTCTCTAACAAAGAAGCAGGTTTATGATGACTCATGCCATCTTTAGTTTTGTGTATCCCCTCTCCCTTGACTCTCTCAACCCTGTCCCCTGGATCATTCTTTCCCTATACTCTGTCTTCAACATGATAGGGATTCACTCACATCTTTCAATTATAACTCTGAATATCAATGGACTCAACTCCCCAATCAAAAAATTGCAGGTTAACAGGCTGGATCAGAAAAATGAATTCATCCATTTGCAGTCTTCAAGAAACCCACCTTGCCATTAAAGGTAGACAGACACCTTAGAGTGAAAGGATGGAAAAAGAAATATGAAGTAAATAGAAATAGTAACCCAAAAGTAATTAAAAGGGACAAAGAAGGCCACTTTATACTCATCATGGGAACAACTCAACAGCAGGATATTAAAATCCAACACAAGTGTATTGAATTTTAAAAAGCAAAATTTACTAGATGTTAAATCAGACATAAATCCAAATACAGTAACAATGGGTGACAGTACCTCACTAGTGTCAATAGATAAATCATCCAAATAGAAAATAAGAAATGGAATTAAATCACACTGTAGATCAAGTTCACCTAACAAGCATCTACAAAATTTTCCATTCAAACTCTACAAAGTACAGATTCTTCTTAGCAGCTCATGGAACTGTCACTAAATTAGATCCTATATTAGGACACAAAATGTCTCTAAATATTTGGGGAAATTGACATAACTCCTTGTATTATATAACTGACCACAATGCAATAAAACTAGATATCAACAACAAAAGGAAAGAGAAAAACAGAAAATACACAAACTATTGAGAGATTGAACAAGATTTTTGTGGTTGAGTGTTTTCTTGATCTTCATTTGCTTTCTTGGCTATTCTAGTTTTATGTTTTTGCTCCTGTAGATTTTTGAGTATGTTTATCCATCTCTTCATTGTGCTCATATATTTATATAGTTGGATTTCATCATGGAGAGTTTTTCTTTCTCCTATTATGAGGAATAATTTTGCTGGCTATAGTAGTTCTGGCTAGTAGCCATGGTCTTTCAATATTTGAAATATTCCATTCCAAGTCCTTCTTCTGGCTTTTAGAGTTTTATAGTTGACATTGAAAGATATGTTATTCTAATAAGATTACCTTAATAAACAATAGGCTGTTTCTCCTTTGAAGTGTTCAGTATTCTTTGTTTTCTGTGTCTAGTGTTTTAATTCTAATGTGTTAAGGGGAATTTCTTCTCTGGTCTTATCTATTTAGCATCCTGTATGCCTCTTACCCATAGATGCTCCTCTTTCCTGAGAAGTGTTAATTTTTCTTATATAATTTAATTAAGGATATTCTCCATGACCTTGACCTATAGTTCTTCCCCTTCTTAAATTCCCATAATTTGAATGTTTGGCATTTTAAAGATATTCCACATTTCTCTCATGTCCTTTCTATTTTTTAAAACTTTTCATTGATTTTAGCCTTATTTTTTTACTTTGTCCTCTTTTCCTGATATTCTGTCCTCCACATGATCTGTTCTGTTGGGGAGACATTCTTGATGGCCTTTTAAACTGAGTTATTTCCTTTGTGATTTCCATTTGGCTTTCCTTCATCATTGCTGTGTGTGTTGTGTTCCATTTTCCTGTCTTGGTTTGAAACTTTCTCTTTGCAGTTATTAGATTGTGCACTTCGTCAGGCATTTGATCAGGTCCTCTGAATACTTGAATTCATGCAGCTGTCTGTTTTGTTCTTTTTGTTGATTCTCTTCCATTTCATTCAGCCATTTGTTCATGCCCTCTTTACATCTTTTTGTATAGAAAATTCATTATTATACTTTAGATTTCTTTGTCTAGGGATTCTTCTAAGTAGTTCTCTTTGGAGGCTTCAACCATGAAACTAGACACTATTGGTGGGATACCTTGCCTTGGAGTTTTGTGTTACATGTTTTGCATTGGGCTTAGCTTTTTTGAAGATAATCCATTTCTTACTGAAAATTCACCAACAACAGCTCCAGTGGGGCATGTGTTGAGTGGCCTGGTTCACCTTGCTATAGGCAAGTTGGGCTGGTCATCTATCCATTGCTCCTGGCTGGGCCCACTGGGGAGTGTGAGCAGTGCTGAGCAGGCCTAGTTGTACCTACTCTGCAGATATGAACAGGAGCAGGAGTAGGAGCAGCATGGAGCCTAGTCCCTGCTTCACGTGGTGCTCTGTGGACTGGTGATCTATACTTGTGACTGGTAAGAGTGCAGGGACAGTGCTCACCTTGAACCTCAGTGGCCTACACCACCTTGCTCAGAGTGGGTGTGCTGGGTTGGGAACACAGCATCCCTACTCTGGGTGGTTGGAGGTTAGGACCAGTTCCAAGAAGACCTAGTCCTTGCTCAAGGCTGGCACAAGCAGGCAGTGTACACACTTAGGACAGAGGAGGAAGGCTCACCTTGAACCTGAGAGGCCTACTCTGCCATGTTCATTCTGGTGCATGGTGTCCCTGGGTCTGTGCTTGGCATCCTAAGGAACTGGACCAGAGCCAAGGTGGATGTGAGTGGCAGTTTACTTGAGGGATTGATTCTCACACAGGGGATGCAGTCTTAAAAAAAAAAAAAAACTCCAGAAGTTGTAGCCTGAGAAGCAAGAAGAGAGACAGCAAGAGGGCAACCAGGAGCTGTAGCCTGGGAACCAGAACCATGAGGGGAGCCAGAAAATTGTCCCTGAGCAACTGCAGAACTCGCCCTTTTCTGAGACAAATTATTGTAAAGCAGCTAGTCTGGTATTCACTACGTAGTGCCTCCTGAGCTCAAACTCAAGGCAATTCTCCTGCCTCAGCCTCCTCAGTACTGGGATTGCAGAAATATCCTGCTTTTTAAAACTTCCTGAGTAAACAGATATAAGAGAACTCAGTGTTAATTAAATCATTATTTCTATGTTTACTATTTCTGATTTACTTTATAGTTATTACAGCATAGTAATCCAAGTTTCCAAGGAGATAGTCATGAATCCATCAAGGCAGGTTCACTACTTTCCTAGGTGCCCATTTCCATCTTCACATCTGAGTGGACAGTCCCGCAGCCCATGCAATGGAATAAATTCCATCTGCTGCTGTTTGGGTGTCCTGACTGTAAACTGTATCTTTCATTTGTTCTCCTACTCATCCTTCTCTTCTTGCTTCCTCAGTGGTAGTGGAAGCTGCCTTTCTGTTCATCTTTCATCTTCCTCTGTGATTTTGGTCTCGTACCCTTCCATTTCTCAAGGAATCTTTTTAACACTTTTACTTTTCTCCTTCTGTACCTTCAATATTTCCTTTGTGACCGACTCACTTCTCAGTCTGTAGTTTCGAAGCCTTACACTCCTTGTCGTACTTCTCTCTCATTTATTGTGCAATGCTCTTTGAAGATTATCTATCAATTTCTTCTCGTCACTTTCTCTTGAGGAATAATTACTTGTTTACACTCTCAACTAAACTGATAATTCATCATAAAACATATTAATTTTGTTTTGGGGGGATGGGGTTTTCGAAGTAGGGTCTTGCTCTAACCCAGGCTGACTTGGAATTCACTATGTAGTCTCAGGGTGCCCATGAACTCACAGTAATCCTTCTATCTCTGCCTCCCCAATGCTGGGATTAAAAGCATGTGCCACCACGCCTGGCCTTACTTATTTTTTTGAGGTAGGATTTTACTCCAACCCAAGCTGATCTGAACTCACTCTGTAGTCCAGCCTGGCCTCAAACCCACAGTGATCCTCTTAATTTAGCCTTCTGAGTGCTGGGATTATAGGCATAAATCATCAATTATTAGCTATTGGTCACTATATTTTTTTGAACAAAAGCCTCGTGGAGATGTATATGTCACCCACTCAGTATCCCTCCAACTGCCTCCCTGGCTCCAGAGCATTCTTTAATTCAGAATAGCTATGCAGTATGACCTGACTTGAGGAAGATGATTATTCTGTTTGTTTCTGAGGCTTTTGTCTAGAATTTTGGGAAAATAAGATTGTTCTCAGGAAATCTTTGTAGCAGGGTGTGGTTTAAACAAACCTCAGTGTTCCTCCCACTTGTGGTTCCTTTCAGAGAACTTGACCTCTTCTTTGTTATGTTACATCGGAAATCGTTATTGTTTTCATTAGTTTGTTTCCTTCTCTATCATTTGTGGAAGAGCTGAATCTTACTAATATTAGTTGAATATTTAGATAAGTGAAAGTTAGTCATATTTCTTTATCAAACAATTTTAATGTGTGCATGTGTAGTGGTGTCATGTGGTATGTGGTATGTAGGTATGTGGTGCATACACATGTGTGCAGAGATGTAGTGCCAGGTACACACGAGAGGCCAGAAGAAAACACAGGGTGCCTCTTTCCATTCATCATCTGCTTGATTCATAGAGACAGAGTCTCTTCGATTCAAGAACTTTAGAATTTTGTCTCCCAACCTCGCCACCTTCCCAGGTTCCAGTGATTCTCTGATCTCGGTTCCTCAAAGGATGGGTTAGAGATGTACATGGCCATGCCCTGTTATTTACATGGGTTCTGGGAATTGAACTCAATGGTCTTGAGCCTCTGCAGGATGCCATGCTTGCTCAGGAAGTGTTCTTATCCCCTGAGTCATTGCTCAGCCCCCATGAAACATTTTCAACTCTGCATTGCTGATATTGATGGCATTTTATGCTTTATGCCAGAATTCACTTTATTCTAAATGTAGATAGAATGACTTTTGATTTTACAAGGCATAACAATAATCAATGGCAAATTGTATTTTGTGGATTGTGACCTGTTTTTGTTCTTTTATCTCCACAGTAACAATCCCTGACACTTCCATCCATAAAATACTATAACAAAAATACTTTGAGAAATCTCTCGATAATCCAAACTCCAATGTGGATTTTTCTCCCATTTCTAATTAGTGCAATATTTTATTGAATTATCCTCTTCTTTATTGATATGTATTTGGCTAATCTATATAAGCAAATTCTGAATGCCATGTATGTAAAATAATTGTTTTATTCACTGTTCTTTGTGTGAAAATGTAAAAGAATTGTAGATGTGTCATAAGTATATTTACACACATTTAATTCTTTTAAAATATGATGGATCCAGAAATAGTCAGTTATTATTTGCTATATCTTTCTTAATGATATTTTTATTCTTTCTTTCTCACTTCTTTTTCTAACTGTATTAAGGTGGGCATTTTTAAACAAAAACTGTTTGTGAATATTTGCTTTTCTTTCTATTTATTCTCTTTTTGGCTTCATTCTTATTTTTTAATCTTTTGTATTAGCCACAACTGCCACCTAATTTGGGCTGCAATATTCTACACGTCTGTTGTAATTATTCCAGTTTTATGTTTTATCTCAGACAAATGATAAGAATAACATCCTGCATTGCTTATTTATTATAAAGCTTACAGAATCTTCCCCTAATTTTTCCCCATGATGTTATGACTTTCAGTACAAAAAAATGACATAATTAAAGACAAAACATTACAGGTTTAGAGAAATGTTGCAATTTGTGTATCAAGTATGATATATCCTGTGAAAACTATACTGTTTCAATTTTGAACTCAAAACAAATTTACTAAAAAGTAAAGTCATGAAAATTCCAACCAGGCTCATATTCTAAGAAAAAGATTAAATTTAGTGTCAGAAACTTTAGTGTGGTTCTGGCTTAGAGTTTAAGATAACTATAAATCAATTATTTTGCTCATTTTCATTTTATACAAATCCCCAGAACTTGATGACAACATTCAAGGCTTGCTGAGGGATTCATATTAAAAACAATAGTGATGCCGCAGCCCATCCATTCAGTGCACACACAGGAACATACACAAGCTCACACGGACAGCAGAAGACAGTGTTGAAAGGAGACGCTGAAGTTGAAAACATGACCATCTTTAACTCATTATTGCTTTGTTTATATAACCAACTTAGTTCTTTACACTTGTCTCCATAAATAAAACAATGTCCAGTTTTGAAATTAATATATAAAATAACTAATATAATGAAGTATCTTAAACTAACTCAGTAGGTAGGCCATGTATGTCATCAGATTGAAGGTTAAATATAACTTCCTGTGAGAAGTCTTCTCCTTGTGTTTGTACCTAGAACCTGAGCTTTACCAAGATTTAAAACTTAGGAACTCATAGTGCTCACCTGGGTTCACATTTCAACTTCAAATTAAGTGCTTATGGAATAATTAATTTTATGTAAAGGGGGCCTTGGTATTATAATGTAAAAATTATAATCATAACAAAGAATATCTATACTTTTTCCCATATTTTATATTCTAGGATCTAAGAAAATTTGAGATTTAAAAACATTAGCCAAATATTATTTGTAATGGACAAAACTATTATGCAATCCAGTTTCTGTGTCTTTCTTAAGCAGTTGCTGACTGAGTTGGTAAAATAGTATTTTATTAAAAATTTAGTGAAATCAGGATCTAATGAAAATTATTCCTATGGTAGGACTAAGTCTGATAGTCTTTGAATGAATGTGCTGATATTTACATTTACATTTATACCTATCTTACTCTTTTGCCTATAAATTACCCCAACACTAAATTCTCCCTTTCACTACACTGTCATATTAATTAATAATATTGTTTTGTTTCAGCTGATACTTTGATGAATCATGCATACTCAGTGTTGGTTTGGAAAACTTCAGTCTTATAGAGTTCTTACTTAAACATTCAACATAGTTGAGCATGTATTATTATTGTGCTAAACCTATTCCTATGACTACTACAGCTATAGATGAGTTCTAGCAATCTCTGCTACTCTTATCAGGTTACTTCTTTTTTTTTATAGTTTTGCCCAAGCTTATTGATTTGCTTGTTTAAAAAATATATTTTATATATTTAATTATTTGAGAGTGAAAAAGAGAAATAGACAGAATGGGCTCACCAGGGCATCCAGCCATTGCAAATGAACTCCAGACATATGTGCCACCTGGCACATCTGGCTTTACGTGAGTACCAGGGATTTGAACTCAGATCCTTCTGCTTTATAGGCAAGTGTCTAAATCGCTGAGCCATTTCTCCAGCCCTCAGGCAACTTCTTGAATTGCCAATTGCTAGATATGTTTTATGCAATACCCACATGGTCGTGGCTGATCCCTGGGTACAGTTGTTGTTGTTGTTGTTGTTGTTGTTGTTTTTGCCTCAAACATATTAAGTGGCTTAACCCCAAAGTCCTAAACCTAGTGTTTATCTTAGTGTATGCTCTCTGCATAAAGACAAAGACATGCTAAATCTAGTATGTCTTCATAAGGTGAAATGCATCAACTTAAGGAGACAGAAACTGTGACTATTTCAAATTAACTTCATAATTCTTAGAATGGTATCAAATGTGTTGTGTTCTTGAATCGTATTTGGTGCTATGACTCATACACTTGTTTATAGGTTTGGGAAGTATTTGATTATGCTCAGAGTGAGTGAACAAAACTCTCCCTACATGTTCTCTCCACTTCAGTTTTGGGAATCAGATGGAGCTAAATTCTGGGAAGTGACATCCGAGTTTTATCTGTGAAAATTAAAGAACATATCAGCTGAAAATTGGCAAAGAATTACTTCTTATTTGAATAAGTGTCAGAGTGACCAGAAAATACTGTCATAGAAGCATCAGGAAGAAAATACCAATAGCACCTTATAAGTGATTTGAGTTGGACAATTCTAGTATATTCTTACTGTTTATCACTCTTTGCCAACTTCATCTAAGTGTGTTTGGGTTTCTTACACTTTAAAAGCACCCAGGACAAAGAGGAACTCTAAAGATTTTTGCCCGCATGTTCAAATGTGTTCATGAATTGAAAACATTTCTGAATTTAAAACTGTTTAGAAACCTCTTTTCTCCGAGACATAATCTTCTGCTGTAGTGAGTATTACATTGCAGAGAAGAAAACATTCATTTCCCCCTATCACACATATCACTGTCAACACTCATTTTTAATATCACTTATCAACTTTGAAATTCATTCTGGTGTAGTCTCAATGTCCTTATATTAAAGGTGTTTTTATAATTTACTGTACTTTAATTTCACTTTGCCTGAACAGATCTCAAACACAGCTACATTCCAGTGTCCAATGTTCTCAGCAGGTATTTAGCCCACAGATGGTATTACCCTAACACCAAATAATGTTTTAAAACAAAAACAATAGACAGGCATCCTGAAGCACAAACTGTGAGAATATTAAGGTTGTAATGGAATTTAGCTAATATTTAATCCAGCCTCTTATATTCCAGAAGAAAGATCTGTGAGATGAAGTTGTTCAAGGTCACCCAATCAACTGAAGGTCTACAGCAACTACATTTTAACTCCAAGACAGACGTCTTTATGCCATGAGTTTATTCTGTTAATCAATGCTAAGGTATGAGTATTAAATTGTTCAATGATAATTAATTAATATACAATAATTATCATTGCTTCTTAAGTGAAATACATGCACCAAAGTTCATATTTTCAGGGACCATCCCATATTGTTTTATACTGTCTGAAATATGTATTTTAAAACTTTAAAGCAGAAATAATATGTTTGATTGAAAAAAGTCAGTGGAAAACATAGATGGGAAAACCTAACATTTGTTTGTACCTTAAAAACAGTCTACATATGCTATAGTAGTACATCTTATACGTTTGGTTTCTTGCATAGTTTCCAAAACATTTTTGAATACAGCAATCCTTTTTAAATGGAGTCAGAGGGAATTTTAGAAAGTATTTTAAGAAAAGCAAATCTTCTTTTGGCCTCTTCCATTCCCAAGGGGCCTGATTAGTCAATAGTCAGCTTTGGTCAGGTCTAAACAAGAAAAAAATTCAGGCCTGGCAAGGTGGCACATGTGTTTAATTCCAGCATAGGGAGGCCAGTCTGAGCTACAGAGGGAGTTTCAGGTCATCTTGAACTAGAGTATATCAAGGAAAGAAAAGACTCAAACCCCTAATACTGATTTCAACTAATTCATCAAACCTACAGAAGGATTTTCTTTTCAGCCCCTCCAACATTTGTTTATCCTTAGTCACACAGGGTAGCTGTGTCTGTGAAGTGAGCCACTCATTAGACTGGTAAGTCCCAGTCAAAATAGGTTTATTTCTGCCTCCCACCTGGGGATTGCACATGACAGAAGAATATCAACTGAGATAAGATCATATAGTGGATACCACTGGCCTTGTATCCATGTACATGATAGCACTGGAAATCTCATCACCCAAGGGAGTTCCTCTTCTGCCACAAGATGGGGAGGAGGAGGAAGAGTCTTCTATTTCTATTTCCTGTCAAGTCTCATAAACTGTGGACAGATGTAAGCTGTTTTCTCAAAAGATGCAGATAACCTCATTGGCTTAGAACTAGTGCTTTCCTGTGGATTCATATCATTCATGGCAAATACTAGATGTTGGGGGAAAATTCTAAGATGATCCTCAATATTCCTACCCTAAATCACATCAGTTTAGCTGTCACACCTTGAATAATCCCTTCACTTTGAATATGGGAACAGTTTATGGACTTCATAGGGTAGTTACTCCTGTAGCCACAGTAAAGTTGCATAAGGTTCCTTAGCAGCCCTGAGAGGTTCTGCTACTGGCCCCAAGGTAGCAAACAATATGCTGGGAAAGGGCCTTGAGCATGTCACAGAATACAGGCATTCTTAAGACTTTAGAGCAGTTTCTAGTGGACATTCATCAAGAACATAGAAATTCTAGCAAATTTCTTCATAGAAATTAGTTTTTGCACAAATGAGTTTGAAAGTGGAATTCTCCTTTCGTGTCTCTGGACAAGAACATAGCTTTGCCCACACCTTTATTTTGGCCTTGTGAGACCCTGAGAAGAAAGCCACATTGAGATTTCTGACCTACAAAATAGTTGCTATATTATTAAATAAGTGTTGCTTTATGACAAAATGTGTGATTTATTGTACAATATAATCAAATAAAACAAATGCAGAGAACATTATAAACCTTTCTGTAATAAGGAGACCATTTCAGAAAGATGAACTAATTTGACTAATTTGATTTAAAACTTAGTGGCAGAACTGAGATTGGTATATTGGATTCTCATTTATATTCCCAGATTCTTTCCATAGTACTATAACTGTTTGCACTAATAAATACTATTGATAGATTTTCTTTACCCCAGTTCCTCCCACGGCTGGAGAAACATTCAACCAGAAGCAGCTTATGGGAGGAAAGGGTTTATTTCAAGCTTACAGAATCCAGGGGAAACACCATTACTGGCAGAAGAAGCTGGCTCACTTCCATACATAATAGCAGAGAGCCACCACCAAACAGCCAGCAAACACTAACAGCCAGAGCTCAAACTGCTCTTTTTACATACCTTAGGGGTGAACTAGAAGATACATCTCCCAGTGCCACCTCCTCCAGCGGGCTTCTGGAGACTCAAGTGACAAGCTTCATAAAATACACCTTAGGCTATGGGTTGCATATGTTGAAACCACCACACTCCCCAACCAATAAGATAATTAAAGACACAACATATTGTGTTCTTATAAATAACTCAATGCAAAGTCAAACAATGTTTATTATTTCTAGCATCGGTTCAGTGATATAATGAAAACATTAATCAAAATTATCTGAAATAATATGTTTAAGTCACTTTGAATCAAATATTAATCTTCATCACTAACCCAGCAATATTCTGAGTAGTCAAGGTCAGGAAATGTGATAGGTAATTCTACCCACTTCTTGTATTGTTTCTTTACTGCATTATTTTTGAAAACTACTACAAAGTTCTTTATTTTCAGACAAGGCAAATCTAAGCCTTTGTGTACCATCATTGTTCCCCAAGCCTGGAAAGAGAAAAGGAGTAAAAGAAAAAAATTAAAGGTACATTCAATTTAACATTTCTTTTGACCCAAAAGACACCACCACAATTGACTAACCTGGCCACATTTGCAGATAATCTCTGCATTTGTTTGATAGTCGGCACATTTACTTTTCAGTACTTTGTTTTCTCTCATGATGTAGAGTCTCCTGAAATCATCACAGGAGATGAGTCAACAGTAAGAACTGGCAAAACCACAAAATGTAGCCATGGTCCATGAAAGACCTGATGGCCATCCATCCACACACAAATGTTATCTGGTACTCCTGTTTCCCAGGATCTTGTAGCAGATCAGGTGGTGGACTCTTTCCTCTCATACTTCCCAAGTATCATGTTGCAAAGTATGCCTTCTGTGAAGTCTTTTAGTTTTTGCTTGGCCTTTGCCATTCAGAAACTTGAGAACAGATATGAACACCCACAATTTATGTCCCTTAGATCAAGATGGCTTTCGGTTTTACATTTCTCCCTTTGTGCCCAGTGCAAATTATTTTAAAAACTGACACTTGTAGCATGGATATATTTGGGGACCATAAAAAGGGAAATTTTGAGAAATTGAATTTCATGGACCTCATCACTAGCAAAGAAACAGAGAAGTAGGTGTTCCCGGACTCACTTGAATTCTGGCGTCATGTTGACATGATGCATCCTCTCTATCATTTGGATGTGTTCCCCAGAGAAGGCAAGCAAGCTACAATTTTTGCAGAGAAAAGTTATTACAGATGGATTATCCTTGCAATTCTTTGCAATACTTTTCTTGGTTTTCATTTTCTTTTCCAATATACTTTGTATCTGCAGTTCCAAAATCTGTAAAAAGAAATTGACCATTTTAAAAATTGTCTCCTAAAATCCAAAGATCTCAGATAGAGTCCTGAATGAATACATTTGAAATCTTGTACTCTAGGAAACAAAGATGACAAAGCAATAGCAGCAGAAGTATTGAGTATCTATCTTCAACTACAGTCTGCCTAATTCTATATAAAAAAGAAATGATGGGCAAAAGTATTGGGTCAATGTCAGGTTTAAGCTACTCAACTCCCTGCTAGAAGCTTGATATGATTTTAAGCTATTAATTGGAATGACATGTTTGTAATATGGAAAATAAATACTTTCTTGGGTGGAAACCCTCACTTCTTATGAGTGGTTGACTGACTTGTATTGAGAAGGCTTCTCAAATGGGAGGAATAGTGTTGTTCTTCTAACAATTTTGAATAAGTAACCATGCTTGCTAGATCTTTGAACATACTGGCAATACCTGCCCTCCACTCCATGGTCTTCTTTTTCATCCATCTGGAAAAGTCTTGGAAGTGCAGGTGCTAAGGATGCTAAGATAGGAAATCCATCCGGGGGTCCCCAAAATGATCATATTTATTAAAGTTTAAATATGGCCTGTTTCTCTA
Organism: Zapus hudsonius; assembly: GCA_004024765.1. Taxonomy (NCBI): domain Eukaryota; kingdom Metazoa; phylum Chordata; class Mammalia; order Rodentia; family Dipodidae; genus Zapus; species Zapus hudsonius. The sequence continues at coordinate 3,459 of PVHP010000032.1, read as the reverse complement.
AATTCATGTGTGAGTTGAATCCATAAAGTCTTATGTTAATAGTTTTGAGGAAAGAAACAATCCTGTTGTGGTGTTTACAACAGGGACCTTTGGGAAGTGATTACTTTAGACTAGGAAATCGGGAAGGGGTCCTCAGTACTGAATCATGGTGCTTTTACACAGATAGAGAATGCAGAGGCATAGACATGCACACACACCTTCCATGATGTGATACAACTCAGAGGTATGTCAGGGGGGGAGGAGAGGAATAGTAGGTTCTCATAGAGATTTCCATGCTATGGAAACTTGTGCCTTTAACTATGAAGCAAAAGAAACCTGTTTATAAAGCAGCCTACTTTGGGTTCTTCAATAAAGTAATGCAAAACTGATTAGTACAATGTTTTTAGTCTAAAGATCATCTGGGAAGATTTGGCCCATAAACTACAGAGTTTGACCAAGAGTGTACTCTAAACACTAATCTTAAAACATCAGCCATTACAACTATCTGATAGGTTCTTTCTCATGTGTCATAAATGTGAGACAATAACTTTCTAGTAGCATTTTTTTTTTGCTAAAAAAAAGTTTGATACTTCAAAATGTTTGATTGGCTTTATATTTAAAGGAGTTTTAAAAATATAAGTTTGTGTATAAACCTGGCCAGAAAACCTTGGAGTTGATTGCAGCTTTGCACACCAATCAGAAAGCATCCCTTTCCTAAAACTCTATTTAGGGTAGAGCCAATTCTAATGTTAAGAAACTAACATTCACACCCATATGCAAGGGTGTGAATTCTCTTCTAAATGGATTGTTTGCTATTATAGTGGTTACATGAAGGATTTCCTGAAATATTTTAGAAATATATATTCTCACTGTATTCCTTTACACAATTAAAATAACTTAGTAAATTGAGATTCGGCGAAGTGACATATTATGTGTCTAATCATTCAGAACCAGCCTCAATGTCACTATATCCCTCGAAGTGGCATTGCTCAAGAGTAGCCACGTTGTGGCTTTTTCCTCATTCTATTTCTCTCTGATTTTCTTTCTCTCTTTTTCTATTCTTCTCTGTCTCCTCTCTTCTTCTGTCCCCTTCCCCCTCGTTCCAGAGTCTCACTGTGGACTAGGCTGGCTTCATGAATGATCCTTTTTTTGTATACACCTGAGTGCTGGGATTCTATACATGAGCCATCCACCCACACATGTAATCCTCAAATTCCCGAGTGCATCTCTAAATGAGGCGTATGATGCTTTTCATTTTTTGTGCTTATTTTTTTGCCTTCTCCAAAGTTCACCAAGCACACAGTAGAATATCTACTTCATGCCACAGGTCTTACCTGTTTTGTTTGTCACCACATTCTCTGTTCCTAGAATATTCCCTAATAAATACCCAACAGGCATTGTGTGTGTGTGTGTGTGTGTGTGTGTGTGTGTGTGTGTGTGTGGTGCCCCATGCAATCACCTGTGGAAGGGTGTGCTAGCTTGTGGTGGCTAGAATGGAACATCTGGTGTCCAGCTTCACCACACCTCCACCTGTTCTTATTTGAGCCAGAATCTCTTAGATATTGCAGAGCTTGCCTTGTTTCTTGCAGGCTCTGGTGATTCTCAGGCCTCTGTTCCTCTATAAAACTTGGGTGACAGGTGTGTGGCAATACCCAACTATTTCTGTAGGTTCTGAGCAATGAGAGACTCAAATCATCACTCAGGTTATCACAGGAAGTGTTCTTGACCACGGAGCCATCTCTACAGCCCCCTAACAGGCATTTTATAACAACTTCTGGAAAAAATGTGTCTGTAAAAATAGATTGGACCAAATGAAAATTACCAGATAAGATGAATGAATGAGCGCATTAGTGTTTCTGGATCAAGGGCAGCCTAAATGTAAAATGCCAAAGTTTATGCTTGGATTCCCTGGAATGCTTAAGGGCTCCCAGATGAGTTCCTGAAAGCATCCCTGATGGTTTTTTTTTTTTGAGTCACCATAGATTTGAGTCTTTGTATGTGAATATGGACTAAGTCCCATTTGTCAAACAGGAGCTTGTAATTCTGCACAGTTCCTGTCTGGAGAAGTTGCCACAGAGATAGGTAAATGTCAACTGCATACAGCCACTTTTAGAAGAAAACCAAATTCAGGGACCCATAGCCACAGCCATTCAACCAACTCAAGATAAGCCAAATGTGTTTGTGTTTTTCAGGTTGCAACGAGAGAGCTGTGGCCCGTCTAACCCTACCAACCAACCGTAGGCCGATGGCTGAGATCCTGGCAAGAGAGGAGCCACCACAGTCACATGGGGAAGATCCATAGGGAACCCAGCAGACAATGACAGATGAACAAGGGACCTATAACCACAGTCATTCAATCAACACAGGATAGGCCATTGAGACAGAAACCAGGGATTTTCGACACAAGGACCTCTAAGCTCGCAACATTAAAGCAACCTTTTTACTCACCCACCACAACTCAGGGAACTGAGCGGAAGAGGGGGTGGAAAGATTGTGAGAGCCATGGTGGGGGAGACTGTCCGGAGGCATGGCACCCATCAGTAACAACACACTTGGGCCAGGAAGACCGGGATGAGTACTAAGATATACAGGATCCCTTGACACAAGGACTAATACAGAGAGCCCACGGAGGAGGATATCCAACTGATCAGGGATGGGGAGGGAGGGAATTGGGGAATTCGGGATAACAACGCATTGTTTGCCCACTAAATAATGTAACTCATTATGGACAATAAATATATATTAAAAAAAAGAAAACCAAATTCAGAAGCAACCAACAATAATACCTTATGAGCGTACTCCTCCGGCTTCATATTTTGGACATGGTGTATGGCTTTATACATCATCTTCTCTCGATAATCATTAACTAACTCACGTTCAATGACTCCAGAGTCAGTGGTCGTAACCAGGATGTAGGTGCTCTCATCGGCTCTGGCTCGGCCACGGGCCTGAGGACATGAACAAAACCAAGTAAATTAAAGGCTGTGTCTTGCTATAAACTGGTCTTGGAAGATAGCCCTTGGGCAGTATACTAGCCTTCAGAGGACTATATTCTTAGTAAACATAATTATTTCTCAAAATTGTATGATATAAAGCTAAACAGACAGAAAAGTAAAATGAGTAAGGTAGGAAAACATAAAAATGGGAGGGCTCACTAAGGTTTGGGTGTGGTGAGTTGTCAGACATCTATGAGACAGCATGGTTCAGATTCCTGGTCCATGAGGGGCTCAGAGACCTCCTAGGAGTAAGGAGGCCTCTCTGACTGTTTTAAGTAGGAATAGTATTATGGTTTTCAAAAGTCTCAGGACACAGAAATAACCAAAATGGAGTTATTAATTAAAATACAACAGGCTGTCATGTGAATTGAAGAACAGAGAGAGTTATAAAGGGCAGGTTTGTATAGCTCTTTCAGCCTATAAAGACAGAGGCTTACAACTAAAAGGAGAAAGACTGTGCTGTTTTACTGAAAGAAAGCCATTA
>PVHP010000031.1:142432-258576 GCA_004024765.1 Zapus hudsonius | reverse complement strand
CTGCTTTCTCTGAATATCATTGGCCAATTTCCCCTGGAAGCTTGTGTAGCACCTTCTAGCACTACACAGGCTAACCACCTGGGAACTGGCCTCCTTTCTGGATCCAGCGGGGTCTCTCAGTGTTGTGTGATAGCAGCCTGTGGCATCTTCAGCAATAGGGTCTTATCTTTTGCCTGGGGCATGTAGTCAAGAGCCTTGACATAAGCCTGCCTTGTTTTAGGGACCTTGTGTGTCCCTCTGATCAATAGCTCCATGTGGGAAGTAACCAATTTCTGAGACAGAGAGTTAAAGGCCAGAGCCACTTGTGATCGGGTTAGGCCTCATCCCACTTTTGTCAGGGCCCCCATCTTCCTCAAGAGCTTACTCTCCAAAAGTAAGAATTCTATGATAGCTTCACAGTATTTTCCGGCTTGATGGTTCAGTTTTATTGTCAACTTGACATTTTAGTAATCTTGGGTGGGTCTCTGAGGATGTTCACAGGAAGGTGGCCTCTCAGTTGGGGGCAGGATGTAAAGAAGCTCAGGGAAGCTAGAAATTAAGATCCCTTCCTGGGAGACAGTGCAGGAAGGAAATTCCAAAGACTCAGGAAACCAACAAATCTGGGATAGGACCCCACCCTGAGGCTATGTAATGGGAAAAGAAATCTCCTTCGGCCTCCCTTGGCCTCTGCCTGTTTTGCATGTGTGTGTACGTGCGTGCGTGCGTGTGCGTGTGTGTGTGTGTGTGTGTGTGGTGCTGGTGATGGGTTTCTCTTTCTGCTTGGACCTGTGAAATGGGGTAATCTCTTTCTCCATTATGGAACTTTCCTTGGATCTATAGTTTCAATAAACCTTTTCCTCCCATAACTGTGCCTGGTTTAGAGAGTCATCCCAGTGGTGTGTGGCTGACTATGACTAAAGCTGGAGCTGATGGTCTTGTCTCCACCTCCCTAGCCCCCAGCACTAGGAGTTAGTCATGTGTTACCTGCATCCAGCCATTATGTGGATGCTGGGGATCCAAGTTCAGTTTGTCATACTTTCATGATGGGTACTTTACCAACTGAGCCATATCTTCAGTGTCTGTTTTTTTTTTTTCCTTTCTTACATATTGTAGTCAGCCACATGCTTCTGGGATGAACCTCCAAACCAGGCACAGTTATGGGACAAAGGGATTTATTGAAGCTACAGATCTAGGGGAAGTTCCATAATGGTGAAAGAGTCTGGCCCACCTTTTCACAGTCCAAGCAGTGAGAAAAATCCATCACCACCACATACACACCAACAAACAGGCAGGGCAGGGTGAGGGATAGATTTTCTTCCCCTTTATATAGCTTTAGGATGGGGTCTTGCAACCCTTTCCCAGATTTGTTGACTCCCTGAATCTTTGGAATTTCCTTCCTGCACTGCCCTCCCAGGAAGGGATGTTCATTTCTAGCTGCCTTGAGCTTCCGTACATCCTGCCCCCTACTGAGAGGGCCGCCTTCCTGTGACTAACCTCATAGACCCAACCAAGTTTACTAACAAGTCAAGTTGACAACAAAACTTAACCACCCCTTATATCAATAATACTTTTTCCTTTTTTTTTTTTTTAGTAGTGCCCTATGGTTTGCAAGATACATTTCCAATTAATTCAGGTCTGTTTTTAACAAGCACTTTAGCACTTCACAGATAATGCTGGCTCATTAACATAAAATATTTATAATTCTCCTTATTTTTACTTTTGCTGTCATTTATTACAGTATGCCTGAACATATATGCTTATACTTATCCAATGGAATATATTTCTGTTTTTGAGAACATATTGTTGTCCTTGAGACAACATCACATGAAGCACAATGGATTTTTTTTACCTCTGCTTGTTTACTTTGTAATGTTTTTTTCTTATGTAGATCCAAGTGTCTGACATATCATTTTTCTTCTGATGGGCTTAACATTTCTTGAGATGCAAGTTTACTGTCAACAATCTTAGTTCTTGTCTGAAAAAGTCATTACTTCTTTACCTTTTAAGGATAATTTCACAAGGTACAGAGTTCTAGATTGCTGGTCTTTTATGGTCAACAATGAATATTTCACTCTTTCCTCTTTTTGTGATAAGTAAGATATGAAGATGTGACTTTTCTTTTTAACCTTTGTTTTCTTAGAGATATGTTGTTTTTCCTTCTGGCTCCGTTCAAAGTTGTTTGTGTTTGGTTTTCTGAAGTTTAAATCTGGTATGTCAAGTGAAGATGTGTGAGAACACATGCTTACCAGCAAAATAATGGATATGACATACCTGGGTAAGGGGTATTATTTTGTCATTGGCATTTGTTACTTGATGTTTTCTGAACTTCTGTAATTTCATATCTGATAGTAATTTATGGAAATTCTTAGTTATTATTGCTTCTAATTTTTTGTCTTTATTTCTGGTATTTCCATCATACATTGAATTATACCTTTTGTAGTTGTTCCATAGTTCTCAGATATTCTATTCTTTTTTTCTATTCTTTTTTTCTCTCTTTGATTATCAGTTTTGGAAGTTTCTATTAACATATCTTCAAGCTCTGAGATCTTTCCTCTGTCATGTCCTGTTTGCTAATGAGCCCATCAAACGCACTCTTCATTTTGGGCACAGTGTTTTTGATCTCTAGTATTTCTCTTTGATTGTTAGAATTTCCATCCCATTGCTTACATTATCCATCTGTTCTTGCATGTTGTCTACTTTTCCCTTTAGATCCCCAACCATATTAATCATAGGTTTTAAAAATTAATTGTCTGATTATTCTAACATTCTTGTCATATCTGACTGTTTCTGATTTTTTTCTCAGTCTTTAAGCTGCGTTTTTGGCCTTTTAGAATGACTTGTACTTTTTAACTCCATGGGTACACATGACATACTGAGTAAATAGGTCTGCATTATATAGGCCTACAGTAAGGTGGTGAGGTATGCAGTAAGAGGAAATTGTCTATGATTTTATGAGTAGGTCTTAGTCTTTTAGGGAACCTGTGCCCCAAAATTGTGAATTTCACAAGTAATTCTTAGTATTCTTTCCCCATTGTTAATTAGGATCAGATACCAAATTTCTATACACTCACACTCAACTTATATATTTACTTTCCCATCTTGATGGATATGAAGTTGATATTTCCATTCTTCCACATGGAAGGTAGAGCTGGCTAGATTTGGTATTTATTTCCCCCAGAGTGGTTGGGCTCTGATAAACCCAAACCAATAAGACTGTGGTATAATGATTTCTGTTGGGAGAAGATAGACAGGAACAGTGTGCTCTGGCAGAATGGTTCATTTCCCCTCCATTCTGTAGGAAGCAAGAGACTGTTCTTTCCTGTTCACTTTCAGTCTGAGATCTTGGAGGAACTTCTGGGAATAGGACTCAGCAAAGTGTGGGTGCCATCATTGTTTCCCTACACTTTTTTCTTGTCCTCATTGACTCACAGACGTTGCCCAATTACAGTTCAAGTTTTCTTGGCTGGGCCTGGTTACCTCAGGTGTTTCTGTTTGCTGGTTCTACCTGTGATTTTTGGGAGTCTCCATCCAGCCTCTGTCTCTCCCATGTTTGGTGGGGGTGATTTTCCTTAGTCTCAGTTCTCTAAAACATCTTAAGTGACTTGTTGATCACTCCAGTTAGGTTTGTTATTGATTGTCAGGTCAGTGATGAGTTCTAAGATCCTTACCTGCCAGCCTAGAAATGGCAGTCTTGATGATTTTGAAGTTAGCTTTTATTGAGGTTTAATTTACATAATTCACATGAAGTGATGCCCACCTAAATAAATTAAGTTCAGTTAGTTTTAACAAATGTGTAGATCTATACATGATATGGAAAATATCTATCAGCCCAGAAAGTTCCCTGGACCCCTTTACAGTCATTCACTCCCTTGACTGTCAGTCTGTCACAAATGCTGTGCTTTCTGCCATCAGCCTCAGCAATCCTCTGTCTCTGCCCCTCACTCCTAGCACTGGGATTATAGGCATGTGTTGCATGTTTGACCTTTTATGTGGCTGACGGGAATTGAACTCAGGTCCTCTTGCCTGCACAGCATGCACTCTTATTCACTGAGCCATCTCCCCAGCCCAGTTCTTGGCTTCTATAATGACTTATTAGAGATTCCCTTTGCTGTTTTTCTGGAAGAATTAAGGTAGTTAAGATATTACTTTTTCCTTAAGTGCATATTAGAATTTAATAGTGAATCCACCTGGGGCTAAAGTTTTCTTTGTGGAAAGAATTTTAACTAAAAATCTGTATTTGATAGGATATAAGACTATTGCTGTCTACATTTCTCTTTGAGAGAGGTTTGGTAGTTTATATCTTTCAAGTAATTTGTCAGTTTCACTTAGGTTTTTAAATTTATTGTCATAAATTTATTCATTGAGTTCCCTGTCCTTCCATGTTTGTAAGGAATGATCTTTCTTTGATTCCTGAGTTTGACTTCATTTCCACTCTTGTTGTCCTGATCATTGTTAATAGAATGATACCTACTTCATATCCTATTTATTTCTTAGTTTTACATGCTCTTTGTTTTTCTTTTCCTTTCTTGCTTTTGGATTAATTTAGATATGTTTCTTATCGCATATGCTACTGCTCTCGGCTTCTTAGCTCTATAGCACTTGTCTTATTTTGTTTGTTAGAGGTTTCATTAGGATGGGATTTCTTTTTTTTTAAATATTTAAAAAATATTTTATTTATTCATTTTCAAGCAGAGAGAGAGAGAGAGAGAGAGAGAGAGAGAGAGAGAGAGAGAGAGAGAGAGAGAGAGAGCACACCAGGGCCACCACCTTATAGGTCTGGTTTATGTGGGTCCTGGGGAATTGAACCCGGGGCCTTAGGCACTGGAGGCAAGTGCCTTAACCGCTGAGCCATCTCTCCAGCCCTGGATGGGATTTCTTGTGTTAGCACTGTTGACATGTGCTCTAGGTCAGGTGTGCTGGACCAGCTATAGATTGCAGGACAACCTTTCCCCAGGAGTTGTCAGCAGCACTGCTTGCTGCTCTCTCAGTGGGACCCAACACTATGCTTCCAAATGTCCCGTGACGACTGATTAAAGGTGTAGGTAGTGACAGTTACTCCTATGTGAACTACTAACCTCAGGTTCACAGCATGCATCTTTATCACACGTACCTTCCAATGTTATATGCTGTTTTTTTCTAGCCTGTACACATCTTAAAACAATAAATTATTTTGTTCTCTCCTTATGCTATTTATATGAGCTTGACATCTACTTTATGTTATAAATCTTATAGCACATTGTTATTTTAACTTTACATAGTCTTTTTTAAAATACTTTTAATATTCATGATAATATGGGTTTTCTTGGGCAGATCCAAAATTTTTCTGATAGTATGTTGCCTGAAGAATTTGCTGTAACAATTTTTGCAATACTACTCTGGATATAGATTTTTATCTTTCTCTGAAGTATGTTTCATTTTAATGTTGAACATGCATTTTCACTTGGGGTAGGATTTGAGATTGAGTTTCCAGAGACTCTTAAGTTCACAACAATAAAACAGACTTAAAACTCACTCACCATGACTCAGGGAACTGAGCAGAAGAGGGGGTGGAAAGAATGTAAGAGTCAAAGTGGGGAGAATATCCAGAGACATTGCCTTCCTCAGCTATAACACACATGTATGTGTGTGTGGGGGGGGGGGGAACCTGGCTGCCTCCTGTCCTAACCATAACCCCCTACCCCATAGATTGATCCAGTATGCCCACTGAGTAGGCATTGGGTCAGGATTGGGGACAGGGAGGAGGGAAATGGGAATACCTACACAATATTTGCTCATACAGTGTATCTAATTTTGGACAATAAAGATTTTTTTAAAAAATCTCTCCTGATTGTCTCCTGAATTGGCATAGCCTGCATTCACTCTTGACATCACCTCTCTAGTCAGCATATTTCCTTTTCTATTAATATTTTCTCTTCATCACTAACATTTATACATTTTATTATGATGTATACTTTTTTATTTCACTTTGCTTCAGGTTTCTTTAGCTTTGTGTCTCACCAAGCCTTTGGTTTCTATCATATTTGGTGAGGCTTTGGTCATTTCTTCATGAAGATTTTTTAATAAATATTTTTAGTTCTCTCTCATTCCCGGGACTCAAGTTACATTTAAGCCAAACTGCTTAATATTGCTCCAGAGGCAATATTATCTGATATTAATAATAATATTAACTGATGGTCATTCTTTTTTGGGGGGGTCTTTTTGTGTTTCCTTTTTGGGGGGAGGTTTTTGTGTATGTTCTAGATCACTAATCTCTTCTGCAGTGTCTAAATTTCCATTAATATCATTCACTCTGATTTTCATTTCAGATACTACATATTTAATCATCAGAAGCTTCAGTTTATATATAAGATGAAAGAAATGCATATGTAAGAGAATGATGTGTGTATATCCTATGTTTATGTTTGTATGTGAATGTTTTCTACTATTATTTCAGTACATACTAGATATTGTACATTGTGTGTGCTTGATTTTTTTATATTCTTTTAAAAGCATTGGATCTTGCCCTAAAGAACAATTACTCGAATAATTTGGATTTTTAATGTGGAGGCTCAATTTTGAGCTTGGATGGATGGGTCTGGAATGGCTGTTTTTCTTTCACTGTTTTAGACTTGTTGCCAAGGTGATGGTTTTCCCAAGGCCCCCTGTAGTAGGAATATTTTGGCTCCTGGGAACAGACATTGTTTATGGTCATGTGTAAGGTTCTGGGCTTTGTTCAGGCCATTGCCTTCTGGTGCTTCTTCAGCCCTTGGGAATTTTCATTCACACTGCACAGCTCAGCACTTGGCTAGTAGCTCTAGATCTCCACTCTTCTCTTCTGAATGAGCCTTGTGGCCTTGGGTATTTTAATTTTAATTTTAATTAATTAATTAATTAATTTGTTTTTTTCAAGGTAGGGTCTCGCTCTAGTCCAGGCTGATCTGGAATTCACTATGCAGTCTCAGGGTGGCCTTGAACTCACAGCAATCTCCTACCTCTGCCTCCTGAGTGCTGGGATTAAAGGCGTGCGCCACCACTCCTGACGTGGCCTTGGTTTTTTACCCTCATAATCTCTGTTTTTCAGTTGATTTCCCCTTCTCTACTCTGTCTTTGATATCCTTTCCAGGAAGTAAGTGAGGGCAATTATAAAACTTGTCTATTTCATTTCACTTCTCCCTGGGTTCTGTTTTTCAGTGACAGAAACCCATTTTTGCTTTATTTTGCAGTTGTTTCCGAGTGAGGGTGAACCTTGTCACTGTTACTCCATAGTCTCTGGGAATGGAACCGCTCAGTTGTCATTTTGCATTTCCTTTTTATGGTTGGAGGCAATAGCATGGGTGTTTTCTGACATGGATGGGGCCTGGAGGCCTTTGCCCTGTGGTTTAAGTCATCATCTGTTTTAGAGGCTGGTGTTGCCAGTGAAGGAGATCTTTGCTGAGGGACACAATGTTGCACTCTCTTCTTTGTAATAGAGGAGTTAATTTCCATAAATAGATGTGATACAGATTTTGTCTGGCCTCCAGTGTTAGTTCCGAGAAAGTACAACAACTAGCTATTGATTTTTCTCCTAATACTTGTATATTAGGTAACTGATGCATTTACCACCTGCTCCGTTCTGGAGTCATGAATTCATAGGCTTCACTGCCATTGTGAGAGCCCATCATGCAACATGCTGAATTGATTGGTTTGTTGCCTGGAAAATTTTCAAGGGTAAAGTTGATACTTTGATAACCTGTTGAAAAGGGCAAAATAGATGAAGGATGTTTACCTTCAAACAATAGAAAAGAATTCTGTTTTATCATAAAGACATGGCTGGAAATAGAGATGTCATGTCAAAGAGAAAAGCTCAATCCATGAACAGTACGCTTGGCAGTGGGCTGGCATTATGAGTACATGCTAGTGAGGGATATTTGTCATCTTTGCTGAAGATGGTCCTGGGATAATCATTAATAGCATCATGACTTGGATGATATATTTATATATATTATATATTGTATATTATATTTATATACATATATATGGAGATACATATATATGTATATATACATATATACCCACACTAATGTTGTCCTTTGAATGACTTATTACATACATGCACATGCTATCTATATGTTAATACTAATTACAAGGAACAGTTTGCAGAATAGAAGGTAAGTGTGAATTCCTTGAATAAAGGATTCACTGTTTACTTTGTATTTTAAATAACTAGTATCTTCTGACTAATAAATATGATTAATTTCTTTTATCTTTTTCCTGCAGATGATATCAATGCCACCCACCAGCACTGTGTATTGGCTGGTTCTCAGCCTCGGTTTAGTTCTACCCACCGAGTGGCAGAGGTAAATATAAACTAAAATGTGATTCACCCTTGCTTGAATAAGGCAGAAGTGGCTGAATGAACAAGTTTTCATGGAGCATTGGAAGACTACTTCATAGGAACATTTCTTCCATTTAAGTTTATTCACTTGCTTTTTAAGCTCTGGATTCTATTGGGTGAAGTTTAAAAGTGGATTCACAGCCTGAGATGATATTTTACCTTGGGAGTTACATTTCTAGAAAAGAGATGCTGCAAGTTCTTTTGGCATACAGTTTGAAAAGTTCCACCCATAGCCTTGATGCATTTTTCCCAGATGGATGAATTATTGACATTTACCTCAGTTAGCAACATTGAAAATGATCATTTTGAAAGCTTATGTAAAAACAGTAAAAGCAACATGTATGTTAAATCTACACTGTATGCACATTGTTATGTCTAAAACTGTATAGTCAAAGAATTTATAACAAAATAAAAAATAGGTTCGGGTGGTAGTATTATGTTATTATCTTATTTAAAAGTTTTAGTTTTATCTCATGTGATTGTTTCCAGTACTCAAAGAAATGATTGTTTTCCCAAACACTGAAGTTACATTGTTGTTTCTCTAAGTAGAATAGTGAAACATAATTCACAGAACTTTAAACCTTCACTTATTCCAGAAATGCTCTTTCTTTCTTACAGCATTAACTTTGACAGCTCTGTGCCAAAGAAAATTATTTTCTATGTATTCACAGTGTATAGGAAACAGATGGTGTTAAGAAAATCATATTCTGAAAATCCATTTATTTAATCACGGAAGAAATCTGTTTTGTTCTTTGGGTATCTAGAAATAGATTATGTGTATTGGCTTTTAACTTTTACCTGATTTCAGTTTGATTTCCAGTTGTAACAATGTTCTTGCGATTAAACACAATATTTTTGAAATTTTTTGCAGTTATTTTTGAATAGTTAATTAGGCAGTTTGGAATTTCAAATGTACTGAGGTTTATACTGGGTGCCCTTTTCCTCCAGCCAACTAGCTCTGCCTAGAGGAAACCAAATGACAGCCAATTCTTGTTATCATATTTATAGTGATAATATACATTTTGCTTGGTTTCAGAGACCTTGGTGATAGTTACTTATTATAAATACTTCTTACCTTGGGATGAGCATTGGTCATTTTGATAAAACACCAAAAGCATAAGCAAGCCAAGGAAAAATTGGACTTCATCAAAGTTAAAAATATATACTTCAAAGTGAAATGTCAACAAAGTGAAAAGACAGCACACAGAATGGGGGAAAATATTCACAAACTGTGTAACCATTTTATAAGGGTATTTATATTGAGAATATATAAAGAATTCTTAGAATTGAGTAATTAAAATGAGAAATGGATAAGCAAATAGCAAAGGAGGCGTACAAATGACTGATCAATGCACAAAGAATGTACAAGATGACTGGAGGTATAGCTCAGTATAGTGCTTGCCTCAAATGTTCAAGGCCCCAGGTTCCATCTCCAGTACTGAAAGCAAAACCAAAAAATGTACATCGCCATGAGTCATTAGAAAATGATCAACCAAAGCTATGTGATACCATTTATTGCACACTGCAATGGCTGGAGTCGAAAAGACAGGAGCAGGTGTTGGTGAGATGTGCAGAAAGAGGAAGAGTGGACAGAAGTGCAGTCACTTTGTGCGTTGTGGCACATCAGCAGCCTAAATGCAGTCACTGTGCAACACTGTCATGCCTTACCCACAGATGTGCACAGGGAGATGAAAACTTACACGTGAACACAACTCAACTGTCTACCACTCAGTAAAGGGACAAACAAATGTGGCCTATCCATATTACATGGCAACAAGCAAGGGTGAAATACTGATACATGCTGTAACATGGATGACCCATGAAGACACACTCAGTGTAAGAAGCCAGGCACCAAAGACCTCATATGATCTCATTTATCTGAAATGTGCAGAAAGTAGATTAATGCTGGTCTAGGGTGTTAAAGCTGGTGGAAACGGGAGAGTGTGGCTGCTAAGCAGCAAGGGTTTCATTTTGGAGCAATAAAATTACCCTAGCATGAATTATAGTGATGGCTTCACAATTCTAAATATACTGAAAAGCAAATCATGTGCTTCGAGTAGTTGAATTTCATGATATATGATTTAAGTTTCCAATGAAGTTTTGACCACAAGAGAGAATTAAAGAAAAAAAATAAAAGAAACAACAACTCAGGATCAATCATAGGTTCTTTACAGCAAATAAAACTAACTGTAAAGCAAAAAAAAAGAAGGCAATTCTGCTCTTCCCACTATGGGTAGAGATAAAGTCACAGCACGGTTCATTGAGCTGGCACCATTGTGATGGCTCTCGTGAGTGGCTGTGCCAGCGCTAACCTCACATGCAGGCCACGCTGCACTTGGGAAGTGGAGATGCCAGTAGAACGCCCTTCTTTTTTTATTTTATTTTATTTTTTTATTTAAAAATTTTTATTTTTTTAGAACACCCTTCTTGACAGCGTGTCATTGAGAAGTCTACACGTAGGGTAGGAGGGGGCTTCCGCATGAGGTTTCACCTCCATTCATCTTTTTTCTATAACAAATCGGAGCTGCCTGCCCTGTGCTCTTTGCACTCAGGTCATCATATTAAAGTACATATTAGACAAGCTTCTGTTTTTGGCACAAAACTCTGGGTTTCCCAGGCTTATCGATGTCACATGGCATAAAGGGGCAGTAATAACTATGCAAGGAATTTTTATGCCACAGGATTTGCCTGTAAGGTTCTTTCCAAGGGCTCAGTCGAAACCATACATTATGAAAAATGAAAATTTTTTAGAGATACATTTTTCTCATGTGTCTCAAATGTATAGATATTTAGAGTGAGCTTGCCTTTTATCATTCCAGGAAATCATTTCATCATCAAAACAAATGGCTGCATGCCCCATCTGCACTCTCTTTGTTTCTGACATATGATCAGTTTGTCCATTCGGCCTCTGTTTGGTTCCCACAGAACAAAGCACTGGGGGGCGGGTGTAAGCTAGATCTCTCTTGTGTCCCTGTTAGTGTCAAGTCTTAGCTCTGCCACTGAGTGTGCTTTGAGGGCCCTAGCCACATACTGTCTGATTGGGAGAATATGTTCTCAAGGACTGCAGCTTTCTGTAGAAAAGAGACAGTCATTGTCTTGAGTTCCTATTTTATGTGCTTTTTAACCAGTTTGGCCTTCTGGCTACCCTTTGTTCTCAGGACACAACATAAAGCCAGGGTCCTTGACTTCCTTGCTAATCAGTTATTTATTAAATAATTATGTATTAAGTTTCTTCTACATTTATTTCTAGATGCTAATAGTATATGTAGAATACACGCACCCAAAGTGGGCCCTAGCCTCAGGGAGCCGACTGTTACTTAGAGAGCAGAGGCCCACGTGATACAGACAACCAGTAGCCTGACAAGCCTACATGAGGCCAGGCTGGCAGCATAGAATCCGATGGGCAAGGCACTAAAATGATTCTGTCAGGGCTAGGGAGTATGAGCTGTGGGAATGACAGGAGAAGGAACAGAAAAGAGGGAACTGTGAATAGTCCTAGGAAAAGCATGTGCTAAACTTGGGTTTCACTAACAGTCTTGCTTGCTGGTTCTATCTTGGCAGTGCTCTACAGGCACCTTGGATTACATTTTACAGAGATGCCAGTTGGCTCTGCAGAATGTCCGCGACGACCTGGAAGGCGGAGATGTCTCTTTGAAATCCTTTGAGCCTGCGGTTTTGAAACAAGGAGAAGAAATCCACAATGAGGTGAGGACTCTCAAGAACATGGACAGGTCATAGAGTCTTCCCTGCTTGCAAGCTGACAAATTCATCTGCCACAGTTTCATGCTGGTTACAGACAGGAGGCCCCTGAGTCAGACAAAGGCTGGTTATTATAAACAGTGGCAGGGGCCAGAGTCTCAGCCTTTGTGCTAGGTCTCGGTCACCATCTGTTTGGGTTACTGTAGCAAAATACATCAGACTGAATAGCTTATGAACAACAGGAGTTAATCCTCATGATTCTGGGGACTAGGAAGTCTAGGGTCAAGGTTTGATGTCTAGGGATGGCATTTCCTGATTCATAGATGACACTTTACCTGGTGGAAGGAACAAACAGCTCCGTTGGTCCTCTTTTTTTATATGTTCAATAAGTCCATTTGTAAGGGCTCTTCCCTTAAGATCTATTACCTTCCAACCATTGCCATCCCCCTCAAGGTTAAGGTGTCAACATGAGAATTTGGAAGGGCAGCACACATTCAGACCATTGCCCTCTCCAAGATTCTATTTCTATAGGGTCATGAAGAATGGGCCCAGTAACATGTCAATAGTAAGGGGCTAGATAACTGGGGAGGAAACTTGTGCCAAGAGAACCTGACTTTTCTAATGGATAGTAAGCATCCCTGCCCCTTGCCCTGGGTAAGGCTGTCTTTCTCTTCCAAGTCTGTGGGCAGATCTGCCCTTTTTTCTGTAGGAAGAAACTGACCTCACCTTGCAAGGCAGTTCCCAGCACAGACATCCTGACAGCGAGCCTCTGCAGCACAGGGCCGTTGGTGGCTTCCTCAAGACAGGCAGCAATGCCAGGACCGCAGGGAGAATGCACTGCAAGCACTGAGTGGGCCCTAAGAGCAAGTAGTGGTGCTTTGCCTGTCTGCAGTCTGCAAGAGCAGCACATCTAGATCACCACTTTCCTTAACACTCTTTCCATTTCTACTTCATCTCTGAACCATCTAGTTATCTAGTTAACACTTTTATAATTCCTTTTTTTTTGCATAAATGTCTTTTAAAACAGGAAACCTTATATTACTACTTTAAGTGAAAATCCACTAAGAAAAGTACAAGTAACCAATAAGATAGATGCAGTAGCAACAGCAGCCTTATGGCATTCTAGCAGGTACCTTTGCTTAGAGATGTCTAGAAATTAGGGGGCTGAGAAGATGGCTCAGCAGTTAAAGGAGCTAGCTTGCAAAGCCAGCCTGCCTAGGTTCAGTTCTCAAGCCACCCACATAACCTGGATGCAAAAAGTAGTGCAAGCAGCTGATGTTTGTTTGTTTGTTTTGAGGTAGTGTCTTACTCTAGCCCAGGCTGACCTGGAATTCACTATGTAGTCTCAGTGTGGCCTTGAACTCACGGTGATCCTCCTACCTCTGCCTCCGGAGTGCTGGGATTAAAGGTGTGTGCCACCACGCCCGGCTTAGCAGCTGGTGTTTGTTTGCAGTAACAAGAAGCCTGGACATGCTCATACTTGCAGATGCTCATACTCATGTAGCTAAATAATTAAAAATTAAAGTTGATTACTGATAATGGTAGCATAACTTCATTAAATTTTTTAAAAGTTAGCTTCTATAGGTCAAATGAGTATATTTTATTGTGGGTCAGATATACCTTAAATAAAAACTATTAAAAGAGCAAAAAAAAAAATTAACAAATAGAAGAAAACAGTATCACCTGTCTCAGACTTTCTCTTCGATTTAATGAGAATGATTTCTGGTTCCATTAGGGTATGGCGGTAAAGAAAAGAGGCTTTCTAGTTTAGGGAAATAATGGTAAACATGAAACATGAAACAACGGTGAATTATACAGTATCTGTGAGTTGCTCAGTGCTAAGGCAAACACGCAGTGCAGCGACCAGGCTGTCCCCACCGGGAAGCTGCCTGTTGAGCAGGAACTTGGAGAAGGTAAGAAAGTCCTGCATGTCTGGGGAAGAACATTTCAAGCAGAAGGAGCAACAGCTGCAAAGGCCTGGGGCAGAGAATGACCAGTGTTCATGGAGTAGTGCAGGGAGTCCCAGGGAAATGTATGACCTCCTGGTTGCAGGAGATGAGGTCACAGGGACTGTCAGGAGACCAGGGTGTAGCAGATTGGCTAGATCCTTGGAGGCCCTCGTAAACACAGGGACTTTTCTTTTTTTCTAGGATGGAAACAGGGAGCCATTGGAGGATGTTGAGCACAGGAGAAACAATGTCCAAACCCACAGGGGAATAATTTTTTTAAAAAATTATTTATTTGTACATGTTTTTGTATATGTGTGCTCAGGGTTTCTTGCCACTGAAAACAAATGCATGCCTGGCATTACATAGGTGGCTTTAGAATTGAACTCAGGCCGACAGGCTTTGCAAGTGCTGTTAAACCATTGAGCCACATCCCCAGTCCCTCTATGTTATATCTTTAAGGAGATTTTTTTAATATCTTGTGAGCTACTCTGGGAAACGTCATAATGTATAGAAAGAAGCAAAGGCACAGTGATTCTTATGTACAGATGCTGATGACCATCTTACAGTCTTCATCATACCTAGAAAAGGCCCTTTCTCTGCCATCAGTCTCTACTGGAGATATCGCTCACAGCTAGACCTGCAGTAAAGCTATGCATTTATGGTCTTGATGACCTCATTGACTTACCTGGGAGCAAAGTGACATCGATCTCCAGCTTAGTATAAAATTTCTGATGTGAGAATTTATTCTCTTCTCTGAAAAACCTGCACAAGTTAAGGAGTCAACTGTGCAACTTAGGTGCTGACTCATACAGATAGGCAGCTTTATTTTGACTGCGGTGTCTGGTTATCCTTAGTGGACAGGGGAAATCTGTAAGAACACACAGCATGCTGTCATCAGAATCCATCTGCTTCCGGAAGTGGCTGGCTGCTTTGACACTGTGTAATTCAGGGAGCTGAGAGAGTTGCATCAGAATCCTTAACCTAGGGTATTAGCCTGGGCTGAATGAACAGAGATCTTGAATACAAATAGCATGCCTGGCATGGCCACCTCCTTGTCTTCAGTTCTTCCAGATCATCTCCACTTCAGCACTATTTCTGTGTCAGGGCCCACTGTAGATATTGTTCCTTGTCACCCACACTGGCCTGCCTGGGCTCCAGCACTGGAGTGTCTGGGTTTAGGAGTGGCTTGTTTTCCCTGTCTAGGATATATTCTAGCAAAGTAATGGGGGGAACTTCATAGGAACTGAAGGTGTTTCTAGAAACTCCACCTCTCCCCATTTATAAGCAAAATCCTCCCTTATACTATTAAATTGCCTACTTTCTTTCTTAAAAATAGTAAACTCTGGAGCCAGGCGTGGTGGCTCACGCCTTTAATCCCAGCACTCAGGAGGCAGAGGTAGGAGGATCGCTGTGAGTTCAAGGCCATCCTGAGACTACATAGTGAATTCCAGGTCAGCCTGGGTTAGAGCGAGACCCTACCTCGAAAACCCAAAATAAATAAATATATAGTAAACTCTGAACACTTGATCTAGCACAGTGGATGGCTTGTGTGGTTCTCCCTTTCCTCTGCTCAGACCTGCATCCTCTTCACAGCTGCTCTGATGTGGCTTCAGAGGCTGTCTGTGCAACTGGGCCTGAGGACTCTTCTTGGTCTGATGCCTTCTCAGTGACAAACAGCCGATGCGAGATGTGAGCCCTAAGGGCACACATACACATCTCTTGAGGGAGCTGTATGAATTAAGGTGGCAGAAAAAAAGCAGGTGTACCTGATTACCTGTAGCAGTGGTGGCCATCATTATATGGTGATGGTGACTTAGAAAAAAAGATTTTGAAGTTTTTGAAATTTTTATTTATTTGTGTTTGTGCATATGTGCCTTGGGGACATGCATGTCACAGCACACATGTCATCGCAGGGTAGCTTTGTGGTTTGAGACAGGGTCTTTCATTGCTAACAACCAACTTCAAGACTGGAAAGAAATGTCAGACTAACTGGCCCTTAAGCTTTGTGTTTTCCTGGCTCCACTGCCCATGGTCATAGGAACATTAGGATCATAGATATATGGGCCACTTTGCATCTGGCTTCATGTGTATGCTTCAGAATTAACCTGGACCAGCAGGCTCTGCAAACAAGTGCCTTTAACCACTGAGCCTTCTTCCCAGCCTCATGTTTGTTGTTTGTGAGGCAGGCTCTCTTACTATGTATCCCAGGCTGGCGTCAAACTCATCCTTGTGTCTTAGCAACCAGAGTGCTGGGATCATAGATATGGACCACCAATTTAGAATGTTTAAGCTTGGCTTTACACTGCCTGAGTGCCAGGCAGTACTGAGGTTTCTGTTTCTTGCCCCTTTATATATTCTTAGAATTTCTCGGGGGAAAGCTAATTTTGGTTGATCTATTTTTTGACTATTCTGTGGTAAAGGCAGGTGTTGGTAGGAGATGGTTTTCTGGGCTGTAGTTTTGAACCTGATACTATTGTGAATATGTTTTCATGTTTCTCTGAAGATGCAGAAGGTACCCTGCAAACCTGTATGTCTTCTGATACTTATGGGCTTTAATATCCTTTGTATTAACCTTTCTCAGAAAGTGGGACAATAGTGAATTTTCCTTGAGTGCATGGAAGAAATGAGGGAGTTGGGTTGATAAGCATACAGAAGACAGAAGAGAGAGCTCTGCCATGTTGTCTCATGTTGTTCTGTCTTCAGGGATCCATGACACCCATGGAATGTTCTTGGACTGCAGTGTGCCTTTGCCCAGCTCTGATCCTCCATGGGCTGGGGTTGGAGGAATATACTCTGGAGAAGGGACGGAGACCCTGCCCCTGATAGGCTTGGAACTTTCTCAGTCATTCAATATGGCAGGTTTTGATTTGGGGGGGGGTTAGTAAGCTTTGCAGTAATAATTGAATTTTGACACTTAACAATTTAGCTTTTGTGCAAAGTACATCCTGTAGCTTTCTTATTCCCAGAGTATATGGGAAAGATCATTTTTCACTCATCAGCTGGAAGAGATTTTCGTTTCCTTTATTTTAATAACAGAGCCAACTACCAGGCTGTTTTACTTCCCTTTGCTTGGTATTTCCATCCTTTGACTCTCAGTGTTTGGGTATCTTGGATCTTGTTTTTTAATTCAGGTAATCTGTAGTTTTTGTTGTTGGTGAATAGAGAGCTTTCATATTTAAGACTGTTATTTAGAGATGCTTACCAATTCTATAATTTTGTAGTTGTTTTTCTGCTTGTTTGGATTTTTTCCTCTTTGTTTCACCCCATATTAGTATTAGGAACTTGCTATTTCACTTTGCTGTGAATGATTGATTCCTTCCTAGCTGTCCTTTGCTCATCTGTTCCTCTAATAAAATGTATTCTTTCCTGTTCTCTGGTGATTAAACTTTCTTCCTGTCAGTGTAGCATTTCTTTAAGTGTCTTCCACAGTGCTGGCCTGGTTGGCATGAATTGCCTTTTTGTGTGCTTGTCATGCAATATCCTTATTTCTTCATGAATTTTATAAGATAGCTTTGCTGGGTATAAAAATTTTGTTCAGCAATTATTTGATTTTCAGAGCTTGAATTATATCGCTCTTTGCTCTCCCATATGTTAGTGTTGCTAGTGAAAGATCTGTTGTTATTCTGATGTGTTTGCCTTCATTGATGGGTTGCTGGTTTTCTCTCACAGCTTTCAATGTTTTATATATATATATATATATCTAGATAGATAGATAGATAGATAGATAGATAGATAGATAGATAGATAGATAGATCTTGACTATGATATGTCTGGAGATGTTTTTCTTTGGCCATACATTTGGGGCTTTAAATGCCTCTTATATTTACATGTCTATTTCTTTTGCTATATTTGGGGGAATTTTCTGCTATAATTTAATTGAATATTCTGTCTTCAGTACTTATCTGAGCTCCTTCTCCTAGCCTGTGGATTGTTTGGTCTTTTGATCATATCCCTCAGTTCTTAAATACTTATTTATTTTTTTTCCTTATTGATGTTTAAAATATTTATTTATTTATTTGCAATCAGGGGAGAGAGAGAGAGAGAGAGAGAGAGAGAGAGAGAGAGAGAGAGAGAGAGAGAGACTCGCTGACTGACTGACTGCACATGCCAAGGCCTACAGCCTCTTCAAATGAACTCCAGATGCATGCATCACTCTGTGCTTCTGGCTTTACATTGGCACGGGGAATTGAACCCAGGTCATTAAGCTTTGCAGGCAAGTGCCTTAACCACTGAACATCCAGTGCTTGTACCACAGGGACTGAGCCCGAGGGCAGGTCTGATGGTGCTGGTTGACCATCTCTTCAGTCCCATTAATGATGTTTAAATGTAGAAGTTGCTCACTATTCTTCCTTCTGTTTGGCTAATCCTAACAAATAATTTTCAAAATATTTTTATTTATTTGTAAACAGAGAGAATGAGAGAGAGAGAGAGAGAGAGAGAGAGAGAGAGAGAGAGAGAGAAGCTCTCTGAAGTTCATCCTCTCTTCGTCTCTATTTTTTTTAATGACTTCTTCACCAAGACACAGGGAGGTAGCCTCCTAGTCCACCATATTCTGGATGTTCAAGCTCTGATTCTTTACCATGCCACTTGGCTACTTCAAGGATTGATAGGCATCTAAGGGAGACTTCAAAGGCTTTATCTGTTAGAAGGGCAGGGGCTCTGCCTTGCTCTCTTGTCTGAAGCTGGAGTCCCCCTGGATGCCCTTCTGCTTTTGAGCTTTAATTCACTGAAGTACTCTTGGGTACCCTGAAAAGTTGATGGACTCATTGCATGAGACAGTCTGTCTTACTTTCCTGGGTAATAGGATTGTCAAGTCTCACTAGTTTTGTCCACTTTGGTGGAAATTAGAGCTTCATGGTTGGAAAACCTTTTGAGACCTTTTTATAGCTCTTCTTATCATAAGGCTTGAGACCATTTCTGGTAATGTGAGCAGTTGAATGTAAAACCCATTAAAAGATGTTTTTTTTTTTTCCTAATTTCTGAATGTTGTTAAACCTGCATATTCCCCTGTTGAACTCTGTCCATATTCATTCTTTCAAAGTCCAAAAGTTGACTTCTGTTAACCACTGTCTTTTAATATGACAGACAAGGTTTAGCAACTGTCTTAATATTGTCTGCATTCTTTTTTGTTTTATTTCGTTTTATTTAAACAGCTTTAACTAAAATCAGTTCTACACATCAAACATTTGTTAATGTAAACTAAAACCTTCTCCTATGATTTCGTGTTCTCTGGTTTCTTACCTGAACTGTTTCCACCATTGTTCCATCTTCACAAGTTGCTTTTGTTTGCCTCATGAAAGTTCAATATGAATAAACAAACAAAGAATTCTTTGAGGTTACAGGTGACAATTATAATAGCTCAGCATCAGTGTGTGAAATGTGATCACCTCCACAAAGCCTGAAAGCCCAGCCTGAAGCTGCGGTTGCTGTAAATTTTTCAGAGGGCAAAGGTAAAAGGCATTTTTAGGACAAATAAAGGATGACAAGATTCTATTTTGAAGCTGAAGATAAGTAATTGAAGACTCAGAAAATAGGTACGAAAAACATGTCTTGAAGTTGTAGTGTAGTGGTAGCCAGCTTTTCTTCTATACATGCTGGGAATATTTCATTTGCAAGCATCTGTAAAGTGAGTCTGAATTGGCTTAATTAAAAATGACTTCAGAAATAGCTTGATCAAGAGTCCATTGATATCTCCAGGACCTGGTTTCGTCTTTGCATCTTGTAGTTGCTTCCTACTGTGTGGGCTTCATTTCCTCACGAGATAGCAAAATACCTACTACAGTCTTCCTCCTGCAATTTCAGTCTGGTTGAACACATACCTCTTCCTCCCCAATCTAGAAATGGTGTGGGATGATTGGCTTAACCCTGGGTTTCCAAGTCTACCCTTAGTAATAGAACTAGAGCAGTGCTTGTACCACAGGGACTGAGCCCGAGGGCAGGTCTGATGGTGCTGGGTGACCAGGTTTGGCAAGAAGGTTGGCAAGCAGCAGTGCAGCAGCTTCCTGGGGAAGAACATGAACCAGTGGTAGGTATCTGCTACCTGTTGCCATTAACCAGCCCTCACTGAGTTGACAAGTGACAATTTCAATGCCTTTTTTAGTTGCATGTATATCTCCATAATGAATTGTATATTGTTTGGTTATATGGCTGAGAGGATCCCTTGATCCTCCTGGCCTTTGCTTAAGGTTTTACTTCTAATCTGAGAAACTTGGCAATAATACTCTTGATACCTGCCTGTAACATGCTTTTTCAGCATTTAGTAAGGATATTTAGTTGAAGCATATGTGGTTTGGTTATGTCTTTCCATCTTCCATAATGCAAGAGGTTTATATTTTAGGATACTAGTATTTATTGTTCCTTGACTTATAGTTGCCATACATGTGCCTAATAAATGTGATTGAAAGCACTCCTGGCTGACCTGGATCATCTTCTAAGAAGCTGTCAATTTTCAGACTTACTGGTTTTACAGAAATGCTCTAGAGATGCCAAGGTATATTGGGAACTGGTTAGGCCAAGCTTTTCGCATTTTTCTCGCCTTGTGGCTATGAAATAGCCAGAGGAGAGTTAAGTGGGGAAGTCATTGTCCTTGCTTGGTTATCACAAGGACACTCTAACCACTGCCTTCTTGTGGTCCACAGGTGGAGTTTGAGTGGCTGAGACAGTTCTGGTTTCAGGGAAATCGATACAGCATGTGCACTGATTGGTGGTGCGAGCCCATGACTCAGCTGGAGGGGCTGTGGAAGAAGATGGAGAGTGTGGTAAGTGCAACTGAGGTCTTGCTGTGTTTTCTGGGGTGCTTTCCTATAGAAAATCCTCAGCTGCCTGATTTTTACTGGCATATGTGTATGCAGTTAATCCAAATGATGGTCCGTGCTTTCAAAAAGGTAGTGGGTGCAGCCAGCATTTCATCAGCACAACTTCAGTTCAGTAAACATTTATTATGTTCTTTGTAGAAGGCACTCTGTTATGCATTTTCTGAGATCTGGCAATGAGAATAGAGTAACAGTAATTTTTAACACTCCTTTGCTTTTTCACATACCGGATACTATTCTAAGGGTTTTCCTTGTAAATTTTAAAACCTTTTAAATTCTTAGAACAATGACCTTTCTACATCTCTGGATGCAGAAAGTGTTATGAACCTTATTTATAGATGTGAAAACCAAAATGCAAAGAAAGTAAGCGGCTCTCCACAGATCACTACGTCAGTGATAGTGTGAGACGGAGGTCCCACTGCCTGGTTCCAGAGCTCATGCTGTTAGCAACTTTGGGCCAGCAGTTTAACAAGGAGAGAAACACCAGTACCACTACAGATTACATTAGCTAAAATAAAATCACATAATGAAACTTTTAAAAAATCACAGTCCGACAGAGGGAGTAGTGAGTTGGAACCACTGCAGTGGGGACCACTGTGAGCCTTCAGGTATGGTTTCTGGGGACCACGAATGAGGAAGAGTGGGGTGGGATGGGGCAGCTGGAGGGGAACATTATGATCTCTGTGAAACCAAGGTCAGAGTGAGCAGATCTAGTGTGCCTGGAGTAAGGGCTCTAAAGGGCGGAGCAGCTGAAAGGAAGCAGAGACCCCTGAGCAAGTGTCAACTAAGATAATAGTAATGATAGCAAGCATTTACATTGTACTTACTAAATTCCAGAGATTATTCCACATGTTTCACTGTTACTTGTTGAAGGTTTATGACCATCTCATGGAGGAGTAAATATAATATTCTTCCACTTTCACATAGAAGGAGACTGGAGCCCAAAGGGCTTATCTGATTTTCCCAAGGTCACAGAGCTGGGGTCTGAACTGCCTGGCTCTAGGGTCTTTGACCTTCACCATCTCATTGATCTGCCTCCAAACAGTTGCATTTGGAATGTAGTAGAAAGGTGATAAAAGCCTGCTAAACTCTGGAGAGGGTCACTGCCCAGAATGCAAAATGTGCTGGGAAAAGTGAACTAATCTATAGAAGTGGAATTTATAGCTAATCCCTATTTTAGCCTTATAAACGTAAGATTGATATACAGGAAGCTGTAGAAGCTGCAGGCATGTTTAATGCATACATGTTTAAGATACATAATTTGATGAGTTTGAAGATAATTATATAACCACAAAGCCACCATCATAACTCTTACTAAAACCTGTCACTGCCAAGTGTCCTCCTGCCTTTATATGTGTGCTTATTATTGTGATAATAACACTAAACATGGAATCTACCATTAGCCCTGTTTTATAAAAATGAAAATATCAAGTTACAAACCCAAAGGCCTCAGCCTGAAAGGTAAGTCAGAATGCACAAGTCCCTGCTTCCTAGACCTCTCTCAGATCTGGAAAAGCCATGTCTATTCATTGGTCTCTACCTAGGAAAGGAATGTTATAGTCCTTCTTTTATTGTGTTACTATTACCACAAAGTTCAATTTCTCTAAAGGCTAAGTGACTGCGAAACGGAGCACTGTAAGGCTGGGGTGGGAGTAATGAAGATTGTCTTCTCTTCTTCATTCCTTCTGTTTCTAGGTTGAGCTTGGTTGGAGTGTGTTCTAGTTTTAAAAGGTGCATGCAGCTTCAGTTTAAGAAAAGGTTTCTACCATTTGTAATTCTTCTTCTGTCTACTTTGCATATATTTTTAGACTAAGCTTGCTGAGTTTTAATGCTCTATCCGCCTGACTTTGAAATTGTAATTTGAACAAGTTTTGAGTCAAGAATTGGAAAACAAATTAGAAAAGAACTCGGTGACTTTTATCAGAATACCTTATTACTTTTATTTAGAAGTTTTTTTTTTCCCTCAGTTGAAATTTTTACTATTTGAACATACCAGTGATGTTCATTATAAATTCACTTAGAAGACATAGGTATTTATCTTTGTATACATGCACGTACACATATGTTTGGTGACAGTGCCACATTAGTTTGAAGGAATGTCTTCTGGTTATCTTATAGCACTCATACCAAAACACAAAAACAAAACAACAACAACAACAACAAAAACCCCACAGGAAAGCCAGGCGTGGTGGCGCACGCCTTTAATCGGGAGGCAGAGGTAGGAGGATTGCTGTGAGTTCAAGGCCACCCTGAGACTGCATAGTGAATTCCAGGTCAGCCTAGACTAGAGGGATACCCTACCTCGAAAAACAAAAACAAAAAAACCATAGGAGTGGCAATGCAGGGAATTTTCCAGAGTGTGTTTCCCTGTACTTGACTTGGCATTCCTAAGCTTGCTGCCATCTATCAGTGGCCCAGTGCCTGCCCTGCATGCACTCCACAGGAAGATCATTATCAGCAGAGTGAAGGTTTGGGCCTAGATGAAAGAGATGGTTCTTTTAAATTAAGTCAAAACATTGCTTTAAGCCTTTTTAAAAAAGAACTTTTAACAAATTCCTAATTGGTATTGGTTTTTACTATTGGAAGAGACAGAAGAGAATATTTGGAAAAGCCCATGGCTCTGTGGCTCTTAGTACAGTGCCTTCTGGTATTTTGGTAATGGGGTGAAAACAGCAGTGGCTGATGAGGTTCCTACTGTCAGTCTACCTACCTCTAAGGGGTTTTTGTTGTTGTTGTTGTAAGCAGTAGGGGGCAATGTTGAGCTGCCAGTTGGAGGCCCCAAGATGCTAGCTTTTCAGGAGCATGCATACAAATGTTCCAGAAACTGGCAAGCACTATCCCTGTTGCTTCAGGTTAGCTATAATCTCCTAGATTCCATAACACAGAAAATCAGTTGTGGGTTAACAAATTCAACAGCAATTTAACATAAAAAGTTTAGTGTTTGATGTACATTTGGATTGTATAGAATTAGACTAATTTAAAGGGCATTTCTGAATACTCTTAACTTTATTCCAGGGAATAACTCAAAATTGTTATCATTTTAAGACAAATGATTCTTTGTTATCTTTATGCTTTCCTGAATTGTAGACTCAAGCACATGTTGTGGAAAGATTTCTTTAATCAATGCATTTTTTTTCTGTTCTGCAATATAATATCGATCTCTTTTAGCAAGAAAATAAAATAAAAACCCCAGGCAATGTGTGCATTACTTTCCCCATTTTGCTTATGAGTAAAGCAACCTTTGAAGGCCTGGACCGGGGAAGAGAGATGTATGTTGCAATTTCTCTCTGTCTTTGTGTTCTTTCTTCACATTGTGGTTGAGAGGTGTAGTCTTAGGAAGGATCAAGGAAAATGGAAAGTGAGTTTTAAAATAGCTTTTCTTCCATGAATGGTAATTATTGCTTCACATGTCATAACCAGCAACATATTTCAAAAAGTTTAGTCAGCTGTCTCTAGAACTCCCCAGCCTCTGCTGCCCATTCCATGTCCGACAAGCACGCTTTATCACACTGTTTATGCTTGCCGTTTCTCTCCCAGAGGACAGTTTTACTCTGTGATGTAAATGTTAAACCTTACATTTGAATGACATTCTGATAAAATATCACATTTTCCAAGAATATTGCCTCATGAATTTATTGAGCCATTAAACCCAAACGATACAATCCCTCCTTTTTTTAACCAGTACAAGAATTAGTCCACCTTTCCTGCCCTATTGCTCTTCATTCAAGAAGTATTCTACCATTCTCGCACTATTCAAATAACCTCCTACCCCTGTCCAAGATTATCATATTATGAGGAGGCTCTTCAGGATAAGAGAGAGTTACCATTTGAAAGAAACTATACAAGCTTGGCTTTCTGGGTAGAGAGGACTATGAAAAGCTGAAGTCTCCTGTGAGGTGAGAAGTCTTCCTTTAGCCTGAGATTCAATGGATAGGCCATTTGTCTCTCAGGGTCTGGTATCGCTCTTTGCAAAACTGACATTTATTTTACCTATAAAAATGTTTTAACACTATCAAATTCACAGCGATACTGAAAAGAATGTTAGGTGTGAAAGCCTCTAAATTGATGACATTTATTCATTTCCTTTTGACCTTAAAAAAAAAATCCATTTGGCGCAATCCAGTGGAAGTCTTCTAGTAGAGATTCCAGGGAAAACACTTTCAAAAGGACATATGATTTATGGCATGGAGAGAAATTTTCATGCATTTTTTTTTGTTGCTTTTCCTTTTTGAAGAGCACGTGGGCCCTGGTCAGTGTTGCAAGCTGTGTTTCCTGCTCTGACAGCTTCTTGATCTGTCTAGCGGGGCACTGAGTAAGGCAGTTGGCCTTAATAACCTTTATTGACTTCAGTGGGTGGGAGCCAAGGCTGCATTATTTTAATGCATCCATTTTGAAGCAGTGTAAAACACAACATATAATTATGCAAGGTAGGCTATAGGCTACATTTAATTCTATCCATTTGTGTTGAGATTTGGCTCAGGAGAGCAGAGAGATGGGGAAAATGAGTGGGTGTTTTATTTTATCACGTAACGAGCATCTTATTGTTAAAGTTTTAAGAGAGAAATGTATTTAAGAATGTAAAGGTTGTCCCTGACAAGTTATTTATAATAGTTTAATTCCAAGATGAGTCATGTCTCTTTCCTTGTTTGGGCCTGCATAAATCACCCGGGAAGCCATATGGATGAGTCCTCTGTGGCTCATAGAGTCACAGGAAGTGAGGGAGCCGAAGAGCATTTGTGGAGTGAATTCTGTGCAACTGAATATAGGAACCAGGCTGCCTTCTCATGTACTTGAAGATATATTGAGTATATTGGTATTTGCCACTGGATGGATAGTAGCTCAATTAATCATGTTAAATTTCCTTCTAGATTAAAGAATGGGGGGGAATATGAAATAAAAATGATAGCATAGGCATATTATTTTGGTCCATATTAATGATGCAATCAAATATGTAATATGTATATGCATGTTATATATGTATATATTTCCTCCCTATTAGTATTCATATACATACTAAGTTATATGTGCTGACATAATCTTGCCTCCCACTTTCCAGGGTTAGCATTTCTAATTTAGGATAAGAGTGTATTATAGTAATTTAGGATCTGGTATGAGATGTCTAGTGATTTTAAATTAAGATTTAAATTCCCATCTCCCCCCCCTTTTTTTTTGATTGGGACATTGCGGAGTGACTCAAGATAAGCACAGAATGGAGGCAGGTTAAACAGTTACAAGCACCCAATAATTCAAATTCTGAAACACTGTGTTTTAGGCCTTTATATTTAGCTTAGAAAAATTGGAAAAAAGAAACAAGTCACTTTGAGCCCCAATAGCTTGAAATTGTCAGTTCATATGGTTGGCGATCCTCACATATTCACTTAAGTTGGGTTTCTGCTCCTTGGCCTATCCATCCCCTCCAGCTCTCCCCAGCTGTGTTGTTCTACTAAAAATGAAATATCCTGAGAGAGAACTTGTACATGTAACTTAGTAATAATGAATTTCTAACAGGTTTTTTTATCACTTCTGAATTTCTCTCATATTTTTCCATTTATATGCTGCAGATTTAGTCATAAATTTAAAAAAGTGTTGTGTTTTCTTTTTTTTGGGGGGGGGGGAATCACAATTCCAAGAGAATTCAGGCTTAAGCCTCCAAAACAGAAGGTGTATAGGAAGCACAAAAGAGCGTGTTTATGATTCTCTTTGAAGTGTTTTTGCAACTGGATAAGGAAAAAATTTAGAAACCGTCTGATAGTGTTCAGGGTAAATACTTAAACCCCTTTAGAGAATTTCACACACAGATACTGTGCAGCAGAAAAAAGGGATACTTATGTTTCTTAAAGCTGCTACAGCCTACAGCTTTGTACTTAAAGACAGAGGTGTTGAATAGAATTCTGCTGAGGATACATCCAATGACAATATCTCCAGGAACATCAGAGCAGACCAGTGGGTAGGACTTTCTGAGTTTAACCCTTCTGTGGGCTAGGTGAGCAGAGCTTTGCCCATGCTCAGTGCTAGGAGCTGTCTGGCACACACCAGGAACAGAGGCTTGTGCTACTACTGCATCTGTATGGCACACACAGGAATAAGACAAAAAAAACAAAAAACAACAACAAAAAAAAAAACACGAAAGCTCTAGAAACAAGTGACAGGAGTTAGGAAATGCCAAGTGGAAGCCTAACTGTCGCTCTTAACTCCTGTTGGAGTGCGGAGAGAGAAAATCCAGAATAAACATGCAGGGTTTCAGTTTCAGCCTTGATATAATACTAGAAAAATTTTGCCAGCCTTCATTAAATGCATACATGTATGGCATGCCCACCCAGATCTCACAGACACTGCATGTGAAAACACAGGTGAATTCTGTTGTTGAAAATGTCTTTACACAGAAATGCAAATCAACATAAAGGGTGCAAAAGTCCTGCCACTTTTCTCTGGGGCACTGTGGTGACCTTGGCTGCAGGATTTATTTTGAGATGCTTTGAGGAGCAGGCCATCACAGCATTCAGGTGTGAATTCAGAAGCCTGAGTGCTAGACTAGTGTGTCAGGAATTCCTATTTTTCCAGGGAAAGATACAGAAAAACAAATATGTACTCCTTATCTCTAAGTTTTTTTTTTTTTTTTGAGAGGCTAACATGGTGGGGGGGGCGTTAAATTTAGCTGTAGCCCATCATTTACCTGATTGTAAAAACTTTCGCAATATCCAAAAAGAATATTCAGTGTCAAAGAATGAAATAGTGCTTTTTTAAAAAAAAAATCAATAGACCCATAGTTTTGAAAGGGAAGCAAGATTTCCCAGGATGCTTTGCCATTCTTCTAGAACAGTATCTAGAGTTTCAGTGTCTTTTCTCCAAGTTGTTTCGATGTTAGGGGAAAGTTTGTGAAATGTAAAGTGCATACATAAGGCATCACCAGCAATGATATCAGAAGTTGATATGAATAGTCTTCAGCTTGGGAATCCTTGCTAATGGGTTATTTGACCGAGTTTCTGTCTATTTTTATTTGCCTGTCTTTAAAGCTGGGGTTCTGCCCAGAAACCAAAGGGGCTTAAAATAATCTGGGGTATAGTACTGCTCTTGTAATGTTACTCTCCATTGTAGGTTAAATATTCAGTGAGGTGGAGTCAGGAATCTTTCCATATTTTGCAAAAATGCCCTATGGAAAAATGTGCCCTAATTGCCAAAAACTGACTTCCCAGAGAGCTCTGGGAACACATTAAGTTGCCTCTTCCATACATTAAGGGTAATATAACCATCATCCTGTTCTTTCTCCATTGACATCTGAAAAATAATGACCCATTATTTTTAACGGAAGGAAACTAGTATGTTGATTTTGCTATGTTCCTGAAAGTACCTCCATGGCCACTGGGCAATAATGTTTGTAATTCCATCTTTTCCTAGCAAGAAAATTACAACTGACTTCTCTGCATTTTCTCTCCATGATCTCAGCCCATCTGGAACCACCTGTGACAGTCTCACTTGTAAATTTTTCCTTGATGTGTATCAAAGGCTCAGACAGATAATCTTCTGCTTGGTTTTGATTGATTGACAAAATTAGCCTTCAAATAAAAAGGTGCTATGTGAAGGCACTGTTCAAAACTCAGCTGCTGGGTTTTAGACATGTCTGCTTTGGTGGGAGAGGCGTGGAGCTGGTGGCCACATGTTAATAGATAACCCTGTTATGTAGCTATTGTCACTTTAGGGGAGGGATTATGAAATTATGAGTCAGGTGTTCTTTAACAGCTGTTGGGGGATTAAGAGGTTTTGTATCATATTTAATGATATAAACTTTTCATGTGGCTAACAATTACTATCTTATAGGATGGAGTAGTAGGTATAATCAATTAATATTTTATTGGTAGCAAAAACTCATATCCTGGGCATTTGAATATTAGATGGGAAAGAGTCATACTCAGCCATCCAGTAGTAAGCACCTCAAATTAAGCATATCTCAAACCAAATTCCAAGAATCCTTGCCTGCTTCCTCCGGTGTTCAACTTCTGGAATGGTCCAGTCACCTAGCCTAAAAAAATCAGAGTCCCCAAAACTCTGTCTTCAGAATATATGCATCACCTGATCCATTCCCACCACCTCCTGTGCCATGAGCTTAGTGAAAACATCATCTTGACCAGCCTTCGGGTGCCCGAGGCCACTTCTGCCCACAGTCAGCAAGCTCCATTAACATGCAGGCCAGCTCATTTCACATTCCTGGTCCAAACCTTGCGCTTCCTCTTTGCCATGAGCTGCCTTCCTCTGCTTAGAGCCTCCTTAGCCAATTCTTGCCAGGGTCTCCATGCTGCTCTCACTCTGTCTGGAATAGTCATTGCTCTGGTTCTTGCTTCATTTATTTCCTCATTCTCTTCAGGTCTCTCTGCTTGTGTCTATTCCTTCTAGAACCAAGTTCACCCTCCTTCCCCTGCTCTTCCCTGTCTCAGACCACTTACCTTTAGACTATGCATTTTTTATTGTCTGCCTCCACTGGCACTCTTCCCACCAGCACAGCAGGGAAGCTGTCTGCTGTTGTCACTGTCCTAGCTCTGAGGACTCTAGCTGGTACACAGTAGGTGCTCAGCACATGTGTATTGAAAGACAGAGTTGATGTGAGGTCAGTGTTACAGTCCCTCCCACCTTTGTTGGTCAACCTGGCCTCCAATACATTCTTTAGAGCTCTATACTTTTTTCCTCTGAAAATATTACCTGTGGATTGACAGGATCTTTTTGGTGCATCTTCACAACAATATCTCAAAGCATCATTAGCAACAGCTTCTTCTCCTCCTTGTTCTGTATTGAGAGCACAGAGGCCTGTTTCTTGCCCATGGCATTTCTAGCTGAGAAGATTGAGTAATCACTGGCAAACAACTTATGTAAATATGCATTTTTTTAGTGAGAGAAATAGGTTATGAATTTCCCAGGGTGGCAGAGCAGCCCAAAATTAAGTCATGTTTTGTCTAATTTGTTGGCATCCTTCATATTTTGTTTCCCTACACTTAAAAAATGTCATAGATTTAAATCGTGTCCAAATTAAATGACTTCTTCCACAAATCTAGAATTTGGTTGTGGTTCATTTCAAAATGTAGGTATATACTGGACAGGTTTTGGGCACAGAACTAGGGAAATCCCTGAGGAATAAACTGACTTCCGCGAGACAAGCTGAAAACTGATTAAAATATTTATCATCCTTTGGGTATGCAATAGCTTTTGATGATGGAAGGCATATTAATATTCATCTTTGCTGCTTGTCGACACTTCAGACAGATCCCAGGAAAGGATGTTCAAATGACCAGTTTCTTTCCTCACCAGGAAAGAAAGTCTTGAGCCCCAGTGCAGCTTGGAACCTTGTGATGTGATCAAGCTTTTCCTCTGGGGGATGAGGATGGGGGAATACAAACCAGGAGAGACCTTTGCACTGGAAAGCTTTAAAGGATTACTGCTTTCTCACAGGAAGTCTTTTGCTAGAACAAAGGGAAAAGTTGGGCCATAATTTTATAAGCAGTAGAACTACTGTTCCTGTGTGAATCAGGAAACGGACTTGGCTTCATAGGTGAGGTCAGAGGACCGACCTTATAACAGGCTTGGATGTGAATGCCACTAGAAGTGAATCCCTCACCCTTGAACCCCAAGGTTATTGAGGAAGAAGGAAAAAAAAAACTGTCTCCCTCGGCACCCAATTCTTGCAACTGGTACCACGCCTTCCTCTCATCCCAAGGCAATCTGGGGGAGTATAATATCCACATCCACCAGCAAAAGTAGCCCAAGGAGGCCTGTGGGGGTTCTGAGGAACCAAATTATTAATCGCTTTTCCTTTTAATGGGAAAAAGAATCTGACTTTATTAGCTGTGTTAATTAAGCAGTGTTTTCCGTCTGGATTGGAGTAGCCTTGATTACATTTTTTTTTGGGTGCACATATGAGCTCTGAAGGAAATTGACCTTTCTATTGATTGGCCTGAAAAAACTGGAAGTTGAATAAAATATTCTTATAAAAAGGCCAACATGCTAAGACCCTCAGCTTCCATATTTCAGAAATGAAGATTCCGAATTTGTCCCTTTATACTCTATATTCATTAGTCCATGCTACTCGGATATTTGTATGAACAGTAGCCTAAAAGTTGGGCAATCATTTGATTTGAAATCTGCTTTAATATAGTGTCGTGCAGATAAGCGTGAAGTTATACAAAGACTCAGGTCTAGGACTCAGGTCTCCCAAGTTGATAAAGCACACGGCAGGATGGAATTCCCAGGCAGGAAAATCACAAGAAAAAGGCACATACTGGCCCAGGCCTGTGGGTATACAAAAAGGATCCTGCTCGATGGAGACGTGTGGAGGCTCTTTAAAGATGGCTGAAGCAGAGGTGCCACAGAGGGCAGTCACAGGATGTGCTCACGGGCTCGACTGACTGCATGGAGCTTGGCTTGTGAGGGTCTAGTAGAGACAGATAAGATGAGGAAGATTAGCAAAGTCCTTTTTTCCCTAATGCATTTCTTGTAAAGTACAAACCTCTTACCCCTTACTGTCCACCTTCTGAAGCAAAGTTCTAAATCTGTGCAACTAAAATATAGGGAATCTTGTTGCTTTGCCTTCCTTTGCAAATCTTTTCCTTGGGAAATAAGGCAAATTCTGTTATTTGCCCCTGTTTCACCACCTGTCTGCATCCTGAACCCAGCAAAGGAGTCACAGTCTGCATTCTCACAGTGGAAATTACAAACAAGCTCGGGCGTTTTTCCCTAGCAAGATTCTTTTTATTCTCCTCTTCTAAATTGAATACCAGATTAATAATTCTGAACCTTGGCCGGAGGCAGGCCTTGCCATGCCTGAACCACTTAGGAACCCCTCCTCCTTGTTTAGGAAACTTAATTGTAGTTGGTTTTGCCTTCATTCTTGGAACTGTGGTGTGGAGAAAATGACATCTCCTCTGCCTCTTTCCAGGTGACAGCTTTGGGGACTGGGTTCTTGCATATTTTGAAATGCAGCTAAAGGTCATTCATGATTATTTGATTCGGTTCAGCATAGCAGGCAGGGTGATGTCCTTTCTTCTGCTGGATCAGAGTGGGTTCTTTCTCACATGCCTCCCCTTCTCTGGTTAGCAACTGTGTACTCGGGGCTGTCATATTTGCCACTGCACCCCGGCATGCCAGTCACACCAACTGAAAGAGCGAGCCAGTGTTTGGAATATAAATGCTTGTTTCATTCTGATTCTTCCCTTTTTATGAACAGATTTCTACTAGATTCTCACTGTTGTCCCTTTCTATGACACCACCATCTTCTAGAAGTAGGTGTTGCTATGTCTCAGGAACAGGGTTCATTCTTGAGGGATCACTAACTTCCAGTTTGTCCTTCAGACATGACCTTCTGAAAGACTTCCTTTCCTTTAGTGCTCTAGGACTCTAAGGTCATGGGGTTAATTAAGAGGTCCATTTCTCCTTATGGTGGTAGTGAGCAGATAAATAACACGATGGGGCCACTTTTATTTTCCCAGAGAGCCTTTTGATTCCCCTACAGCGGCACCGCTCTGGGGAACTAGCAGGCTTTGTGTTTTTTTAGAAAATGCCTTCCTCTTTGATATACTTTTACTTCCCACAATCCCAGGAGCAAGTAACACAGAGGTAGTTTTGGTATGATTTCTTTTCTCCCAAGGCCACAAGCGTTTATTCCATACTCTTCTTGGGCATCATCTTGGTGGTGCCCAAATGCCAGATCATGACAAGCAAGTCCAGCCACCCATGGAATTGTGAAATGCCAAGTTAGAAGCCATCCAATCGATGAACATTCTAACATCTTCCCGAGCTGCATTCTTCCTGGCCGCAAGGTGAGGCCCCATCTTCTTCACAACCCATGCCCTGAGCTGAGTCTTTCAGATGAGCAAAATTCAGAGGATTAAAAATGTTTGCAGTGTTTGTCTTCCTGCCAGTCTTTTTCCTTATGCAATGACTATCACTATTCCCAGGTCTTTTTCTAAGACCTTTCCACCCTGCAGCTATGCTGTTTACTGAAATCATCTATGTATTCTTCACATGTGTAACATTATGTCTGCAGATCTTTCTGTATTTGTGCATTAACTTAGGGCGTTGCTTTCTGTCGTGTGGTTTTCATAATCTAATCAACCTCCTGTTGTCCTTACTACTTAGTCTTTTACTTTTACAAATATTGTAGCAACAAATATGTTACCATATAATTTTTTAACATTTGAGATGTATGGTAATACCTAGGAGTAGAATTATTAGATCAAAAGGTATGTGTGGTTTTTATTCTAAGAGAGATGATCAGTTGTATGTTAGTGGCACAGATCTGTAATCCCAGCAGTCAGGAGATAGAGGCAGGAGGTTCACAACTTCAAGGCCTGTTTTAAAAACAAGACAAAACATGACAAGAAGAAATAAAATGTTCATTTGGCCCTCCTTGGAATTTTTAATAGAGTTTATGTGTGTGTAGCTACATGTTACCTATAGATACTTAGAGTTAGAATTTGTAGTAGTGTTTATGTGTGTGTTATTGTTTTCTGTATAGATACTTGGAGTTTGTAGTAGAGATACTTGTAGTTTGTAGTAGTCTACGTGTGTATAACCATGTGTTATGTATAGATACTTGGAGTTTGTAGTAGAGTGTACATGTGTGTAACCATGTGTTATGTATAGATACTTAGAGTTTATGTAGCACACTGCCAACTTTTCTGTATCCTCATCAGTCTGTTATAAGACATTTTGATGTTTTTCAAATATGATTGGTGAAAAATGGTGCCTCATTTGCATTTTCCTCATTTCTATTTTGTAGATGAAGAAACAGGCTGAGTTGTTAAGTGCTATGCCAGGTCACATGGCAGGGGGTGACAGAGCTAGGGTTTGCAATTAGGCCAAGGCCACCACCAGCTCAGTTGCTATAATGATCTCAGCAGCACAGCCCTCCTATTTCTGCAACCAAAGAATCTGAGTAGCTACACAGATCTAGCAGGGAACACTCATGTATCCACGGTGGGTAAAGACAGGAATGCTCTTTTCCCCATAGAATTGTGTGTTAAATGAGCTGTGGTTAGTGCAGTTGGCATGACATCAGGTGATGCTACTGTGGGCCCACTTAAGCTCCATACAGTATATAAGTGCCTCTCACCCTGCATGTCCTAGGGCTGGGTGCTTTGTCTACTTTCATTGGTGGAGAGTGAAGGGAGTACTTCTTACCTCTGGAAAAATGGCATGTTGCCTGATTTTTCTGTTTAAAGTTATATTCCTGTTGAACTCTGTTTAGGCCCAAGTTTTAGTCATTGCATTCTGATATGATGAGTCTTTTTGGCTTCTTATGTTCGCCATCATTCTTCCTCTACCTATAGTGTTTATTAGGGTCATTTAGACCCTGCTGTTATGTGTTTGGAACTTTTTCTGCTTGGCTTCAGGAGTGCAGGTGGGAGCCTTTCCTGTACACACACAGTTGCTGGGTCAGAGACTATTCAAAAGACTAGTGGAGTTCAGATGATTACAGACCCATTAGGATGATAGTTTTTACTTCAACTGTCTATTGTAGTGACCAGATTCTGAGAAGAATCCATTTAAATAAGGGAGGATTTATTTTGGCTCATAGTTTCAGGGTTTCAGTCAAAGGTTGCCTGGCTCCATTGCTTTGGATCCAAAAGACAGAACATCATGGTGGCAGGAATGGGGGGGGCAAAGAAAGCTGCTCACCTAATGACAGTCAGGAAGCAAAGTGAGCAGAAGGGGTGGAGATAAGATAGTCTCGAAGGGCATGTCTTCAAAGACCTGCTCCCTTCACCTAGCCCCACTCTTGAATTTCTGTACTAATAGCACATTGCATCATGACCCAGTCACTTCCGAAAGCCCATCAGCTGAAAGTCAAGCCTTTGTCACATGGCCTTTGGTTGACATTTAGATCCTAACCATAACAGTAAGATTGAAAAGATATCAGCAAGGGCAGAGAGCTTCCCTTTGACCCCTCAGTGAACTGAGGTGGGAGGCTGTAATCCCTGGCTGGGTGGTGGTGGTGGTGATGGGGGTGTTGCTGGACCACATCTCTTGCTATGTTATAAAGGCAAGTTTTAAGGCCAGATGTGTGAGCCATGGAATCAGCAACCAAGTCATCTCTGTGTGATCTCTCTGTGAAGTAGTCAACTCTGAGACTCTTGTGTTGAGAAAAAACCTTCAACTCTCAAGTGAGCCAGGCTGAGATTTGAGTGTTTCTTCATCATTAGTTGTCTCTGAACAATTATAAGGGGAGCCTTGTGTTCTCATTTGTAAGATGAAGACAATAATAGTATTTGTTCTGTGAGATTGTTGTGAAGGTTGCCTCAGTTAATATGTGTGTTTTGCATAATGCCCAGCACATTTTAAACACTATCGTTTCTTTTTAAATCTGTTTTGTTAGTTTTCTGGTGGTTGTGTTTTTCAGTTTGCATGTGATGGTCAGAGGCTAGGATAACTTTTGGGTATGGGTCCTCATCTCTTATCTCAGGTTAAATGATGAGTGGTTCACCATGCTAGTAGCTGTGAATTTCTCCTGTCTCGTCTCCTATCTTACCGTAGGCGTGGGATCACAGAGGCCTGTCACAGCTTCTTGCTTTTACATGGCTTCTGGAGATCCTAACTCAGGCACTCATGTTTGTGTGGCAAGTGCTTTATCCACTGAATCATTTCCTCAGTTTCATAATGTAGCCCAGGCTAGCCTCAAACTTGAGATCTTCTTGACTCAACCTCTCAAATTTTGGGATTATAAGTACATGCATTGTTATTTTAAAACTGTCTTCTTTTATCATTCTCCCTGCCATCTCAATAACCTGATTTATTCTTCCTTTCTACCTCAGTTCCCGTGGCTCCCCAGCCCCTGTGATTATGGAGGCATATAACCCATGCTTCCCATTCAGGTGTCTGCTTACAAGTCATCTCTGTTAACCCTGCTCTGTGTTTTTTCACAGCATTTATCACATCTGAAATTCTGTCTTGCAAGTCTGCCTACTCACTGCTCTCAGAATAAAAGCACCCCAAGGACAGGGCTGTGTCTTGTGGTCGATGTATTCTTTGTGTAACACAAGAGCCAGTAAAAGTCAGAAACTTCTGGGCCGCTTTGTGTGCTGCACCTGCTCCGCCTGTGTATGTGATCTATGTTGAATGGCCTGCTGCCCCTGCTTCTTGATTTAATCTGCTTGTCAGACTCCCTGAGTTAAAAACATCCAACTGCAGAAATCTTATCTTTTCCACCCTCTTGGGTAGTGATTTCCCTGCATGAGAGAGTCAGCATTCAGATGTACCTTGGAGACACCTATGCAGTTTTTAACGACATAAGTACACCTCTTGCCATTTGGGCTTAGTAACTAGAGCTCTTAATCTTGGCTGTGTATTTGAATCACCTATAGGAATTTGTTTTTTTTTTTTTTTCCCCCAAAATATCCCTTAGGTCCCAACTCCGGAAATACTGTTTTAATGGGTTTAAGGCATAGCTCCTAGTTCTTCTAATTCTTGGGCAAGCTGCAGATTTAATAATGGATAAATGAATAAACCAACTAGCAGATGAACAGGAGGGCTGTCTGTCTCACTTGAACCCAACACCAATGCATCAAGTCTCTGCTGTTTTGCTTCCATTCTCTGGGGACTCTGATGGGAAGAACTGTATTTATCATTTTTATACGGGATAGAGGATAATGTCGACATAAAGACATAGAATAAAATAAAGCTTGGCAGAGGCTGAGAGACCCTTATGGGATTTCAAGAGAGTGTCACAGTTGGTGAGGAATTCTGAGTGAGTCTTAAAATGAAAATTTTCAGAAGTGGGTACGGCAAAGAAAAACAAGTGGCCATTTCCCATGGAAAGAGTACTTGAGGGTCCTAAAGTGGCTCATGGCTGGCAGCGCTCCTAAATGGGGTTCCATTTCCAGAACTCCCTCACTCGGGAAATGCACCACTCCCCACCTTGAACAGCATGGCCATGCCAGGAGAAGAGGAGTATTCTGGAAACTTCTGTCTGTAGCAGGTCTCCCTAGTCTATGCTTTTGCTCTGCTCTCGCACTGCCAGCTGGGCCAGGACACCATCCTCCTTGCTCTGAGTACTGTAGCAGCTTACCCACCCCTTCCTGAATTCCTCACACTGCAGCCAAGGTAATGATTTCACCTGCAGATCTAATGAAGCCACTCCCTGTGTAAACTCCTTAGTCAGTTCCACAACTAAAGCACCTCATCCTCAGTGGCCTCTCCCCTCTTCCTTCCCTCCAGCACCTTCACCTGGAGATTCCTACTGGGAAGTCCTGTTTTCAATCACTCCAAAGCATCCTACCCTCTCTTTATGACCTTTGCCTGTCTTTCCTCTTCCTGAAAAGCTTATCCACCAAGGCAGATGTGTAAATTATTTCCCTCATTTTCATATGGGCCCTCCGTGGCTCCTTCCTTGGGAAAGACTCCTGTCATCTGCTGTCTAGGTCGGGTTAATGTGCTTTAATTTTACCATTTTCCTCAGGAAAGCCAGCCCTGGCTGTTCAGAGTTTCCTCCAGAGGCCTTGAGGATCTTTGGCAGACAGGACTTAGCATATTTCTGTGTTTCAGGAAGAGCCAGTTCTAGGTGCATCAAAACTACTTCTATGGGTTTTGGTAGATAATTTATGAATCTCATTGACAGACCCTTGAACTAGATCTGGGAACTGTTGATCAGGGTGAATGGCCACACAGTTTCTTTGCACAGGTATTGCCCTAGTTGGTAGAACATAGGCCAGTTCCAGAGTATTCATTTAGGCACCATTCTCTGCAATAGGACAGCACCTATCAGATTTCCATGGTGAGTGACAAGCTTGAATGTTTAGTCATTCCATGCAAACCACTGTCTGTCCGGGTTTTAACAAAGATGAACAGATGAGCAACAGATGAGGATTGTGCTTTCTTTAAAGAACCTCAGGTATGTCCTGTGTTGCTCCTTCCTCATTTCAGCTCCTTCCGAACATTACTCACCTCAGACATTGAGACAGGAAGGATTCCTGGGAGTGTCATCATTTTCCTTTTCCTTGCTGTGAGGAAGACCCATAGCCACCCCCTCTTCACATGACCTTCTGACTGTCTGGTTCTGTCACCATCTGACCAGTTGGGAGCCATCAGTACCTTCTAGCCATGCAGTGTCTGGATGGTGGTCTCAGAAGTACCCCTTAGATTCCTTTTTTTTTTTTTTCTTATGAGGATGCACAGACTTGCCCTGCAACTTGAAGGGACCGGGAGGTTTTCTGGCACAGGGAAGGTCCCCTTGGCCCAAGTACAAGAATCTTCATGCTGAATGAATTGGAATCTCTCGGTGAGAAGTGACTTGTTGTCCTGATTAGAATGTAAACACTTGCCAACGTTGAGTTTTGTGAGTTTTATTATAACCTCCTGTGTTTATAAACATGTCTTGAGCATGAGGGAGAAATGTGGGAACCGTTGAGCCCACAAGAGTGTTCATTTGTTTCCTGTGTAGGCTGAAGTTAAAGCAAGTTAGCATCTTTCTGTGAGAGTCCTGGATCCCTCTCTTTGACCAGCAATCTTGGCACCATGCCAGGTTGCCATCTTCCCATTATTTTATCTTCTTCCAGAAGAGTCAGTAAAAGCTTGTGTCAAAGTATAGCTAACATTGACCAGAGGGAAACAGAGTCCAGGTATGGCCTCAGTTCAAGCAACAGACAAGTATTGATTTTCTTTTACAGCTTAATGTATCAAGCAGTAGAGAAAACTCAGAGTCACTGCCTCATAGATTGCGCATGCATGTTAAGGAAGCAGATGCATGCACCAATAAGGCATGATGTGGGCTGTCAAATGAGTGGTAGAAACCAAGGGTAATGGAAGTACTTTAGAAAATGCTAGTCATATTGAGAGAAACTGGGAAAGACTTCATGGAAGAGGCAGTGCCTAAAAGAGAGAATAGAATTGTAATAAGCAAAGATTTGGTGAGTGAAGAGGAAAGACACAGCCAATTTTAGACCCACAGAAGCACAAGGGTATGGCTGCGTAAAACAGTTGGCCTTATTTGAGGAAAGGACATTGTGTCTGGTACTGAGCTGTGGTGGAGTGGGAGAGGGACAGGCAGGCACCCAGTAACCAGAGAAGCAGCTATGAATGACATGCTTAGAAAATCGGCCTTCATTTTGGAGGTGGTGCGACTTTTAGTCAAAGATGTTAGAATGGGAAGTAGAAAGTGATAACTGTTCACAGCATAGTAGATAAACTGCAGAGAGGGGCTATTGGGCAGGAAGACCTATTGCAAAAATTTTTGTGCAAAAGAATAAAGACAGTAATGGAGGAAATAAAAACCAGTGTATTTGAGTTTTGTTTTTTATACATAAATGGAACTTCACCATCAGTTGACTGAAAGTGTTGATAGACAAGGAAAGTGGCAACCTTATCAAATTTCTTGCCTTAATTATTAGATAGACGGTGATTCCATTTGCCATGCAAAAGAACACAGATGAAGTCCAGAGTCGTGTGAGCCTGACAATCCAGCAGAGCATCTGCAAGGAGCTGAAAACACAAGTCTGCAGCCAGTTGGGAGTATCAGAGCCAAGTGTAGATCTAGAAGCTTGACCCCTGTCTGCACTAGACATTCCAGTGTGCCAGGCACATTCTTTCATGTTAACTCATGCACAAGCACCAAACACATGGCAGTCGCCTATACCGATACAGTAGCTGAAGTGATGGGATGAGAGAAAAAGGGAGTTAAGGAATAAGGGATGGTCCAGTGTAAACAACCAGTGAAAAGGCCAGAGCTGGTGGCCACAGAGGAGGCAGACCTGTGTGGAGGAGAGTTAATGGTGTCAAATACCACAGAGAAGTTAGGAGTGAGCCCACTGCAGCCGTTCAAGAGAGTGGTAGGTATGGCCAGAGGATGAGACGGGGAAGAGGGTGAATCTAGACACACTTTGGTGATCTGTTCCAGGGGAAACTTCTAGTAAGTAATTCTGCTGCCAGTGATGTTTAGAGGTCATCCCGAGGTGTCTGTCAAGATGCCCATTTTTGTCCTTAGGTGTGTTTCTGCAGCCTTCTGGGTTCCTCCAGAAAGCAGCCTGGCTGACTAAATAGACTGACCTAAAGCCTTAAACATGTTAATTTGCAAAGCCATTGTTGTATTAAATCACCAATGGGAGGCAATCTAGCAATGCATCCCCAGAATTGCACTGGGCTCTGGCTGTGGCTGTGCAATTTATGTTGAAAAGTAACATTAAACCCTGTGGCCTAAAAACAGATTGTTGATTTCGTGATTAATTTGGTCTCTAAGGCCAAGGAAATTGTTAATGCTGTATATCAGTTATAAAGTTGTGGTAGAGTTTGTGGAGTAAAATAAAAAATCAATAGCATAACTACAGGATTCCTCTCTTAAAATCCAAGGTGTGTTTTGTTGCAAATTGCATGGCAGAAACTGACCCCCAAAGGGAAAAACCTACCTTCATTTTTTCACAAATGTCTGTCTAGGGTGGAAAAGCAGAGGAATCATGTGTTATTTCAGTATAGCTTGAGGTACTAGGAGAAGAATCAAATTGTTGCAATTTGGAGTAAAACCTCACTTACAGTTCTGTGTGTCCTAGGGCAACGTGAAAGAGTGATCTCTCCAGGTGCTGTGCAGGATCCCCAGGTCATGTTTTAGCCTCTGCTCACCACACACGGGTGTCAGGCCTGTCTGTTCCCTCCCTGGTCGGTATTGTGTTAGTGCTTCAGAGGTGGATTGTCATCCTTCAGTGAAAAGGAGCATCTTCCATTAGCATCTTTATGAATAAGACACCCAAGGGATTTGTTTCAATTTCCATTCCTAGAAGTGAGAATATACTTTCCTGTTAAGCCAGTGCAGATATAAGGAATTCTT
Organism: Zapus hudsonius; assembly: GCA_004024765.1. Classification (NCBI taxonomy): domain Eukaryota; kingdom Metazoa; phylum Chordata; class Mammalia; order Rodentia; family Dipodidae; genus Zapus; species Zapus hudsonius. The sequence goes on along the minus strand of PVHP010000031.1, from coordinate 217,995 downwards.
TTCTTATGCTGCCTTTTGTTTTGGCAAACGCAAATGGTTCCTGTTTGCCACAGCAGTCATGCACAGACTTTCTTAGACATGTGGAATGGTACTGAGAACCAGGGACCAGCATATCCCCCAAGTTCACTTTTGGTGGCATTGGTTCTAAGATGGAGAGCAGGGATCTCAGTACCCAGCATTCACTCTGATCCCAGCTACAGAGGTTTCCAAGGAGTATTAGAATCAAGCACGAGCTGTGATCTCGCCAAAGTTCTTGATCAGCATCTCAGCCTAGTCGACTATCGGGTCAGGCCTCACCTCGCCCTCAGAAGAGGGGCAGCTTCAAGAAGTGGTCGAGGAAATGCCAGCCTGTGCTTTTGTTGCATCCAGGACTGTGCCTCAAGTGGCTGGTCTCTCCCACGTGAATGACAACGACTCCGGGATGTGCAAGCAGTGCTGGCGACAGTTTCTTTCTTCCCCCATCTCTTTCGCTTTTCCTTATTCTATCTGAATCAGTGAATTGTGTGGTCTTTTATAAGACAGAGATTAGCACGGCCATTTCTAGTCAGTCTTTGTCATCTCCCTCAGGAGCTGACTGTTCAGGAAAGAGCTGCTTCTGTATTGTTGGAATGACAGTGATTACTTCGCAGTTTGGATCATCTCCAACAGCTTTGTTCCCTGCAAAACGAACTTGACTTGATGAATAAAAGTTTGGTGTATTTGATGAGTCAGAGGGCAGGAAGATGTCCTTGTCTCTGATGAGGCTCTTACAGTCAGACATATTGAACATCAGAGATAAAATAAACCTTAATCTCTGAAGGAAAAAAAGCCCAGAGCATGAAACTGTTTCCACTAGAAATGTTGTAAATCTTGAAACCATGTAGGTTTTCGGTTTGGGGCAACATCAAACCCTGGTGACTTTAGAGATTAAAGTGTGTTTGACAAGCAAAACTTTCCCTGCGCCCCACTCTTAGGAGAGTTGGCCTGCCTCCTGCCAGTGTTTCACCTCAGAATGACTTCCTTTCTTCCCAAGAAGTCAAAGTAGGAAGTATCACCCCCTCCCTCCATCCAGAGCAAGCTACCATGGATTGCTTGCTCATTTAAAGCCCCTGGTGGCCCCTGCATGGTGCCTCTGCCTTTCAGCATTGTCCTGCCCCAGTGGGGACAACGCCTTCCCACGGCCATGTCCCAGGGACCCTCTTATTTATGGAAGCGCCTCAGAGTGTTTTGCTGACTCTCAGAAGATCAAAAGACAGGAAGACAGTGGCTTCCTTCAGTTTGGACAAAGGACTTAGTCTTTTACCTTAGAATTCTGTCTTCTGTGACGTCTCATAAGTAAAAAAAAATGCATAAATAATACTCCCTGTCTTTTTTAGCATTAAAATTTTTGTCTATTTCTAACTGTGTTTGGCGTTTCTCTATGACTCTCATCTGTAGATTGGAAAGCAGTGACTTTATTCAAAGAAACTACCTTTCTAATAAATTGTAAACAAAATAAAAACGTTTTTTTGGTTATATCTTTTTTTTTTTCTGAATGGAGGATGTGATAACATTAGGAAAGCTATTTTAAAAGAATTGTGGTCACCAAAATCCAGTTTCTGCCTCCTGCTAAGATCCAGCCTTTGGCTGCTCCTCAGGGTGGTCACATAACACACAGGACAGACTGGGAAGGCAACTGGCTTCAAGGGTAAACCCCACGGCATAAAATCTTATTAGTGGAAGAGTGCTTTGTGCTTAAAGATAGGTATTCCCCAGTGGAAGGATGGCAACGGTGAATGGAGAAGGGACTCACTAAAATATCTTAAATTGTCTTCCTTAAACGTGTAGCATCCTTAGAGGTCAGACAGAGCTGAAACTTGAACAGCTGTACAACAAGCCTCTGAGGTTGTTTTTAATTGTGTCCCCTTTCTCTAACAGCAGTAATTCTTGTTTATATTGTCAAGATTCTTTCCACTGAGCACAAGCACACCATACTTGAAGGTCAAATGCTTAACCCTTCTGCATGGTTACAATGAAAATGAACCCTTTTGTTTTCATGAATGTATACTCCAGCCTCAGATACAGGGAGAATGGGGGCCCCAAGCGTTCCCCAAGCTGAAGTAACTCATTGTCAAAGAGCCACAAAGGAAGCATCTTTCTGTTTCCATACAGCAGTTGCATAGCCTTTGCCTTGTGCGCCCACCACAAACAGCAGGCTCATTTATCAATAGGCTGAATTTTTGGGTACCATTTTGTTCCTTTGACCTGTGTTACTTTTTACTGACCCGACCAAATTGCTTAAAAATTTCCCCTTTCTGCTGTCAGTGTTTAAAGCCGCTTAATGTCTCTGAAGTGACTCCCCCGCACCCCCTCCTTCTCTTTAACACTTTACGGTCCTGTTTACCATAGCACCTGTTACTGTAGTGGACCATGAAATCACAAATGTCATGCAGCCCTTATTGACCGATAATACTTTATTAAATATAAATAGAGTACCCTCCCGTCTGGAAGCAGGCAGATGCACATTGTCCATAGAGACCTGTGTATTGATTTGTGGGGCCAATCAAGAAAGTAGGTTGGTGTATTTGTTTGTTCGTCAGGCAAGAAATATTTCTTTCTTTGCTCCTTCAGAGTTAACCAAAACTCAAGGGGCCAGTTTAGCAAACATTAAATATGAGCTTCAAACATGAAGGCGTCTTTGTTACTGAAACAAAAATACCTCAGCAGGTGGTGGACTCTAACACAGGAGTGAGCAGGAGGTTCAGTTCTAATCCTTTCAGAATCCCCATTGTCCACAGCCCAAAGTTAAAATGTCCCTGCCCAGCCTCATGGAGACAGTTTCAGCATGAGCAGGCTGCGCCCATCGCTGCTTCTCCACAACAGTTTAATCTTTGGGTATGGAATGTATCACCACCAAACAAGGCAGGAGAGGCAATTATCTCTCTAAGATGAGCCAATAATATCTGCTTATCAAAGCATGAAACTGTTCTCAGAATGGCAAGGTAGAGTGCAGCAGGAATGCAGGCCAGCATCGGGTATATTTTTGCACATTTTAGACTGTAATCATCAATACAGAAATGTGGCTTTTGTTGTCCTTGAGGCCCCCAAAGCAAATTTGGGAGTCTTCTAAAGTTAAGGCTAAAATACACAGTCCTTGACTACAAAGTGCTTCATCAGAGTTATGGCTTTTGAAGGGATTGACAGTCAAAGGTGGCATAATTTTTTTTTCTAAAAATGTATGTAGTTTCTAACTCTAGAGCCCAGATCATCCTAAGGAGGAGACATTAAAAGATGAGGTTAAAGGGCAAAAGCAGGCTACCAAACAGGTTCCTGTTGCCCTCTTGAAGCAGGGCACCCAATACCCCATTTGTGTACCAGCTCTCTCTGTATTCTCTCTGAGCCATTGGGAACTGTTTCTTTTATTCCAAATCACAGTTGGGGTGATTGAAAAAAAATGAATGTAGCATAATTATATTTTTCTTTTATAAATTCAGGAGAAGTCTGGAGTTGAACATCTTGTTTCCCAAAAACGTTAGACACAAATCCTAATAAGTGACAAATGCCCCTTAAATCATGCTTTCACACTGATTTCTCATTGGCTGTGTTTCTGCTGCTTAAGCTGCATGGTAGGTCTGGTGATGGCTGTGGTCAGTGAATCTGAACTCATCAACAGAGGCTGGAACCCAGGCCTTTGCACATGCTTCAGGCTAGGCAAGAACATGACCACTGAGTTGTCTCCTCAGCCCATCTTCACCTTCCTTAGATGGGTGGGGCTTCGGGCAGTATTACTATCTAGCCAAGACTGGCCTTAAATCCGTGATATCCTGCCTTTACCTCTAAAGTGCTATGCTTAGAGCTATCACACCCAGCCCGAAATTTGAGGATTGGTAGCCTCCTAGATTCCAGTAGTTACCGTGTGATACTTGTGTTCCTTTCACATATGTTATGCAAAATCCTGAGAAAGATTGAAACATCCTAAATTTTTATCATGTTTAGCTTTGGGTGCGTACATTACAAGTAGGCCTCGGGAGTAGTTGCATGTAGCCTTGAAGTTTAATGGTCTCATCTTCCTCTATTCAAGACATAATTTTCTAAATAAAGAGATTACTCAGCGGCTAAGGCACTTGTCTAAAAAGCCTAATGACACCTGTTTAATTCCCAAGTACCCATGTAAAGCCAGATGCACAAAGTAGTGCATGTATCTGGAGTTTGTTTGCAGTGGATAGAGGCCTTGTCATACCCATACTCTATCTCACTGCTTCCAAATAAAATATTTTGTGCATCTGGCTCTATGTGAGCACTGGAGATTTGAACTCAGGTCCTTAGCTTTTGTAGGTAAGTGCCTTAACCATTGAGCCAGCTCTCCAGCCCAAATACAATATTTTTTTAAAAAGAAATTATCTTCACTGTCGGGTTCTCTATGCACGTATCCTGGTAGGGCTTCAGAATGGCAGGAAAGCAGCCAGTGCTTCCAAAAGCACATGCCTTCTTTAGGCCCAGGTATTTACTGAAGCTATTGATCAAGCACTTAGCATCATTCGCCCCACTGTACTAGCCATACCTGATCCTGCATCATTCACCCACTGTACTAACCATCCCTGCTGTTACAGTGAGGTCCTGGGCCAGTTTGAACACCCTGAGCCTAGGTTCTGCACTTGCACGATGTGTTTGCTCATGCCTCCCACCTACCTTGTCAGGTTGTTAGGAGGATTAAGTGAGATGCTGTGTCCCTATATTCACAAAAGGGGCTTCCTTCTTATTAGTCACTGGTAGTTTAGTGGGCACCAGACTGCCTGGCTTTAAATCTTGAGGCAAGCTGCATAATATCTTTGTGTTTTGGTTTCCTTATCTAGAAATTGTAATGATAACACTACTTAATTCACTGAATTGAATATGAAAAGTATTCAGGACAGGACCAGATACTTGGTAACAATGTTGTTATTAGTACCTTTCTGATATCATCTTATATAGCTAGTTTGATGTGTTTTTCTTTTTCTAGTTCCTAGTAATGTTTTTATAATATGAACATAAATTACTAATTAACAGGTCCTGAGTTTCTGCTTCAGAGTTCTACCACACAATTAGCTGAGTGTGGCAGTACATGCCTGGAATGGAGTTCTGGCACTCAGGAGGCTGAGGCAGCAGATTCTGAGCACAAGACCAGCCTGGGATATCTTACTGAGACTCTGTCTCAAAAAAGCAAAACAAAGGACAATGAGAATTGTATCACAAAATTATATACATGTGTGTATCCATCTGTCCATGTCTCTGCTCATTCTTCTCCTTTTGGTGGTAAATATGTGCCCAGAACGGCCTGTGCTGACCCTGAGGATTCATAGGCAGTGGCACTTGGGCAGGAACTGTTTGCCTCAAGTAGATCTTCTCTAAGGCCAAGTACAGCAACTCTGCCCATGTGACATTCACAGATTCACATTTCCTTATCAGATTATCATTTCATTGAGAGTTTTAATTGTCAATAGCATGAGATGTTTCATAATTGCAGGACACAGCGATCACCTGGGAAATCTTAAGAAAAATTAGATGGTTCAGTATGGATGAGGTTTTATGGAGGTGCTTATTAGTTATATCTTTGTTCTTATAGGGATATGTTTTAGTTTTTAATTGTCCTAAAGTAATAAATTATAATAATAGTGCTTAGCAGATTAGTGTTAAATGATGCTATTAATGTTATATGGTAGTCACTGAAGAGAACATTCTAGTACAGCAGAGTAACAACTTTATAAATCAAAGTCAATTCTAGGGGCTTAATGAAATTAAATGTTTACTTTATGTAACACCTCAATCATCTGTCCTGTGTGCATTGCATTTCCCACCTGTATTGTAAGCTCCTCGTGGCTATGTATTTTGACCTTCTGATATCTACCTGTGATGACTTTATCCAGGTGTCCCCCACAAATATATTTATTCTGAATGCTCAGTCTCTAGCTGATGGCAATTTTGTAACCTTGTTGGAGGTGTGTTGTTGGGGGGTGGGTTTATGGGTGTAATAGCCACCTAACCCTTGCTGTGTTTGGCACACTCTCGTGCTGCTTTTGCCCACCTAATATTGGCCAGGAGGTGATGTCCACCCTCTGCTCATGCCGTCATTTTCCCTGTCATCATGGAGTCTCCCCTCAAGTCCATAAGCCAAAATAAACCCGTCCCCCCACAAGCTACTTTTGTTTGGGTTCTTTCTGTGCAGCAAGAACCTGTGACAGCACTACCTTATAACTCAGCTATCATTGATGGATTTGTCACATGGGGTTCTCACATCTGCACTGGGCTCCACATGCCTAGTATAAAATATGTTGAGCTTCAAATTAGCATACTTCATTTCTAATCTTGTCTCATCTTCTTTACTGATTTGATAGTTTATATTATTCTATTGGCTAAGTTTCCATTTCCTTATCTTTAAAAAGGTAATTAGTAATGAATTCTTTACCTGACTTACATAATTGAGATATGTTCTTAAAGCATTTTACAAAATGTAAGTCAGTTTGCACCTCTGTTAACTTCCGATGAGTGAGATACTTGGGTTAGATTTCACTCTCTTGCTTAATGGAACAAAATTTGAAAACTACTGATGTCATTGCCATCATTCAGAAATCACTCAGATGAAGAGACAGCAGTTTGAATGGCATGTACGCACTCTTAATACTGAACAAGAGGAGAAGGAATAAAGTAAGGCTAAGGATGTAGAAGAACGTGAATAGTTAATTTTTGCCAGGCTGACTAGATTTGGAATCAAATAGGAAACACACACCTCTAGGTGTGTCTATGAAGAAGTTCCTAGAGATCTTTAATGACACTCTGGGAATGCACTCTGAATGAGAGTGCCACAATTCCATGGGCTGGGGACCCAAAGTGGGTAAAAGGAGAAAACCAGTTGAGCACCAGTGTTCATCTCTATCTGCTTCCTGACTATGGATTCTCTGTGACCATCTCACACACCCACCACCAATGCCTTCCCCACCATGATGGACTGTCGCCCCTCACACTGAAAGACAAGATAAATTCTTCCTTCATTAAGTTGCTTTTTGTCAGGTATTTGGTCACAGTGATGAGGAAAGTAGTACAGAAAGGATGGCTGCTTTTAACGGCTCTAAAGTGCTTATAATTGATCAACCCTCTGGATTTATCCTAACTTTCAATAGCAGAACTCAGGGGGAAAGTACCTAGCACATATTGACTGATTAATAAGTGTCAGGCATTGCTCTAAGGGCTTGGTATATAAAAAGTGAATCCTATCAGCCTCCTGAAGTAGAGGTTGTAAATAAACACCCTCATTTTACAAGTGGAAAAACAGATACAGGGAGAAGTGACTTGTCTGGGGCCAACTTGCTCACCTTAAGGCAGGTGACCCCTAAAGCGATTGTTCTTCTTCCTATACAAAAGAGGAGGTACTTCTCAAGTCCCAGACATCATTCCCCTTCATTGCTGCCCCAAACTGAGAAACCTGCTCTTCAGTGCTTACATTTGGACTCTGCTGTCCAGATTCCAGCTTGGGTGCAGTGGCAAGTACAGCACAGAATGGCATGAGGAGGGAGAGATTGATTTCCCAAAACCTCTGTCTGAGGAACAGTCCCATAACCTTATGTCGTTGAGGAATAACTAACTAACTCTCTCTCTCTCTCTCTCTCTCTCTCTCTCTCTCTCTCTCTCTCTCTCTCTCTCTGTGTGTGTGTGTGTGTGTGTGTATGTGTGTGTCTCTGTCTCTCTCTCTGTGTCTGCCTCTGTCTCTGTCTCTGTCTGTGTGTGTCTCTCTGTCTCTCTCTTCTGCTTCAGCTTCCTCATCTTTTTTTTACCAATTATAAGTTTAATATTTCAGAACATCTTATATACTCAAGTATCAAAGAAGTAGAGGAAAATGCACTCAAGTTTTTTTTGTCATTGTATCTGTGTATTTAATTGGAATTTTTTCTAATAGTTTGACACCATGCAGTTGGCAAATTATCTCATACTACAGAGACAGACTCATTTAACACGGAGCTGCCTCTCACATAGTGATGACTGGATTCAATGGGGTCATGTGGATGAAACGCTCCTTGGCTTAGCAGGAAGTAAGCACTTACCAGCATAGCTCTTGCCCTTATTGCCACCGTGGGGTCAGTTCTTTGGGCCCGGGATGGCAGTTAGGTCTCTGGCTTCACTGTTCCAAGCTGTTAAAATTTCCTCTAAGACTTTGGTTTGAATGTCACCAAAAGAATGGGTGAGTAAAAGTGGTGCAGATAGATACAAAGGAGTGAATTATAACAAAGACCCTTTTCTGCTTCAGTTCTCATGTAGAAAACATATGTTCAGTGATGCAGGCAGCAGTTGGGTTAAAGACACACTGTAGGGCTGCAGACAAAAGGCCTGCACTCTGCCTGCATTCACAGGGTTTCCCAACATATTCACTTCCCTCACTTGTTAGGGACCTAGCTGTCAGCTGGATCCTCTTGCAAGTGCGATTTCTTTTGCCCATTCTCTTTCAAGAGTCTCCTCCCCCTCCCCCTTCAATGTTTTACACTTCATATAATCCAGTGTGCATGACAGACCACTTCAGTCTTTGTGCTACTGATGTTTTGGGGAAGGTGGGAGCCTATCTGATGGAGATCTTGGATAACTTCTCACTTGCCCAGGGATTGGAGGGTGCTAAGTCATTTTTTGGCCACACATCTGCAGCGGCTCAATTATCTAGTGCTTGGTGTAGTTAGCCATTGCTTCCCTTCAATTAACAGGCCAGTGAATGGATTAGTGTAGCTAGACTCCTAGATGTGGCCCCTGGAAAGTAGGGGCGGTGTGTGGAGGGAGTTAGTTTTTGCTTTTATTTGTAGCATAAATAGCTTTTGGTGAAATCAAAGGTAGGTCATCACTAAAATCATTCAAGAGAAGTCAGCTACCATTCTGGTATTTTTTATGAGAAATATAAATGCATGCCAACATTTAATTTTAGATCTAGATAGTATTGCTTTGTACTGTGGCTGTATATTAACCCTTTTTATTTTCCTTATTAAAGGTATTGTAGCTCTAATGGTTTCATTTCCATGAGCAAGTTTTTAGAAGTACACACAAAAATACTTTTTAAAATCATGTATATATACCATAAAAGCATTAGACAATATTTTGTACATCTATCAGATACATCATACTTCCTTAGAGAGTGAGTAAAATTTGGCAAAATGGGAAATATAGTATTATCATACTCATGGTAGGAAATACAACCAATTTCCCTGTCAATGGATACATCTTGGGCTCTGTCTTCATAGCCTATTTTTTTTTAATTTTTACATTTTAAAAGCAAGTTTACTGACAACCTAATTTATATGATGCATAGCATCAGCCTAATAGTTCCCATTTTGTTCTAGTTATATTAATTTCAACCAAATCAATACCAAAATAATTTCCAAGACCATAATATCTTCACTGGGACCTTGATTGACAATAACTTATATTAATATCTAATTTTATTACCCCTTTTATAGTATTAGCAGGCATTACCACACTTTCTCAACTCCTAACTTTTAAAAAAATTTAAATTTTTTTTCTTTATTGTTCATAATGAGTTATATTGTTTAGTGGGCCAACCATGAGTTGTTATCCCCAATTCCCTGTTGCCCCCCTTCCCCATCCCCAGTCAGCTGGATATCCTACTCCGTGGGCCGTCTGTATCAGTCTTTGTGGTAGGGGACCATGGATAGCTCATTCGGCAACCCTCAATAACTACACACTTGAGACATGAGAGCCCGGCTGAAAAAATTTAAATTTTATTTTATATATATTCTAACAGGTGTTGGAGTTAGTTTTCTCATTTCTGGCACAAAAATCCCAACCAGAAGCAGCTGATTGGAGGAAAGGTTTGAGTGTGGCTTACAGACTCGAGGGGAAACTCCATTATGGCAGGAAAAACAATGGCATGAGCTGAGGCTGGATATCACCTCCTGGCCAACCTCAGGTGGACAACAGCAGCAGGAGAGTGTGCCAAATACTAGCAAGGGGAATCTGGCTACAGCACCCATAAGCCGGCCCCCAGCAACACAGCTCTAACAAGGTTCCAATTCCAAAATTTCCATCAGCTGGTGATCAAACATTCAGAATACTCAAGTTTATGGGGGACACCTAAATCAAACCACCACATTCTACCTCAGGCCCCCATAAACAGATAACCATACATGATGTAAAATGCAATGTATTCAGTACAACTTTAAAAGTCCCCATAGTTTTTTTTTTTGATCAATCCCAATGTTGTTCAAATAGTCCCATAGTCTAAGATCTTTTAGCTGAGCCATAATACAAAAAAACAAAACAAAACACACACACACACACACACACACACACACACACACACACACACACAAAGAAAACCCAAAAAATATTGGCATAGAATAAACATTCACACTGCAATAGCAAAGAAATATTGAACCAGTACAAGATTTAAACAAATAGGGCAAACATCAAATTCTAACTCCAAGTCCAACAACTAACCAGTGTCCAGTCTCCAAGTCTGATAATTCTGCCCCTCCAGCCTGACTGCTTGTAGCCTCAGGTATATATTCTCCATCTGGGGCCAGCAGCTCTCCTTAGCAGCCATCCCTCAGTTCTGGCATCTCCTCTGGGTCTACACAACAACCCACAGTTGATCCTTATGTCTATCAGGGCTACATGCAGGTAATCTAACAAGTCTGTTTCATTGCCCATGTCCATTTTCAAAAACAAAATCAGGTTGCAAATCCAATGACCCTCTCTTTCCCACATTTGTTATATTTCATAGTATCAGGTGGGCTACCAACTTGTTAATCCAGGGGGGAAATAAAGCCAACTTTGAAGAGAAGGAAAACGTCTATAGCATTAAGGTCCCTCTTCAAAAGAGTCCACATTCTTCCTGCTGTCCCAGTGCAGATCAGCTGGCCCAGTCTCAATTGTTGTAATTTCTCAAACAATTGCAGCTGAACAGGCAGCAGTTTCTGCCCAGAGATTTCATTTCTTTCTGTGCCATCTCCATCTGCTCACACCAGTCCATTCCTAAGCAAAGCAACACTGCACAAGTTCTCAGGACACAGGCAGGCTGAAGGCAGCAAGCCTCTCACGCAAACTGCTTCTAGACCAGTCCTCACAAAGTTCTTTCTCACCTCATAAGCCAAACCTCACAGTCCATAGTCCTTACTGCATTCAGGTCTTTCCAACTCTGACCAGAATGGTCCATCAAGCTGTACTTAGAGCACTACAAGGCGTCTCTTAAGCTGAGGTTTCAAATCCATTCACATTCCTCCTGCAAATCAGTTCCAAAAGGCCAAAACCACAGAATCAGGGTTCTAGCAGCAACAACTCCATTCTTTGGTACCAATTTAACTGTTGCAGTCAGCTTTCTCAATGCTGGCAGAAAGAACCCGACCAAAAGCAGCTAATGGGAAGAAAGAGTTTATTTTGGCTTATAGACTTGAAGGGAAACTCCATGATGGCAGGGAAAATGGCATAAGCAGAGAGGCTGGACCTCACCTCCTGGCCACCATAGGGTGGATAACAGTAGCAGGAGAGTGTGCCAAACACTGGCAAGGGGAAGCTGACTATAATACCCATAAACTAACCCCCAACAACATACCTCCAACAAGGTTACAATTCCAAAACTGCCATCAGCTGGGTATCAAGCACTCAGAACACATAAGTTTATGGGGGACACCTGAATCAAATCACCATACCAAGTTATACTCTTTTATTCCTCTTGCCCTAGCTCCTGTTACCATGGGGCCCTCCATGGGTGGGTCATACGGTTATTCCCTGTGGAGTCAAAAAGGCCTTAGCAGGGGAAGGGAGGCTGTGCCTCATGGTATTCCTAGCCATTCTGTGGCTCTTACAATCTTCCCACCCCCCTCTTCAACAATGTTTCCTGAGCCATGGCAGGCCTGTTGGCAGAGCCGTAGAGATGTAGAGACGTAGAGAGTCCCCTTTGGCTTGCTTCTGTAAGTGGGCTGTGGGCTCATTTCAGCAGTGGAAGCAATTACAGCCCTACTAATGACTGACTAAGCAGTCGAGTGGAATTTTCCATCTATGGTGTCTTCTGGTGTGGGGATAATTGCAGCACCTAAAGACCCACACACAGATGATACCATATAAATATTTTCTATCAGAAAGTGCCGACAGTCATCCCCCTCCACATGTGTTAGAACTGACAGAGGAAACTACTGAGGGCATCATGATTTTTAATGCTGTCATGTGAAAAAAAATCCTGAAGGAAATCACTGGAAATATGTGTCTCCTCTCTAAAGGCTGCAGAGTATTTCAGGGGGGCAGAGCAGATAGACCAGGAGATGACATAGAATTGCCCCTAACGTGGCACCTTCCTTCCTATGCCCAGAGTGGGGTATCACCCAACCAGCAACAGAACAATGGGGAAAGGCTTTATCACAGAGTGATGGGAAGGAGGGAATGTGAGGCTCCCTCCCGACTTAGAAAGAAGTTGTTTCTTCTTGTGTGCCTGTGTTATCAGTGTGGTGCTGCCTCCAAAGCCGCAGTGGTCCTGGCTGGCCTGTGAGAGTAGTTACGCCATGCCTTTCACCTCTCTATGAATCACCTTTATTATGGAGACGCTATGTAGCAGTGATGAAGAGTAGGCTCCCGAAACAAACGAATCTATTAGGCTACTTGGAAAAGTTGAGGGGAAAAAAGAACAATGATTTTTGTAAACTCTATAAAGGTCAAGAAAAGGCTGTCAGTAAGTATGCAGAGCCTAGAAATCAAACCCTATTTCCTATCAGAAGAAGCCCGTTGTTTCAGTTGCAGTAGTTAATGTACCTTATGTGAAAGATTTAAGACTGCTTGGAAAGCTTTGCTTCTGTTTTATTAGGCTGCTATTGAAAAGCCAACAGCATAACTTCGACTAGGTGCTCTGAGATTTCTTAATGGGCTGTCAGGGGCAAGACACCAGGGCTGTGCTATACTAGCTCTTTCCTGTACATTAAAACAACAGGGGCCAAGCGATCACATACAGAAGTATGAATTACTTGATGCTTTCTCTGTTCCATATGGCCAGCCATGTCTTTGGCAATTAATCATGTACAAAATCGGCCGAGTGCTCTCTGAAGCATTAAAGTAACACTGAGTTGTACCTGTGCCAGTAGGGGCAGCCGGGTTGCGGGCGTGAAATAGCAGGGTGAGGGGCTACTGGCGCCAAGGCCCTAGCAGCTGGCTTCTAGAAACAACACTTTTTGCCCCCTCTTCCCCTTTTTTTTCTTTTCTTTGCGGACATTTATTCTTCTTTTTTTTTCCCCTCTCCTTGAAAAAAATATAGGCTATTTTTCACCATCAAACAAAACACCAAAATTGCAAAGGAACTCTGAGACCCAGTTTCCAGTCATTGCCCTGGTGTCCCAGGTGACACATGTAGACTGGTAGCCATTCATCCCTCCAGCAGCCTGAACATTCTATCCATCACCCACAAGATGACTGTCCCTAGACGACAGACCATGCCAGTCAGGATGCTCTGGTTCCATGGCTTTTAGGGAACATATGAGGTGTCACGGTTCCTCTGCTAGGAGGAGAGAAATCACAGGCATTGTATACTTGCTCTGGAAAATCGAAGTCACCCCTCAAAGTTGTTGATGTGGTATTTTAAGTTTTTAAAAAATATTTATTTACAAACAGGGAGAGGAGAGAGAGAGAGAGAGAGAGAGAGAGAGAGAGAGAGAGAGAGAGAGAGAGAGAGAGAGAGAGAGAGAAACAGAGCCTCCAGCCACTGCAAAATGAACTCCAAGGTGCATGTGCCACTTAGTGTATCCAGCTTTACCTGGGTACTAGGGAATTGAAGCTGGGTCATTAGGCTTTGCAAGCAAATGCCTTAACTAGCCCCAAGATTTTTTTTAAATTAGTATCCATGTCCATTCTTCTGTAATATTTTCTCCAAGTGTTTTATGGATAATAAAAATTTCTACCATCTGCCAAACCTTTAGCATGTGCGAGGCACTGTGCTGAACTCTTAATGTAGATTACCTTAGAACCGCTTTAGGAGTTCCTCATGAATATTTACACCCTTTCACAAATGACGAAACTGATCTAAGAAGCATTTCCCCCAGATTCTTGCCCCTCAGATACCCTCCATTACTCTCAGTAGCCCCCTGGCTCTCCAGTATACAATGGAGATAGGCTATAGTGTGCCTTATTGGAACATGCAGTAACCCATTTGGTGGGCTCTCTTTGTCATGACTGAAGCAAGTGTATCTTTGGATGAGAATGAATGAAAGGCTGCTTTGTTGGCAGCCTCTTGAAGACTTCTGCTACCCCTTTCTGGACAGTCAGCTTATCTCCTGCTTTCCTTGTAAACAGACTCTGGAGGGTAGGGTAGGGGAATGAGACAGCAGCTTCATGTAGTCCAGTAGATGTGGCACCCAGTGGTGACTTGGTGTTATCTCTTAGCTGAGGTCATCCAGGATGTGTTTTCTCAAATTCAGGAAACAGGGGAAAGAAAGTTTTAACATTGTATAAACATTGGCACCCCCAAAACCTCCTGCTCCAGGAGAGGGAGATAAGGAAGGCAAAAGGGCTCAGAGAAGTGTTTATTTGTTCTGCTGAGCTGTGGATCCAAGCATGCTGAAAATCTTTGGTGGTGCCCAGTCCAGTTTAGAAAACGTGAAGGCATCACTCAGCATTGGGCCACAGAGACTGCACAAAAGAGCCATCTTGAGCTGACAATCAGTAAATGAAGGGAGACCTGAGGTCGACCTTTCTTTCATGGGACGAAGGCTATCTCCGTGGGTTCTGGGTCTTTCTTCTTAAAGTATTTTTTTTTAATGGAAAGAAAAAAGGAAAGGAAAAAAGTATTCCTGGACTTTTGAAGTTGGGGAGCCTGGTTGGGTTTTGACAGTCCATGGCAATGCTGATGTGAGGGAGCATCCTTCCCAGCCGATAACATCTTAAAGCAGGTTTCTTCACAACTGGAACCCTAGCCTGCAGTATCACTTAGAGCATATCTTGGTAATTTGTGAGTGCATGGGTGGGAGGAGGGAATACAACCTGAACCGAAGACCACCGCTATGGCCATGTGTATAGTGTTGTGAGGGCTCTTTGCTCTGTGTTGACAGTATTGCTTCTTTAGTGGGAGTGAGGAAGGGAGGTGGGGAAGTGGAAAAGGCATGGGATTCTGCCATTGACATAAGCGAGTATTGAAATTGCAAGGATACAGAAAGCTTATTTTTTTAAAAAGCAGAGAAGTTGTCAGCTGTATCTGTAGAATGCCAGGCTATTTCCTTGTATGTCCCTAGACAAAAGATATCTGCGTTGTAAGGAAGATAGATGAAATTGAGCACTGGGTTGATAGATCAGAGGAGCCCATGGAACTCATGCCTTGAATTGATAGTTCGTAAAGAGTAAACGTGCACCTTCCTCTTCATCTCAGAGTGATCTCTCTGAAAATCCATGTGCGTCAAAGCCTGCTCTTCTCCAATGTGGGCTCACAAGTGCTCTCATTATTTGAGCATAGTAAAAGTTTTGCCAACAAAAATTGGGCAAATTACTCTATTTTACTTGAATAAATTCAGGATTGGAATTTTTTCTGAGGAAAAATGTGAAATTTAATCCTAAAATTCAAGTCTTCCTAGAGTTTCTCCCTCTCCCTCCCTTATGGAACTTTTTTGCTTTGTAGTTGTGCATAAAGGTTTAAACAGAGGAAACTGAAGGCACTGGGGAAATCCTAGGGCTCCTTACATCCAGTGTGTTTCCAGTCACAGTAGTGTTTCTGCTGTAACAGAAAGTGAGACTTCTTCCTTTGGTTTATGATGGGTGTGTGGGTAGATTCAAATGGGATCCCACTGTAGTAGACCTATGCATGTTGAGAGATAGCCATCCTACTGAGCGTTGCCTCTGGACATATTCTGACTCTTCCTAATTACGTTACTCAATAGTTATTACAACTTCTTTCTTAGACATGTCTTCTGAAACACTTTGGATCAAATCAGTGCTTGTCTTACATTCTGCTTTTTAGAAAATAATGGTGTGTCTGCTTGATCGCTTTGCTTAAGCACCAGACACACTGGTGTTTTGTTCAACCTCTTTTGTATAAAATGCAAGGAAGCTTGGAAGTGGATATGGACCCTGTCTGTTCTAAGATGGCTTACAATATCCAGGAAACATCTAGATAAGCAGCTATGTGTAGTGGAGTGTGTGTGGTTTATTTAGGAGGTGCTCAGAGTCCTGCTGTGTTTGGTAGAAGGCTGTGGTTCACAGAAGTCCTTATGAAGGAAGTGGGGCTTGAGGTGTTTTCAGATGACTGGATGGTCACTGGAGACATATATATGACAAAGGTACAAGGTAATATATTGTCTAGGCGTATTATCATAGTGTCCAACCTTTTGACACTGTGATACAACATTGTCGCCTATACAGGCCATGCTTGAGATTCTGTACAATCGAGTTATAAAAGAAAAATTGAAAGAAAATTTCATCATGTTTAAAGCTTACAGTTTTGTGTTGGCCATGTCCATAGCTGCCCTGTGCCACCAGGTGGACATGCCTGCAGAGCAGCCCCGGGTTCCCAGGGAACTCCTAGTAGTTTTATTGAAATGTAATAGAAGACGGTAGGAGATAAAATTGGTGATGTAAGCAGGACTTGGATCAAGGTTTCTTCTGTTTTATTTAGGTTTTGCTTTTGTATGGCTTAGGGATTTGGGCTTTTTAAAAGAATTCAATTTCTGTAACTTAAATCCCAGCATAAACAGAAATGCTCTGCTTCAGTGGGGATTTTAGAGTGCATGGTGTCTCTAAGATACTCCTGGAAATACCAGGGCTTCATGCTGACAGCTTACGAACCATGGCTGAGGGTTCTGCTAAATTATTTGGAAGGAAGGAACCTATTCAAATGTGCATGTTGAAAAAATGTTTTTCCCTTCCCCTCCCTTTCCCCCAAATATATGTTTCCCTTCCTCTCTTTCTCCCCCAGGGTCTTGGTGTGCTAGGCAGATAATGTACCATTGAGTTACATTCCCCTGATGCCCCCAAATGTTCTCTCTGAAAGCAAGAAGATTTGTGGAATGGGTGAGATTGGCACAGAAGAACCAGTCCATTGCACACTTCAGGTGTGAGATCTGAACTGAGATGGGGCGGTGAGAGACACATGCATTTAAGACAGATGTAAGAGGAACGGCACCATTTAGTGCTGAGATGTTGGGAATGTAGGGACGGGAAGTAAGGCCACTGCATTAATAATGCTGCCACTTACTTTACTAATACTTCCCTAGGTAAAGTCTCCCCTTGAGGAGCAAATACTAGTAGATGGAGAAAATGTCACCTTGTCTTGTGAGAAGGATGCTCTTGCACACTCCTTTTGTGCAGTGTGACTTCACTCTAAATTTATAGAATATTCTTGTTTTAGGGTCTGAATGCTGAATTTGAGTTTAGACTTCAAAAGACATTTTAGTACTAGAGGCATTAATCATCTAGATACACTTTGCTCTATCTTTCTACTTATTCATTAAATATGTTTACCTTTAAACTTGTTTCTTGATCCTTTTTTGTCTTAAAATATTGTAAGATGCAGATTTTAAATTAAGTTTTAGAAAATTTATATGCAATAAAGTGGACCTTTTTACATACAGTTCAGTGAGCTTAGACCTAGGTAGCTATCGCTGTGTTAAGGTATAGAATAGTTACACCTCCCGCTGACACCCTTTCAGGCGGTCACTGACCATTCTAATCCCAGACAGCCACTGATATACCATGTCTACAGCCTTGCTTTTCCCAGAATAAATAAATCAAATAAATGGACGCATACAATGTTTAGCCCTTTGGGACTGGCTTCTTTCTCTGAGTATAACACTTTTGAGATTCATCCAAACAGTTGCATGTATCGATTGATCTTCCCTTCTCTTGCTGCATAGTATTCTACCCTGTGGATATACCAGAGTGTTTATCTATTGACCTTGTGAGGAACGTTTAGATTGCTTTTAGTTGTTGATTACAGACAAAGTTGCTCTAAACATTTGTGTGCATGTTTTGTGTGAATATGAGTTCTTATTTCTTTAGATCATGTGATTACTAAGTCATATTTAAGCATATATTTAAAATTTTAAGAAGCTGCCAACCTGTTCGTCCACATGTCATTATTTGTCATTCTTATCAGCAGTGTATCCGTAAACTTTTAAAATCCAGAATGCTATTTTGAATAATGTTAGGCTTGGGTTGACAGACTGTGTCTATAGTGCCTTGGGATTGTGAGGAGATAACCCTAGGTCTTCCATACCAGCTTCAAAACGAGTTGCTCCACTTTCCTCTGCTGTCTGTATGGAAGTTCCACCCAAAATGCATTTGGAGAGGAGCACTGAAGTCGCATTGATCTCATCTTAAATGTGGCAGAAGAGCCATAGGCATGATCCCTATGGAGCTAGGTGGCGCTGAGGAGTCTGCACAGAGACAACTACTGGAGAAAGTGTCTCCTTTTCTGCTTCTGTTCAGCGCATGGGGCTATGTCAAAGGAGGCCTAGGTTAAGGGTGGCTTGTCCGTAGCCTTCTCTAACACTAGCTAATGTCTTCTTAGACAAAGGGGGCACACTTCATTCAGCCTGGGGCACCCATTCAGAGTGAGATCAACATGAAGCCTTGTTTTTGCCACTTCTGTGATTATGTCATATATGACAAACATCACTAGTTCTTCCATTTTTAAGTGTATAATTTTATATTTTTTAAATGGGGCCATTTAAAGAATAATATAAAACATCATGTAGCTTGATCACAGATATGGCAAGAACCATGGGCTGTAACAGAATCTGATTCCTTAAAGACCTTGAAGTGAGCCTGAGAAGTGGCGAGCCCCCTGACGAAGCAACCAGCTGTCTGGGTTCCTCTGTTGAGGGAGCCTGGCATGTGTGCCAAGGCTGCTTCTTTAGCATCTTCCCTTTTTTTTGTTTGTGCGATACTTGTTCTTCAGGTATTGATTTGACACGTGCTGAAAGTCATTAGTCAGATAATAGGGAGATAGTGGCAAACTGGGCAGACAGCACCTTCTGCCAGTGTGCACCTCTCTTCTTAAATCTGACCTTCTTCCCCTCAGAGAGGTGCCATGAAATGTGGAAAACAAGAGCCCCTGGATAAAATTTAAATGCTGGTAAGGGCAAGGAAGGGCTAAGACTTTTTAAAAAATATTAATTTGAATAAATGTAAGGGGGAATATAATTTTATTTTCATCATGATGTGTTCCTTGTCTTCCTTGTCTCAGACGAGGAGCAGGGCTGTTGTGCCTAGACCTCTTGGAAATTAAAGATCTCATAGAGTCAAGGCCCACATAGTATTTTTAAAAAGCATTTTTTTTTAGGGACTGGAGAGATGGCTTAGCAGTTAAAGGTGCTTGCTAGAAAAGACTGATTTCCTAAGTTCAATTCTCCACTACCCACTAAAGCCAGATGCACAAAGTGGTGCATGCATTTGGAGTTTGTTTGAAAAGGCAGGAGGCCCTGGCTTGCCCATACTCACTTCCCCCTCTCTTTTTTTCTCTTTCTCCTCTAATAAATAATATCTTAAAAGTAAATAAAATATAACGGGATTTTCAAAATGAGTTTCCAACATGTACAAAATCAGGAGTTTTCCCATTTATCACCCACTGTAGTTTGATGTTTATTTTGAAAATTCTTAAATCTGGCCCTTCTGAGTTAACTTCTCTGAATCCCAAGGTTGGAAGAAGTTAGGACTGGCTGTATCTTTAAGATCCCAAAGCTCTTTTCAGGTAACCTCTGCTCACTCATTCCTGTTACCTGCCTGGCCCTGGTGTGTGGTTTAATTTGTAGCCAACCCCTGGATCGTGGGTTGCATGTACCTTCAGAGAACTGTCCAGTGAAGTTGAGCATTCCTCTCTGGGTAGAAGGCCCGAGAGTTCCCTGCTGTGGTTGCTGACTGAATATCCAGGGGCTGGGCTCTCAGGGTCATAGCCATGATGAGTACTTGTCTGGTAACTTGGACCCTTCCTAGTGGAGATGCTGTCTCCTGCCTCATCTGATTGTCAGGTAGAGATTTTCGTTCTAAGCACCAAAAACAGACTCTAGTGAATGTCAACAAAATGGGGCCTTATTAAAGGATAGTGGCCATAGGGCTGGAGAGATGGCTCAGCAGTTAAGGCACTTGCCTCCAGTGCCTAAAGCCCCAGGTTCAATCTCCCAGTACCCACATAAGCCAGACCCACAAGGTGGTAGCCCTGGTACTCTTGTTCTCTCTCTCTCCCCTCTCTCTCTCTCTGTATCTATCATCTATCTATCTCTATCTCTGTGGTTGAAAATTAATAAATAAAATATTTTTTAAAAAAGGATAGTGGCCATAGAGAAGGAGAATGATCTGACAGGAAGCTCAGGAGACCAGGGCACTGTGAGAACCCTGGGGGGGAGGAACTGATAAGTTCCCTCTGAAGGTTGTCCCTTTCTTCATCATTCCTCCCAAGAGCACAGCATCTTAGGAAAGAGAATCAGGGTGACCTGGCCCATGTCCTTGATAGGGAGGTGACAGACAGTAAGAGAAAAGACACAAGATAGGATCTGGGGTTCAGGGGTGGGTGTGGGCACCAGAAGCTACACGCACTCACTATACTGCTACTCAAGCCAGTCATGAAGACACTAAATACGTACTGTTACAAAGTGCCACAGGAGGGCCAAGAGGGTAATGTCAGGCTATGGGAGGTGCTTCTCCAAGTCAGCAGTGTATGGGGCCTCAGATAGATAAGGCACGTGTCAAGTATCAAACAGAAAGAAACACTTTCCCTCCTCCCCCATTGCTTTTTAAAAAGTTATTTTAATAAACTCAAGGAAAAATGGTTTGATTTTTATCATGTTTGTGGAGACATCTAGATTGGTACTTTGTCTTCTATTTTATACATTTTTACATGCTGCCCAACTAATGTTTACTAAAGAATGATATACAGAATCTCAGAAGATGCCACTGTAGATTTAAATTAAAGTAACATTTACAAAATCTAAAGATAGTTGCTGAGATCCAACACCGTTTCTGATTTTTATGTCTTTCTCTTTCTGCAAGGTCTTGATTTGTAGCAAGCAAGGAAAGTGAGTGACCCCCTGCGCCTCAGTCTCTGGTATGGGTAGAAATCGGGAGTAATGATTCAATTAAGAGAGGCGGTGCCGAAAGCCTCAGCTGGGCGGCAGGAAACAGTGACAGTCAGAGCCTGCTCTTTTTTTAAAAAGGCAAAACAAACAACTCCCAGGGAAGAGGACGTGAAAATCATTTCTAATAATAGCTCATGGTAGGCAATTCCCAGGGAAAAAAATCATTGCTGTGCTGAGAAAATGAGAGCGAGTGCACTCTGCGTCTAGGTCTTACTCTAGGCAATGGCGCTTTGGAGTTTACCCTGAGCGCCATGTACATTGATTAAACACAGAATATATGCTGGCCATTTTTGACCATCATTTACCGTATTGATTTGCTGGCAGGGGAACTGTAATAAAAAAAAGCCATTGATTTACTGTCCTTATTTGCTTATGGGGTTTTTTTATTATTAATTTTTCACTTTTTCTTTCTCTCTCTTTTGGATCATTTCCTGTAGACAAATGCCGTGCTTCGTGAAGTTAAAAGAGAAGGCCTCCCTGTGGAACAAAGGAATGAAATCCTGACTGCCATCCTGGCCTCACTCACCACCCGCCAGAACCTGAGGAAAGAATGGCACGCCAGGTTCGTTCTGCTGGGAGATTTGACACAGTCCTTGCTTATTGCTGCTCTTGTCCCTCTCGTTTGGAGGGGCTGTAAGAAACGAGCAAGTTGAAGTCAGTTTCAGCTAAAGTTAGCTCTCCCGCCTCTGGTAACCTGCATTAATTGTAACGCTCCATGACGTCGCCTGTGTGTGTACATGGTTTATCCATTGGGGTGACATTTCGCATGCATATCTGCATCTTGAACATAATGTGAAGTAAGGACCTGATGCCACTCAGGCTCCCGAGGCCTAGCACTGCTATTTAGCTAGGCAGGTACCTGGGCAATCCAGAAGGTGCCTGTCCCCGCAGGCGGGCAGACTGTTGGGAAGCAGTCTATTTATCGGCCTCACTTTTAGAACTGACAAAGTAGAAAGTACTTTGGTTTCAACCAAGTTTCTTTCTGCATGAAGGTACCTGTGGTTAGGCATCACCAGGGGGAAGTTGGTATAAATTGTCAGTTCTCACGGAAGCCGTTTGTGTTTCCCTGCTTGGTTCTGAGAAATGAGCGATACGTGGAAGGTCGGAGTTAGCACCTTCGAATGTTACACCTACCCTGTACATGCACAGCTGGTCAAAGCATTGAGCTATCATGTCATCTGTAAACAAGAGGGAGATCATGCTGTATTTCTTCCAGAGTCTTATTTGGTACATAAAAATTCCATGTGCCTGGGAGTCAAGAACATTTATTGATAGCCATAATATCCTCCAAGTGACTTCATACATCAGAGTTTACAATAATTGATAGCTCTCCTAGTCATAATGATCATAAAAATAGATTCGCCTGAGCAAGGCTGAAGACACATGCATTTTCCAAGAAAGTAGACCGTGTGAGCTGTCAGTTCGCACTGGATATGAGAAAGATGCCTCTTCACTTCTCTGTATTTTCTCCAATTCAGACTTGCATTTAAGCTGTAATTTTGATATGCTCAGCACTTGCCCCTCTTCTTCATAACGTGGTCATAGTAAATGATAGTTTCCAATTGCAGTAATGACAGAACGATTCATATTTTAACTTTGCATAATTTGAAATTTTCTTTGTGTTATAAGCTTTCAGTATTACATTTACTAAAGCATCCATATTTTATTGAATAACAGAATATCAGGGTAGGGGCATCAGAAGGATTTCTTCTCTCACTTTGCCCCGTGGTGCTACTTATTAAATAGGAAACAAGGAGGAATGAGTTCCTGTCACCTCTTTCCCACACTCTTCCTCCAGAGACAGCCTGCTCCAGCAGGAGCATGAGCATTGAGAATGGCTGTCTTGTCCAGTGTGTATGGTTTGTTAATAATAATTTCCTGCGACACCAAATCAGCAGACAGCATGGCCAGGATGGCCTGTTTCAAAGGAGTCTGGTTTCAGCATTTTTGGCCCTTGCTGCTAACAGTTTAATCAGGGACTGGAGCCAGTGTTGAAGTTGATGTAGTCTAGCATCTGAAACAAAAATTCTTAAGTCCTTTGTGGCAGGAGAAGGAAAGAAAGAGCTTAGCTGCTGACACTATGCAGACCCCCTTAAAACCAAACACCTGAAGGAAAATGTCAAGAGGGTGATGTCTTGCAAGTTCTAAAGGCGAAGTGTCTTCAGAGTATTAAGTAACGACAGTCCTCCCCCACCCTTCTCCCCATTTGAAGTTTCTCATCTTGGAGCCCTATCTCAAAGCCTCATCCACACGATCCCTGTAAACAGACGGTCACCACATCCCACTCTTTCCCTCATCAAAGTGTCGTCCGATGTCTGGCACAGGCTGTGCCTCACGTAGCCATCCCAAGGGTGGTGGTAAAAGTTACAGGACGCTCATGGCTGCATCTTCCTCTGAGGTGCCTGGGTTTTAGAATTTGGCCTATTGTGTAGTTTGGAATTACATGAAGAAAAATGTGCTTTGACAGGAAATAATTAGCATTCACCCAAGACTACGCAGTAGGTCACAACATTTTACCTTCAGCAAAGCTATCAGGGATCCATTAGGTTAGATAATACGAAGTTCTCTTCTAAAGCCTTTGTACGAATAACTCTAATTATCTTATACTACACTTTGGAGAACACATCATGAGCTGTACAACTTAAACAGCTTGGGGCAAGCTGAGAGGCGCAGCTGGCCGTAACTGGTAGGAAAGTCTCTGCAGCAGGGTCATTGCCATCTTCAGTGAGATTCCTAATTTGGTCATGAATTCTTTGTACCTCGCTCCTTAGCTGGGCCATTGTTTGGGACCCACTGCAGCCCCTGAAACTGAGAGCATATGTTCCCTGTAATTTAGCTTCTTGAGGAAAATGTCAATTCTGCAATGACTCGTGGTAACTGAGTTTGTCACAGTGTCACACAAGCTTGCGATTCTGGAGGCACATGGGAGTGCTATGGGTTTCCTTCTCAAACTCGGTAATCCCATAAACAGCCCTCTCCAAATAGGCTTATTAGGGCTGTCTATTCACTTCCCCAGACTGAGTGATCCAAAGTACGTCAGGAGCCACGGTGTGAATGCAGGGTAAGTGTTAACAGAAGTGGTACAGAATTTCTGAAGATTTGCCTTTGTTTATACAGTCCTCTCTGCCTGATGGACAGCTTGTTATAGCTTTTAAAGAACTGGGCAAGCCCTCTGCTCTGACCCCTTCTTGACCTCCACAGCCCAGAGGTCAGTGTGCAGCTAATAAACTCCCAGGCTCTTAGGGTCTACTGTAGGAACAGGCAGAAAAAAAGCAGCTGCAAGGACTGGGTATCCCAGGATCGGCTGCTTTGGGGTCACTGTCTGATAATGAAAATGATTACCAAATTATATGGAAGTTTAACCGCAATAGCGCGAGAGAGGAGGGTGGAGCCCAGCGTATTAGGTTTGATAAATGAACTGTGAAGAGGCCCATCTGGCTCTCAACATCTTTTCTCCCCCTCTTTCCCTACCAAGGGGAAACATTTTAAAATAACAGCAGTACATATAGACTCAATGACCCATGCAAGGGGCTGGAATGGATTAAGATTTAATGGTGACAGTGGAAGGAATTATCATTTGAAAAGTACACCAAAGAAAAGGTACAGTCCAATGCCCATGCCTGAGTTGTTTTTCTAAATAAAATATAAAAATCAGTGCCTTTGTTTACTCTACATCCATGCCCAGTGTCAGAGCTAGATTGCTACAGATACCGAGGGCACCAACGGCAGAGTTACCCGTGCTCAGCTTCAGGAGGGAAACTGGCCTCCTTTGCCTTGAACATGTCAGAATGAAACACAAATATTTTGTTTCTGTCTGCTTGCTCAGTTTCAATGATACATCCTAATCACAGTGTTAGAGAACATGTTTGTGAAAAAAGTGGTGTCCACCAAGCATATTACCATCATGTCTCTATGGCTGACTTGTGAGCACTGTTTGCTTCTAACTATGACTTGGCAATTTTTCCGTGAAGATACAAATACATGCTGTTTATTGAGTGGGGGAAATTTGTTCTCCCCCCTCCACACCAGTTTCCCAAATTGGAGACACCTGCACTTTACTGCAGAGTCTGATAGGTACATCATGGCTCTGCTTTCTAAGCAGGAGTGGTTTTCCTCAGCAAGCATCTTTAGTTATATTTTGTATACATACAGTGTGCAAAACTCTGTGTGGGGTGTTGTGCATATGCTAGAGGGTGGCCAGTTTCAAGAGGAGAGCAGTAGACAGGAACGTGATGGAGCCATTGCTGCCGAAAGAACAGCGGCTGCTCTAACCTGCTCAGCAGAGTAGCTAATCTTAGATGTTTTAGCAGACTAGAGTTGTGGGGCTGGAAACCACTGATACCGAAGCCTCGCCCAGACTGTAATTATATTAAAAATAGAAATGAAAGGCGACTAAACACTATATACAGAAAGCTAGCCCATTTTTCATCTTTGGTTTCTACCTGACTGTGTCTGTGAGTGAGGGCAGGGCTTTAGGGCTGGAGAGCACTGAGAGAATTAACTGTGCTTTTCAACTTACAGCAGAGTCTCTAACGTTTTGCTATCTAAGGAGCAAGCAAAAATAAGAAAAAGTAAGGTCATTAAGGGATTTTAAAAAAACGAGATATAATTTAAATAGTACAAAATATATAACTGAAAGTTAGTGACTTTCAAGTGTGTGATTTTCTGTTGGCATTACACAAGGTTCTGTAGTCATCGCTGCTGTCCAGTTGTAGCTCTCGTGCTATTTGGTCTGAGGCATTCTCAATTTTCTCTTCTCCCCACAGTCCTTGACAATTCCTTATCTACTGTCTGTACCTATGGAGTTGCCTATCCTGAACACTTTTTACAGAGACACAAAATCTGGCTTCTTTCATTTAGTAAAGTGATTTCATGGTTCATCCATGCCATGGTACATGAGCTCTACATTCCTTTGTTCAGCTGAGTAAATATGCCACATTTTATTTATCTGCCATCCCCTGATTCTACTTTCAGCCTGTTTTAAATCATGTTCCTGTGAATATTCACATGCAGGTTTCTGAGTGACATGTTTTCAATCCTCTTGGGTGTTGGATTAGTTCATTTCCTAACAAAACACCTGAGGTGGAGGCTGGATACTTTGTAAAGAAGAGAGGTTTGTATAGCTATCAGATCTGGAACTTCAAAGGCATGGTGCCAGCCTAAATTGCCTCTAGTGAAGGCCTCATGGTGGATGGCATCATAGCCGTGGGCCCGCATGCAACAGGGAGAAATCACATGCCAAGACAGTAAGCCAGAACCCACCGGGACACTGGACCTGGTGATGTAGAGGTCGAAGCTGTGCCGTTTCACCAAGGCCTGAAGTAGGTTTGGTCCTTGCTGCCTTTGCAGGTGGTGCTTACTTGTTTCTGGAGACACCTGTGTACTCCTCAGCAGTTCTCTTGCATGCCTTTCATTATAGTCTCTTAGCAAGGGCAAGGCCCTGCTTTCAACCTATAGTCACCCCCACACGGGTACCTCCTACACTTCTTCTATATCTGCTTGATTCTACGTTTATACGTACTTCTCCTACCAGAGTATAAGCTGAGCATTTGTCAGCTTGCTTACAACCTAGAAAACCTGCCCTTAGTAATCTCTTCCATTACCATAGTGCCCTGTCCTATGGGGGACCTAGGCCATGGTTACACTTACTGAGTGACACCTGCGCTTGTATTTATGAATACTTTGTGTTCTTTGTTCATTGTGAAAGAAGCCAGAGTGGAAACCTTGAAATCTGGAGGGAAGGAGAGACCACTGACATTGGAATTATTAATTAAGCAGCCAGTCTTGTCAAGGGTGGAAACCTTGCAGCTGGAAGGAAGGAGGGATCTCACACATGCATTTCTATGGTGTTTAAACCCCAAGACCACATCCAGACTTTTTCCATAGCCTGAGGAAGGTGGGGTGCTTTGGGTACAGGCTGACTTGGGTACTTGAGAGAGAGGACAACGAGGAACTGCGTTGGGACCAGTACAAAAAATCCCAGTTGTATCCCTGAGCCAGCCATTCCTGATTCCCTGCCTCTGGTGACGTGAAATAGAACTTGGGGGTGGGGTGGGGAGGTAGGAGGATGAAGTTAGGTCCTGATACCCTCTTTTGAAGTGCCTCGGAGGATGGGGATGAGTTCTGTCCAGGAGGACCACACTGAGGCTGCTGTGGCTTTAAGTCTGTTTCAGCTGCTCTAGACCTTTCCTGGCTACATGCTAAGGCTCAGGACAGCAGCGACCACCTCCACATGTTGGTCACAATTCCTTTTCAAGTCAAGCACAATCACCAGCCTTTAGAGGCTCTAGGATGAGACAGAGCAGTTAGCTATCTGCTCATGTGACAACATGTGGCCAGGTTGCCTATATCTGACCCTGTTGTTCATGCTCCAGAGTGACCACTTCTTCAGGAGTGAGGAGTGTGGCATCTGTACATGTAGAGCTGTCCTTTGCAGTAGCCGAATTTGTGGACAGTGTCCATGGCACGTGGAATGAGCAAAGGAGGTTTGAGGAGAAGCTAGGCCGCCCTGGCCTCCTAATCACCGTTGATGTGTGTCTTTTGTGTCTCCTTTAATAACCAAAGTTTCTGCTGCCCTTAGCAGAAGAATGTCCTTTGTGTCTCTGAACCAGATTACTCCATAAAACCCGATAACTCCATAAAACCTCCTCATAAATGTGTAGGAATTGAAACATTATATAAATTTAGGGCAAGGATTAAATGAGTCAAGAGACAGGGTTACTTTTTTCCCATGATATGGCAACTTATCTTAAGGTGGCAAATGCTGTTAACGTTATTGCCATTGTTACTGTCATTATTTGAACGGTTTTATGGGGACGAGAGCCAATTGACTTGTGCGCATCTTATTTATAAAATCAACACGCTGGCTTTGCATGTGCTAGGCACTGGCAGATCTCTGTGATTAGTTACCGACTGTTTCTTATGGGCTGTGCTTCTTGTATTTTTTTGGAGGAAATATCGATCTGTGAACTTACTTATTCAACAAATATTTATTAAGGGTCTACTGATTTCCAAATACTGTTCCAGGCTCTGGGAATATGGCAGGAAATATAAGAGCATTCTCTTGTGGAACCATGTTCTTAACGGCATTGACCCAGGGTGGAAGCCTGCAGGGTTTGTTTTATGAAATGGATAGAGTTGCCACACCCTGAATATTCAGTAACACTCAACAGAACCAGACCAGAGTCATTCAGTGGGGGATAAGGGTACCAAGTTTTTCTGTCTGATCTTCCTCATGAAGCCATCATACACCAGTTTTAGAGGGTCATGTCTATGAGGACTTCTGTTGGCACCAGCCAGTGCTGTTACCAGGAGCACTAAGGAAGACACATTAACTGCTCCTTTCAGTCTTGCACCCTTGTTCCTAGTGACTTTTCAAAAAAAATAAATAAATAAAAAAGTGTCACTTGAAAGTAGCACTCTAAGGAAGGCCTGCATTCAAACCACCTTCTATTGAGAAGTCCCGCCCAAGAGAGACCTGGAGAAGCCACAACTGTGTCATAGGTGTTGGTGGATAATGGATGACAGACGCACTCAAGTGCTTTTTCAATGGCAGCTATTGTTGCCATGACTGATGTGAGCCACATGTTAGTTCTGCAAATATTTATTGAGTGCCTACCTGGCACTGGTACTCTCCAAGGCCCTGGGGGTGGTAGAGATGAGAACAGTTGATGAGGAGATACATACAGCATAGAACAATACATGCTGTGAAGGAGCTTGAGTCATTATTCCCTGGAAGCCAGCTCCCAGGGAAGGAAGACAGTTTTTTCTTAGGTGTTCTTTGGCTACTGTGGGGAATGAGAAATGGAGAAGAAACCTATATATGACTACAGATCATTACATAAAATATATGCTACTTTCTCTCAAGAGGGACCTAGTTCTCAGTGTTAAATGGGGAAAGTTTTCTTCCAGAGTAAAAGATATTAATAGGGCACGGATGCTGGTTGAACTCCATTTCCATAACTCCATGTGAGGTAAAATTGTAGGTTGTCATGAGACAAGTTCTGAGCCTCCATTTTCCTTGTGCTTAGGGCATAATAATTGAACCTGTTTCATAGTGTTGATTTAAATGAGCCCATGTTATAAACACCCAGAGGAAGTAACTAACACATCCTTAAAAAGCATGTTCATCATCATCCTAACCACCATCATTGTTGGGTCAAAACAACAAAGTGAAGAATAATCCTAGCCCCTCATCTGAACCTTGCATCTCCTTGAGAGTTTCCTGATGTAAAATTCTAGCATCATAGTGGAGCCTGATACTGCTGAAGGACTCTAGGGAGGAACTCTAAGCAGGGTTTGTCCTGGGTTGGGCTTGTGCTAAGCACTGTCACCCAGAATTGACAAACTTTAGGACTAGACTCCAGGTTGGCTCCTATCATCAGGTGGCTGTAGAAATCAGCATGTCATAGACACCTTTGACCTTCTCAACTTCACCCTAAAAAGAGCGGACATCTTCAGTTCTGACAAGCTGTGGCTCCTAAGTTAGATGCCAGAGAGCAGCAGAAGGTAAGTGCCACACTGAATGGCTTTCTCCCTTCCATTTCCTCTTTCCTGGAAATCTGGGAAGGAACGCATTTAAACAACGATAGCAGCTAGCATTTACTGGTGCTCCCTGTAGGAGAGGGCAGGGCAGAGAAGCATAGACTGCTGAGTCACTCGCCCAGGGCTGTGGACACGAAGCCCCCAAGCCCAGGCTCAGCTCCTCCAGAGGCAGCAAGAGCTTTGTGAAGCACTCTGGTGGTTCAGTAAGTACTTTGACTCCAGTCTCACAATGCAGGGCTTAGAGACCCAGGATGCTTCCTGGTGCAAGAGATAAGCGGGTGTTTATCTGTAAATATTTATTTCCTCTGGTACTTAAGCTTGTCTCGGGCTTGCAGTTGTTAGCACATCTCTGTCTCTGAGGCAATGGTTTCCAGCCCAGGCTTTATGAATCTCTCTAGTTAAAGTCTTTTAAAGGAAAGTTTCTACTTCTACAGCTGTATTCTTTCTTTTATATTGGTTATAGTCTTTCAGAAGGTAGGACGGAGATGAGAACATCAAAGATTAGCCTCCAAGAATCTGTGTGCCCTTCAAATCAAGTCATTCTGGGGCTGTGTTAATCAAGGCTGACTGGAGTAGGTGCCCTTAAGGTGAAAGGGTAGCAATTTATCTGCTCCATCCCGGGTTAATCACCAGCTGTACAGTGTGTTTATATCTAGGAAACAATGCGCTGCACATGAACAATAGTAATTTTATTTTATCTCAGGGGTGTCCCTGGTGCATTTTACAAATTTACTCTGTAATGTATAGAGGTTATAGATAAAGTTTAACTCTGGCTTTTGGTTGAGAAAATAATGGGGGGAGGGGAAAGGAACAGCTCTATTGGCCTGTAGGGGACACTGTTGCATCATTTATTAGAATTTTCCAATATCTTGTCCCAGGACAAGAAAAAAAATCAGAAAACAAAAATAGGTCAGTCACCTTAAAATTGCTCATTAAAATTATTTGACTGGCCCCAGTGTGTTAAGAATATTCGCAGTTAATGAAGAGTTGGTCAGGTTGCCTGGTATCCGGGCATGGGGAAGAAGAGTAGCTCGGTGTTCCTGAGCTGGTGGTGGCTGGCAGGACTCTTCTGATTAGCCTCTCTGTTCCTTTTCACTCAGCAAGCCTCCAGGTATAGTGGCTCATCCTCACCGACTTCTGCAGTGTGACCGTGTTCTGTTGAAATGCTTCGCTTCTTTAGGTCCGTGTATTTAGAGTATTTGCTGGAAGTCTTAGAAGGACATTTTAGAACTTTATTCTTTTTCAGATTCAACCCTTTTTAATAAGTTGGTAAATTTATGTCACTAGGTCTTGTGCTGTCAAGATTAAACCACCAGAAAAGATGCCTTTTATTGAGAAGATGCAGTCACGTCTACAGAGAAGGTGTCCTTGGGACTCTTTCCAGGCTGTCGACCCATCCAAATGCCCCCATGGCTTTGCCAGTAAAACCTCACATCCCTACCCTACCCTGTTCAGGCCTCTTCCCTTTCCCGATCCAGGGCTTGCAAGGTGACTGTGGTGACCTCCCCGAAAGCCTGGATCATATTCAGGCCGTGTTGTATAGTGATGATGTTGCTTCATTCTCAGTTCACCATCAATTACGCCGTCTGTTTCATCCAGTTGGTGCTACCCTCCCAGTGTTAATTAGAACCTACAAGACTGTTACAGTTAATTTTATAGCAAGCATATTGTCTCTTCCAGGCTCTGGAGCAGCTCATAAATTATCTTGAAGGTAAAATGTAACTTGGGGAACTAGTTATGAAAATTCCATCCATCTCTCTTAGGAGCTGCAGCTGCTGCTGGCAGCCTCCTCGCCGTCACCACTACTGCTCTGTGAAGGAATTATGGTGGGTCAAGTTGAAGAGGGTAGGCCCAGGCTGTCACAGAGGAGAAAGGCTGTCCTAGCCCTGTCAGACAAATGCCTTCTGCCAATCCCTGGTGGTTTCACATTGCAGGCAGGAAGAGGCAGGCAGCACAGGTGGACGGTCCCCAAGCTGTCTGTGCTCATTGCTTTACAGAAACCTGTAGGTGGGCAGGTCCAGAGACCTTTCCTCCTCTGTTGTCATGATGTTAGGCGTCATTGGCAAAGTGCAAGTGTGAGAGATAACTTTATAACTAACTCTGAGCTGTCCAGGAGCCCGGGAGACCATGCACAGAGGCATGGTCTCCCAGGGCCAGCCCCTCCAGCAGCCCCTTGCCAGCTCTCCACCCCCCCACACACACACAGGGTGATTTCTATCTTGCAAAAGCCCTAGGCTTGAGTGAGCATTTTATTTGTGGTTGTTATTTTTTGTATAATCTGATAAAGTGAGATTTCACTGTGAACGAATGTACTCTAAAATTGCCTGCTAAATAAATTAGCAGGTTATCTTATTGGGATAATATACACATTCCTTTTCTGTTTCCTCACACGAAGTATAAGCTTTACACTTCAGCCCTCGGGGCCTTAGCATTATTATTTTTAATGACTGAACACAAGTCTTTCATTTAGCTTGTTTGTATAGTTACTGTAAATGATCTTTCTGCTGTTGGTTCTTCATTTGAAATTCTGCATGTTATGCCAGCTTTAAAAGCTGTGAGGGGGCCTCTGAGAATTGGGAGCTGCGTTCAGCACAGCGTCTTCCAGCAGCATTGGAAACAGACTGTGGCAGAAAAGTCAGAGAGGGTGTGTTAAGAAAGCACACCTGTGTGGCTAGATCTAAGCGTGGGTTTGAGGGGAGCACACACAGACAGTGCCGGCTTGGCTGGCAGGTGAGCACTCCAGGCAGTGAAAAGCAGCAGAGCCGCTCCTGGGGCGGGTGGGGGGTCGTTTTCATCTCATTCATACATCCACTCGCCTTTCTACCAGTGGCACCGAAGACCACCAGACCTGGGCTCTGTGAATAAGCTAATGAGACCTGGCCTTGAAGGTTAACAGGTCGTGTAGGCTGGTGAAATGGTGTCCAAGGAGACTATAGGCCTTCCATGGAAGTATTCATCTGAGCTGTTGGCAGTGAGAACTTGAGAGTTGAATATTTGCGTTTCTGGGTGAATGCTGGTGAATTAAGACCACAAGTTGTTAACTCTGTCCTTAGGGCCTGGTATTGCCACAAAGATGGAACTGAGGTAGACAGAGGACTTTGCACCATATCTGAAGTGGCCAGCTACTATTCAGCTTTGCATGAAGGCTGAATCCCTGTTTTTGCATCCTTCCCAATTTCAAGAGAAAAGAAAAATTCACATTGTGTACATATGTTTATGAAATTTCTCAGCTACTTAAATGGTGGCAATAAATTCAAATATTTGCAACTATGATTCATGTTAATCAAAACACATTTGAGAGCTGGATGGTGAGGAGGGGTCTTACAGAGTGTCTGAGAGCTGGATGGTGAGGAAGGGTCTTGCACAGAATGTCTGAGGGCTAGATGGTGAGGAGGGGTCTTATACAGAGTGTCTGAGAGCTGAATGGTGAGGAGGGGTCTTACAGAGTGTGTGAGAGCTGGATGGTGAGGAGGGGTCTTGCACAGAATGTCTGACAGCTGGACGGTGAGGAGGGATCTTGCACAGAATGTCTGAGGGCTGGATGGTGAGGAGGGGTCTTACACAGAGTGTCTGAGAGCTGAATGATGAGGAAGGGTCTTACACAGAATGTCTGAGAGCTGGATGGTCCTCACCTCTTACACAGAGTGTCTGAGGGCTGGATGGTGAGGAGGGGTCTTACCTCATGACTGCTTTAAATAAAAGCCTCCTCAACCTTCTCACAGGAAAGCACTGTCCCTGGCTAAGAACTAAAGCTTACTCTGGGTCCTGGCTCTGAAACCTGTGACACTGTTCTTCTCCATGTCATTTCTCATGTAGAGAAGATGTTTGTGTGTATTTTCTTTTCTCCCACCATGAACTTGGCAGTGTTTCATCTTTCCTTTTCCAGAGAAAGCAAATGAGAGGTGAACACTCAAATGTGAATGAGGTGTATGTGGTGCTCATTGTCACCATAAAATATGGTTTCTGTAAGAATGTTGGCAGTTTCAAGTCGGATGAAGGTTCTGATTGCAGAAAGGAAGCACAGGACTCTATTGGCAGGGAATAACCGGTTCTCCTCCACAGGGGACCCAGCCAGTCTTTCAGGGCACAGGCGAAGCCAGCACAAAGGCATCTTGTGGTCAGAGTAATCTTTTAGTCTCACCGCTCCAGGCTGTTGGGCACACAGAGGTGTGGCTTGGGAAATGCTAAATACATGTGGTTTGATCTTCTGGAGAAAAGGAAAATATAAAAACGATTGCTTTCCTTTAATAAAGAGAATAGAGTAAGCCCCAACCTCAGCTCAAGTCTAAAGTCTAGCTGTCACGCATGCGTGGTTAAATTTCACTGTAAATACTTCATAAGGGTGATTGGAGTGGAGCCAAGTTGACGTCACAGCCCCAACTGTTCACAAAAGGATCCATCTCATTAAAACAAGCAGCATTGCCAAAGAAACATGAATTCCTATGGCAAAGTGAACATGAGGTCAAAAAACCCTCTGAAAGAAATATCTGTATCAATGTTTATAATCTCTGCATTTATAGATTTGTAGTGTGTGCAAAAAAATAAAATAAAATGCTCCCAAAGAGACTTTATTTTGGTTCAATAAGACTGGCTTGTAAAACTGTCTGCATACCTAAATCCATCCTTACCTGATGTCTTGGCAGCATTTTGGATAAATCATATCTTTTCCAAAATGTATGCCTTTGAAAAAGGAAGAGGAAAGTTAAGTGCCAAACTGTGCCTCTGGGCTGCCACGAACTGGCCGAGTCCTGGGGACAGAAAGCAAGGAGACCACTCATCCCTCACATTTCCTGGTGCATCAGGATAGCACAGCAAGCAAAATGTTTGCCCTAATTGCTTTCCTCTTTTCCTTCTTTGAATTAAAAGCTCATTTAAGCTTGCTTTTTAAAATATCCCATAAGATACGTAACTACTGATAAGGTTTTAGAGGCAGAAAACAAAAGATTTTCACATTTTTTTATAAAACATAATCGATGATTGCAGATGGTCCCGTTCAGGTGTCATTTTAATTATGAGGTTAAAAAAAAAAAGCCCCACACTATAGGAAATCGTCTTAATAAATGGAGAGCTTTTGTCTTCGAGTGTCAAAAGGCCTTGTTACTGAGACATTGAAATGCTTGGTGTTATGGGGAAGGTCCCCAAATGACTAAGATATTTGAAGAAAGCAGAATAATGGATTCTTCTAACCATCAAACGCATGCACTAGGGATGTTTTGCAAGTGGACAGCTCTGGACTTCCTCAGTCTTGGTAATGTTAGCGATGGATTTTCTAGAGATGAATTTCTGCCATAGAGCTGTTCATGGAATCGGAGGGAAAATAAACAGAACAAACTACAAATAGAGTTTCAAGATTTGAATCCCAAATGGAGGCATTTCTTCACAGTTCCTCAACTTAAAGGGCTGCTTTGCCGTTCAAGTAGAGTATCCAAAGGAACTAACGGTCATTCAAGTGATGCTGTCCGTTCCAGCTTGTGTTCATAACACAGATAGCATGGGTCTTATTAAATATTAGCAATGCATTATGCTTTACTGTCTTCCCCTTAGTGGGGAATTATGAGGACCTCATGTTAGGACCTCAGTGTCCTGACACAGTTATTATTCATGGATAATGGTTTGTAGCCATTGCTCTTGTGCAGATCCAGCTTTGTTGTGTGGGGCATGTTAAGGGTTTGCAGACTCAGGTGCGGTGCACCTAGGCTTTCCTACAAAGGCAAGCAGCTGTGTTTTTCTTACCATATTATACATCACAGAGAAGGTCTCATTTATTACAACAGGCTTAATGATGCAAGCGCAAGCTTTTATGTCCTACTCTACGGTGTGATAATAGATTTGCTGTAGAGATGATAGCTTGTTTTTTCATAAGTAATTAATTGTTTCTTCTGCCAAATGAGAATGGGTCAGTACAGGGGATGAAATACACTTAAACTAGTCTATAGAGATTGGATGAGAATGTCACTGTTTTTCTTTCAGAAGGGCCTTCCTCCCCACCATCTCCAAGCTGCTCCACAACACAGTGCTCACATTACTAGGAACTTAAGGCTAGTTAGAAGAAACTGCTTTCAGTTCTTAGTGCTGAGGCTGGAGTTTGACCTGGATATATGCTGAGCAAGTATGCTTAGTGATAGTCATCCACGTTCAGTCCCAAGGCCACTTGGTAATTGTGGCAGTATGTGCCTGGGTTCATGTGTAGCCAGATAGGCCCTTCTGAGATTATAAGCCAGGGCCAGGGGGCCTCTCTCACAATCTGCTAGTATACAACACTATACTGTTGGTACACAAGATGACCTGGCAGAACATGGACAAATATTATTTTATATGTTTTGAGATCTATTTTGATCTTAAAACTGATTTTGCCTAATTGATAATCGACTAGGGATGTAGTTAGTAACAGAGCCTAGTATGCAGGAGACTCTGGGTTTTCTCCCCAGCACCACATAAACTAGGCATAATGGTGTACTCCTGTTATCCAAGCACTGGAAGGTGGAGGATCAGGAGTTCAAGGCCAGATTTGGCTACATGAAACTTTGTCTCAAAGGGAAAAATAAGCATAATCAGTACAGTGGGTCCATGGTTCTCAGATATTACTGAGGATATGACTAAAATCATTCCTTATATATTTGTAAGCGGATTTGAAGAACAGTGCTAAAAAGATGGTGGTGGTTTACAGACATAGCTAACAATCATGATGGTGGAACAGGTCATCAACGTTTAGGAAATGCTGGCTTTATGCACTGGAGGGGCCCAGAAAAATGGGCCTTGGTCAGAATTATGCTGTGGAAGAAGGTTCCTGAAAAAGAGCCTCGTGCTGGTTGTAACAGATAGCATCATCATCTCCCGAGACTTCAGTGTAGGCAGGTACTGTTCTGAGTGCTCTTCCCACGTTTCCTTATGTCCTCCTCACACCAACCTATGGAAGTTCTGCCTTTGTCTCCATGTTCAGCTCAGCAAGGTTAGGGAATTTACCCAAGATAGCACCAGGTCGTAAGTGGCCAAACAAGGACTTGTGTCCACAGAGTCAGGATCCGGTGTCTTTTTAAATCACCTCGTTTTTCTCTGTCTTGATGAATGAAAGAATATTATTAGCCTTAAGTTCCCTAAAGAACAAAAGTGAAGGGATATAAAAGACATGCAACGGCTCATGTAATAGATAAGGGGTAACCCTCCATGTTCTGAGGAATGTAACTGAAGTTCCCTGTGGCCCTTCTAGGATTGTATACAGATGCCTTGGCTTCTATAGTTAGCATATTGAATGTAGTCTGTAGCAAATGCCAGAGAACTTAGAACTCTGAATACGTGGAGGGGGAAAGAGGACAAAGGAAGACTGGTATTTTTGACTCACTATCATCACTTTCTGAATGTGTTTTGTTGGGAGACAAGTAAAACATGTCTTGCTATTCAAGGGTCTATGTTGAAAATATATAACATTTCTGTACTCAGATAAGGATTCTAGTTTTTTCCTTATTCAAGCAAGCGGTTTGTACTCTGGTAGGAAATTTCAAATGAAAGTCTTGACTTAATGGTACAGTTACAGTCCTAGAAGGGAGAGACAAGGAGTTTACATGGTAGAGTTTATCCTGCCTGTTTGAGAAATCTACCAAAGTGGATGGAAGAACCTAGCCCACAGGACCCACATGCAGATGGGAATGTAGGTCTCCAGGGTCTCTAAAACAAGACCTAATGCACACATAGAAGTTCTTCTGGGACTTTTATTTATCTTGATGTGAAGTCCCAGGAAAATGCTCCAATAGGCAGTCATTCTCGTTATTGTCTTTCTTATCTGATGTTTGAGCCAAAGTGCGTCATTTTGTTAAGTATTATTTATGACATAACATTGCACAAGGAAACCTTTGAGGTAATAGGGTATGGAGAGATGGGTAATTAGGACGCTTTAAAAAAAAACTTTCATGTGAACATTTTTTTGAGATGCCCAAAGATAAAAATCTCAGAAGAATTTATACTTTTTGTCCTTCTGGCAGCCAAGAGCAACATCTTGCCCCACTATAATCTACAAGCATTTACTTTGCTAACAAAACTCAACTGATCAGCACCTGCAGTGCAATTGCAACAAGAAGCATTTGGCTCTGGACAGTAACGGTGGTCTGTCTACCTTTTATTGTCCTGTCCTACCACTTTCTTCCTAGCAGGCTGAGATGAAGCAGAAAGCTGATATTTGGAGCCACTGGAATTGCAGGCCTTGTAATTTAGAAATATCCATTTTATCCCATGTAATTTCTTCCCTAAGATTCCTCAGTCTAAATCTGATACAGGTAGGAGCCAAGACAAACACTAACCATTTATAGTCACCCAGACCAGTTTGAATTTCACTCTAATGTAAAGCAAAGAGAGTTTTTGGCTTCAGTTCAGGTGTGGAACAGGGGTAGAAAAATGCATTTAAAAGTTAGCGGCAAATGTTACCATATGTTTCCATAACAACTGCATACTTTTATGTCAGAAAACCAATCATATAAACACGTAGGAATCTCGGAACAAGTAAACTATGAATTTACCAAATACAAAAATCCAGTATGAAGGAGCTTTTATAGCCACAGAAGCCACGAGGGGCCCAGCAGCCTGTGAATTTCCCCATTATGTGGCAGAAAATGCTGCTGTTTAGTTTAAGTGAGCAAATCTTTTAAAATTATAGGTACAGTGTCAATTCTCTACAGTGTATTTTTTCTGAAACAATGTGTGGTGGTGCCAGCTATGGGTGATTTCTCTAACCATATTGAACTAGTAAAGACCCTGTGCATATCTATAAAACAATCACATCTTCCCTTCACCCACAGCTTCAGACTTAATGATGAACTCTGGGACTCTGCAGAAAGCACAGTGCCCAGTAAGTAGCTCACTCGGATGCTTGGCAGGGAATAGGTGGTCATGGATTGTGGACACATGAAAAAGTTTGTTGTTTCCTCACCTGTCCACTTTTAAATATGATAGAGACAAGGGGGAAAATGGATCTGCTTACATCTTAAGAAAGTGGTGTCCTATAAAGCCAGATGCACAAAGTGGCATATGCATCTGGAGTTCCCAGCACTGGGGAGTCAGAGACTGGAGGACCCCCTTGGGCTTTCTAGCCAGCTTGACTAGCTGATTAGTTGAGCTCTGGGTTTAGTAAGAGACCCTTTCTTAAAAAAAAATAATAAGATGGAGAACTATGGAGGAAATCACCTGATGTTACATGTATGAACATGCACACACCTCCTCACACTCACCACACATACATGCAAAGAGGAGGAGAAGAAAGAGTTTGTAAACAGAGGTGTTGAAATCACCACCAACTGAAATTCAGCGATCACTGATTTCTCTGTGGGGAAAGAAGTCGTTTTCTTCCTAGGAATGTGTCAGAAATGTGGCAGCCTGTGGACAGGCCTTTCCTTTGAAAGGAGCTGTGATTTCTTTTCTTAAGCCTAACTCAGAGTGTGCAGAGGGTTGTGAGTTTTTATTTGGACATGGACAACAATATTTCCCTATCACTTAAAGTAAGTTGATGCACCTTGACTGTCCTGGTACCATTGTAACTATGCTTGGACATACTTGTCAGTGAATGTTATAATCCTAGAAAAGAAGACCAAAGGGAAATGGTTCACTTGAACTGGTGCAGAATCCATAGTGGAGGGGGCATATTTAGGCAGGGCCCAGTATGAAGACTGGTAAAAGGTCATCATGAAGGCCTGATTCCCTCCCAAGTCCTTGGTGGGCCTCTTTTTACAACAGAAACCTAATGTCACCCAAGTTATCACCTCTAGTCAAAGTAGAGAAAGGGTCTTTGTTCCTACTGTGTTTGACAGGTGCTAGTTGCTTTATGCTAGAAAATATCTCTTCAGGCGTTAGTGCCATTGGAGTCTGGCTTTGGGCTTCTTCATTTGTGTCTGACTATCCTGTGTTTTAGGGATGGGTGAGTAAGAAGAAATCCGAATGTCATCCATTCATTCAGTATTTATTGAACACTTAGCAATGTACCATGGAATACAAGGTAAGCAAAAGCCACAGGTTGGGGTGAACTTACAGACAGACTACAGGCAGAGGACAAACCCCAAACAAGTCAATAAATAAACAGGGATGATAATGCCATATGCTCATGTTTTCTGTAGAGCAGAGGAAACGGGTGGACAATTAAAAGAGGAACAGGGATTTTTCACTAAGCCCCTGAGGAATCTCTGAGGAAGCATCCTTGGAACTGAGCACTGAGAGGGAGAGAAGACCCTTCCTCCAGAGACTGAGGGGAGAGGTCTGATCGAGAAAGGCAGGTGGGGTCAGGTCTTAAACTGCAGTAAGGGCTTGATTCTGTCAGGGCGTTTGTTTGCCAAGGCTGAAAATGAGTCCAACTTCTAATTCCAATGTATTTTGCAAGTTTCTACTCTTGGACCAGTGCTGCATTAGGTGAAATGGAAAAACACAGTCCTAATTAGGTTTAGTTTAATTGTTGGTATGCAGACATAACTAACTGTGAGATAAATGACAAATTAAATGATACAGACCATAAGTAAGTCCTGAAATAAGCAGTTATCACTGCAGATTTAATATTTACCTTTTTGATCATAAAAGTTTTTCTTGGGAGAAGGAAGAAATCAAAACCAAGTTCAACAGCTCTCGGCACCTTTGCATGTGGATACTTCGTATGTTTTGTTCCTTACTGTGATTACGCCTTGTTCTCCCTGTTTTATAGATGATCAAAATGAA
This sequence comes from Zapus hudsonius, assembly GCA_004024765.1. NCBI lineage: Eukaryota > Metazoa > Chordata > Mammalia > Rodentia > Dipodidae > Zapus > Zapus hudsonius. Next base: position 177,751 of record PVHP010000031.1, on the reverse strand, counting down.
TTGAGAAAAAAGAAAATTATTGAGAAAACTTCAGCTTAAACCCACTTGACTTCTTGGAAGGGAAGCAAACATAAAGGATACTAAACAGCTATCGGCTTTTGAATATCCCTGTTTATCAATCTATATATCTTTCTCTAGCCACTGATATGCTAAAATCAAAAAAGAGATGTATGTAGGAAAAACTGTATGTGCTATTTTAGGGATATGAGAAAGAAAGAGGGACTCTTTGGAGATTGTGGCCTGTTATAAAGCCAGTCTTTGGGAGAAAATCCTCTCAAATCTAGCAGATAGAGTAGCTACTAAGTGGAAAGGAAAGCAGACCTCGTCCCTAAAGAAAGAGAGGAGAATTAATGGAAAAAGAGGAGAATTAATAGATACCAGGTGTGACCTTACAGAGTTGAGGAGGGTACCAGGTGGAAAGACCCTGGAGATAGTTCAAGCAGAATGCATTATGACCAGTGTGTTTCCTGGCGATGGGAGACTTGTTATGAAAAATTATGCAAACCCCCAAATGACAGTATTTTCCCCATCGGGCTGACAACCCAATATAAAATTTATTTCTAGAATATTTTTATTTTTGTGCCAGAGACCCTTCCCTGAGATTGTCTTTTGGAGGAATGGTCTGTGCATCTACATAGGCCAACTTAGATGACCTTTTTTCAACTGAGAGCATCTCTCAATGCAAATTTTTATATTCCCTGGCTTCGGCTGGGCTGGCATTTCTGACAGACGTGTAAACAGATGTAAGCATTGTTGCTAATGACAGGTGATTATAAGAGGCATGGGGGCCAAGGTAATTAAACCACCATTTGACAGGAGCACTTGGCAATGTAATATTTCAGCATTTGAAATATCATTGCAACATGCTTTCTGTACTTGGCTTGAGGAATATCATTCACTTTTATTCTTCAGAGTTCAGTGCTTTGAAATCGGAATGATTTCTGTCTGAATTCCTTCATATTTCACTATGAGGCTCCAGAACATAGTGATCACTGGGCCACATGGAGATCTAGTCAATATCTTGACCCCATCCATGTTTGGCCCGAGTGTAGAAGCAGGATAGAGTTTGTAAGCCTGTTGCTAGGATTGATCATTGTGTGTGTCTGATTTGATCATGGTTAACAATGCCTTTGGAGAGGAGCGTGAGTTATTTTTATATCACTGTTGCCTGGATTTACTTGATGTCACTTCCATGGATCAAAATCATAGCTTGTTCAGTTCTCTAGTCCCATAACTTCTCGCTATTGGAAGTAGAGAAATCTGAAATTACCAGTTACCCAGTATTGCGAGGCTTTAGAGTAGAAAGAGGCATCAGAACATATTGTTTGCACATTAGTTTTAAATGTAAGACTTTTCAAATCTACTTTCTTCCACCATCAGCTCAGACAGCAATGTCTCACATCCACGGCCTGTCTTCTGCTGGGGGAGGCGAACTATGACTACACGTGTGGGGAAGGCCCTTCCGCTATTGCATGGGGGCAGACCCTTGCAGATTTAATAGTTACCATCTGATCACTGACTGGCTGTGTGTGTCTCATTTATAGTGAGTGTCATAGTGTGTGGTTTCATCTAATTGAAGAAAAGATACCACGGATTACTATGGTTCTGGCCTCTGTGCAAAATGAGAACTTTTCTCAACAAGGTTAGTTCATTTCTTGGCTGCAAAGTCATTTTGTTGTCATTGTTATTTTGTTTCTGAGATAGGGTCTTGGCTCCATAGACCATGCTGGTCTAGAACTCACAATCTTCCTGCCTCAGCCTCCTGAGTGCGGGGCTTACCAGCATACTCCATCATACCCAGCTCCCAGTCAGCTGTTAACCACTCTTAGTATAAGATATGTCTTGGTATAAGATATGGTTATATTTAGAAATGGGTGATGCAGACTGTTGTGGAACGTGACCTCTGGGTATAATATGGCTGTCGTCATCTTAATCAGCGGCTGTGAGTACCTTCTCAAGGTCAAACCAGTAGACGTTTCCTTAAAGGAGAATTGTAGAGGGTCATTAGCCCTTCATCTGAGATTCCAGCCACTCTCTCTCTCCTGCCCTACCCCCAGCTACCCATGCTGTCAGCAGGCACTAAGTATATAGACAGAAGGTTGATGGTGGTGTGGGGGGGCGCAGGATGCTCCATCTATCCAGCTTTCCAGAGTCACTGCTCATGCTGGAGTGAGACTTTTGGGGGATGTGGCTATATTGGGGTTACCCACATTCCTGTAAGTAACCCCTCCCCCATGGTCCTGTAAGTCCAATAATAACTCATTGGTTCACTAAGCTGGACTTGAGTGGAATTGTTTATTTGGTCTGTTGTTGGTGTGAAGAGATGTTTGTTCATTTCTCCCAAGAAAAGTCACAATGCAGACCATCCAGAGAAGGTGAGCTACTCACTAGATAGCCATTTCTTTGTGTGCCATCTTTGGGCAGTGGTGTGGAAAGAAATGAATTTGTGAATATTATTTGGCTTGTACCCAGGAGTGCCCAGTGAATGGGCCCCTGTGGAGTTGCCCCTCCTTGTCAGGAAGCTCCTGGCCAGTCTTCACATTCTGCTTGTGGCTGCACTTGTCTCTAAGCAGAAGTTTTCAAAGCTTAGTCACACAGGCTAACTGCTTCCCACCCCCATGGAGAAAAATGAGATTAAACTCCCTAAGTCTGCCATGTTCTCTGTGAACTATTGAGTCAAAATGAGTTTTAAATCCAAAGTTCTTAGGTTTAGAAGGGTGTGACCTCAAATGAAAGGTGCCTCAGCTGGAGAGGAGAGGTCAGTACAAATGACAGTTGGTCCACTGGGCTGGTGGCCTCAGGACAGCTGCTGAAGTCTACGTGGATTGCCTGGTTTCTCTGCCTTCGGCCACCAGAGCAACCCCCAGCCCTCCCAGAGCCATCCATACCCAGCTGGACTCCTAGGCCTAGGGTTCTTGGTGCAGCTCTTTTTCAGAGAGCCTGCTTAACACAAAGCCTGGGCTAAGCCCTATGGGGTTTCAGGGATGAGTGAGGCATGTCTCTGCCCCCAGGCAACTTAATATCTGATGAACTGATAAACACTAATAATTAAAATACTCATTAGCCCAGATGAATCATCCAATCATCCAAGTGCTTTGCATGTATTATGAACTAATTTAATCCCAAATAATAATAGTGCTAACTAGGTACAGGGGCCAGGCTGTACGTATCTAAGTGCTTTATGTAAATTCATTGTCCACCTGGAGGTATTTTGGTTATCCCTAATTTCAAGAAGGGAAACCTGAGGCCACAAAAACATTAAATCACTTCCCAGAGGCACAAGGCTGAGAGGCAGAAGAGCAGGGCTTCCCAAGCTTGATGGCCTGACCTTCAGAAATACCCTGTGTCTTGTGACATGCAGGCCACAGGCCCTTCCTTGCAAGGCTTCTGGTGGTGGTGCCAATGCCCAGAGCTCTGGGCCAAGTGGGAAAGAACAATGGAAGCCCATCACTGTAAAACAAGGCAAAGTGAAAACTCCCATTCCCATTGCAAATGCAGAGCTTGGAGACAGCTACTGCCAGCAGCTGTGGTGACAGCATTTGATGCTGTCATTTTGTTTGGCGTTCCTTGTGCTTGCTCTGTAGTGGACACTGTTTTGTAACCATGTAACCATTGTCACTTGTTCTGGGGCCTCATTTACCCAGCACGATAGCCATGGCAGGTAGCTCTACTGGCAGCTTTGCTTGCTTCCAAGGAAACCAGGGCACAGTTTGTGAATTTGCCTCCATGATAGATCAAGGGGTCAAGTACACTTACGTCATTCAGAGTCCACACTCTTAGCCACAGAGAGAGCAGTGAATATCTGAAGGGAACTTAGAGGCACAGTGATAGAGACACGTTCCTGAACCTGGCCCTGGGGGAGGAGGGAGCAGAGGCAAGACTTCCCAAATGGGATGGAGCTGTACAAACATGCAGGGGCGTGAAGGTGCACAATGCGATAGGGAGTGGATAACATGGAAACGACTGTGAAATCGCACGGGCAGTGTGATGGTTAGGTTTTGTTGTCAACTTGATCTTTTCAATTATCTTGGGTAGGTCTCTGAGGATGTTTACAGGAAGGCAGCCTCTCAGTAGGGGGCAGGATGTAAAGAAGCTCAAAGAAGCTAGAAGTAAACATCCTTTCCTATGTGGGCAGTGCAGGAAGGAAATTCCAGAGACTCTGGAAGCCATTAAGTCTGGGACACGGTTTTAAGACCCAACCCTAAGGCTATATAAAGGGGAAGAAATTCTTTCCTTGGCTCCCTGCCTGTTGGCTGCTGGTGCTTGTTCATGACTTGCACTTGCATCCTGCTCTCCTACCCTTCCTGGACATCGGAACCCAGTTTCCTCGGCCTCACATCATGGACTGAAGAGCAGTCACTCTCAAGGGAGCCATCAGGCCTTCTGGGCTGGATTGGGACTGCTGAGGCCTCCAGCTATGTGGACTGGTTTTTTCACCTGTGGGCCTGCAGACTGCTATTGTTGGACTGTCTGTAAGCTACCCCAATAAATTCCCTTTTACTACAATCCATTCTATCAACTCTGTTTCCTCTAGAGAACCTGACTAATGCAGCCAGAGAGGGAGGTACTAAAGTTGGAAAGCAGGGTGAGCAGCATTGAAGATGGGGAGTCATGGTCCTCTAGACCGACTGGGTCAAGTGCTCACTCAGCCATAGAGGACATCTGTGGAGATTTCCCCAGTGTGAAGTCAACTTTCTCAAAGATGCTCCAGGGCTTCTCTTCTATCCTTGTGAGGTTTTGAAAATGGAAACATGCCCAGGAACAGTAGGATTCCTGAGGCTAGCCACCCTGTAGCAGAGAGTCATGTCTGCCAGGGGAAAGGTGTTTTGTCCACAGCCACATCAAAACCAAATGTGTGCATAACCTGAGTATTGAGAGTGGGTCTGAATTCCATGGCACCCGTGCACTGGTATCATTGGAGCTGCCAACTTGTTTTCTTTCTGATATTGCCTGGCAGCCCCTGAAGGAGGGAGAGTATGAATTTTTATCTCCCGTTTACTAGACTTCCATTACAGAGTGCTTACAGACACTGTGTCAGCACATAAAATGTTAAACATCACCGGTCTGGAAGAAGCTTCCATTGTCTTACCTCTGGTGCTGGGGGAATCTTGCGAGCTTTGCTGTAGTGATTCTGTCAGTGTAATATGACATGAAGCATTTCTCCGTAATGACAGACATTGAATATGAGTGACGGGAACTCTGACCACGAGGAATGGGTTCAATTACCCGAGATGGGAGGTTACCTGCGATCAAACCAAAGGGCCCGATTGTGCTTGGTTTTGACCCCTTGACTTCCAGATCCTGAGCAGCAAAGACAAATGGCTGATTAACCAGCCCTAGCCCTCTTTTTCAGTGATAAACTTGTTTGGATTTCTCTGTCTGGGGAAAAAAAAAATCTATGGGTGGCATGTTTCTAAAGGTAACATGATCAGAAAACAGGAGGGCTGCCACTTGGTCATTTTTGTCTCTTGCAAGCACAAGACTGAAAGCTGTCATTCTATCTTGGAAAGGATCTAGGGCAGTGTCCAGAAATCAATACAAGATAAATGATTGCTCTCTTAACCCCACCTTTCTTCTGCCGTGGGTACATTGCTCCCGTTCACCTGTAGCCAACCTGACGCCAGTGTAAATGAGAGATCCTGCCATCAGAAACCTTCCCTCTCAGCCTCCCCTCCTGCAGGCTGTTCTGCCCAGCCTAGGGCAGCTTTGTGCTTGTTTATAGTCCAGTGCTCATAGCCCCCAGATAGAGTTAGAGCGAGCAGCCCAATTAAACTGTCGCAGGCTGCCCTCACTTGACTAGCTTTGCACAGCCATTTAGCCAACAGACATTCCTGACTATTAAAGCTAGTAGCAGCATGTCCCCAGCGCTGGAGATAAAATGAATGAAATTTGTTATTCTGGGCTGACACTTGATCCCAGCTGTTGAACTAATGCTATCGCACCTGAAGTTCTTCTTTATGGTAATTGCTGCCCTTGTTATTATTTTATATACTAAATTGGAGAAAATTGCAACAGGTATTAAATTCTTTGTGCTAATTCACTTCTATTGTGCATTCTTCCAAGGTAGATTCCAACTTCTGTGGAAGGCTGGGAAAGATGGATTTTGCTAGCCAGATGCACTGGTTTAAGTTTCATTATTATCAGAGACATTCCAATTTTAGGTCTGGTCAAGCATTTATCAGCTTTGCCTGGAATCTGTTTTAAAGTCCACTTTTGCTTCTAATTCAGTCAGCGTATGTTGGGACCTGCCCTTGGGAATTCGATTATGATGACTGACATTAGCAGTGGTTAGCTCTAGTCTGATTGATGGATGGCACACCCTTGGTGTGAGCCTAGGGTTCTAAGTAGTATGAAATGTCTTCCCACAGGAAACCTTTGGAATCTTCGACTCTGAACACTCAGTAGGAAGGAGCATGTCAGTGAGAATTCTTCAGATGTGCGTGGAAGAATTTGTCTCCTAGGCTCCCAAACCATCTACGTCACTGGTTCTCACTGTTAGTGTTCATTGTACTTCCAGCTCTGGTAATTTCTATTTCTTCCCAGAGATATAAGAGATCATTTTAGTCTTTCCAGAGAAGAAAGATAAGCTGAGAGTTTGCTGTGCCTCCATTCCTGTAGTAGATTGTCTAGGGGACTCTGTCCTTGACATCATCCACCTCTGCTCCCCTGTTGTCAAGGTCATGGTGAAGGCTTCAGACAGGACACAGGATGAAAATTCAAGACTGGTCATTGGGGAAAATATTTTGGTTGCCTTCAAGTGAATGCCTAGAGAAAACAGTGACCCCAATCATGGTGTGACTTTAGTTTCTACCGATGACCAGGCATAGTAGGGTGCTGTCAGTTGCAGGGACCTGCTCACATCTCTAGAATCCCAAGGCGTTGTCACATCTACACTAAGAAGCAGTATGCCCACTGTAGTCCATCTTTTGATGAGAGACAAATGTGGGAATAGTGAACCTCTAAGTAACAGAAGGTAGAACTGGGTAGAATATCCTCACTTTTCCAGTGAAGAAACGGGCCTTTGAGGACTGAAGTATGATCCTCACTGACAAGAAAATGTGGGTGGTGGGAATTAAACCCTAGTCTGCTGATTCTATTTGCTTCCTCATCCCACCTCCATCTCATACCAAGGGTCAGTCTAGAGAGTATTTTATAGTCCTCTAACCCAAAGACACACAAGTTAAAAAATCACCATCAAGAACTTTTACTTTTTTGCTGGTGTAAGCCACGTTCTTGGAATGCCTAGTATGAGAACATCTGAGGTGGAGGATTTACATTGTAACTTGGACTCAGCCATGTAAACAGGTATGCACTGTTGCTGATACTCATGCACTTGGTTTAAATAAGCTGCTTTGAGAACTCAAATCTGCTGAAATTGTATTACTGTAATTTATAACCTAGTTCAGCATGAGAAATGTATATTTTCTTTTTCCACTGAGAAAGTGAAAGACGTATTGGTCTTTCATTTATATATGAAATGTGTGGATTGTGTTATAGTATCAAGTATTGAGTATGTTTTGAAATCCTAGTAGACTTATTTTCTCACCTCAAATTCGATAGGAAGTATTGATATTTTATTAAATCTAAGACTAATCTTTGTTGTGTTTTTCTGAAATTACCAAACATTACAACTGGTTTAGGTATTTGAAAACAACATACGTATTTACAGGCAAGCATAGTATTATCCCCAGAGGTCCTTTAGAGGCTCATTCATTCTTGTCTTTGGGATTTGATGACCCTAATGTATCACAATAACACCAGTAAAGGTCACCTTATAATGGGGGCATGTGTGTCTTGCAGACCCAGGATGAACTTTTCATATTTCTGTCTGTGTATCTCTCATACAGGGTGGCCCACTCTTCCCCAGGACATACCAGGACTTATTCTCCATATTTTGAGTTGCCCTGTGGTCCTAGGTTGTTGGAGGTGTTTTGTGATTATTACATGGAAAGCATAGTGGAGACCTTTCCATTTAAGTCTGTATGTGAACGTGTTTGGAAGCTGGTGGTTCCAGCAGTGTGTTTAAAATAAGAATCAGAACTCACAGGATTCCTGAGAGGACAACCCTGAAGAGTTTTGAGCTCTCAGAAACCAAACTGAGCTGGGAGTGGTGGTTCATGTCTGTAATCACAGCACTACAGAGGCTAAAGTAGAAGGATCACATGAATTCAAGGCTCACCTGGGCTAGAATGAGATGATGCAAATAAATAAATAAATAAATAAATAAATAAATAAATAAATAAATAAATAAATAAAATGACAAAGCAAACAGACTTCTTGGTACTAGCAATTCAAACACCTATGTATAGACTGATAACTAATGTATTAAAAAACATCTGAAAAGGAATGGAGAGATGGCTCAGTGGTTCAAGGTGCTTGCTTACAAAGGCTGGCTGCCTGAGTTTAATTCCCCAATAATCACGTAAAGCCAGATGAGCAAGGTTCAGGTCTGCAGTTCATTTGCAGCAGCAAGAGGACCTGGTGCACCATTCTCTATGTGTCTCTCCTTTCCACCTCACTCATAAATAAATAAATAAATAAATAAATAAATAAATAAATAAATAAATCATGCATACATACATACATACATAGACAAACCTATTCCGAAAATGGAAAATACTTGGATAAAGTGAAAAGTACATTAAGAGGAAGAAAAGCTTATTCTATAAAACCTGAAATAATTCTTTTCTTGTGCTTGTTCTTGGAGCTGTAGACCTTGTGTGAAGTGCCCTCCCTGCATGCATTGTTACTGTCATTCATTCACTGAGGTAGAAGATTCTCACTTTAACAGAAATTGATGTCAGAGAGCTAAATTATGATACTCACCTACCAGTGGTTAAGAAAATGTAGGTGGCAGGAACTGAACCCCAGTCTGTTTCTTGTAAAACCGCATCACTGGAACATTTTGTCTCTGTGAAATGATTGTTCTGACCTTGGAAAGGAGTAAAACTTTCATACAGGACATTCAAGCAGATAGCTAAAATTCCTCATGGTTGTCCCTGATAATGTTAGCTTTTGGTTTCTGTTGTATATACAAAACCCTGCCAAGATATAACACAACATGCATTTCTTCAAATTTGAGCTTGAAGCTAGTTTTGCTTATGCACTCAATTGAGCAGACATGTTCCTTGCCATGTGGGTTTTTTGACCAGATTAAGGGCCCAGATCAGGGGCTCACAGACTGTCCACACCAAGAGGCCAGAAAGAAACTTTTTTTTAGACTTTGTGGGCTGTACATTGCCTTCAGCCTGTCACCACCACCACTCCACTCCATTGTGGTGCAAAAACAGCCACAGGCAGTATGTAAACAGGTGTGTGGCTATGTTCAAATGCAGCTTTATTTACAAAACAGGTGGCAAGATTTGGCCCCTGGGCACAGTTTAGCAACCCCTGGCCTGTGCCTTGAAGGAAAGGAGTGTCCTTGAGGGAGCCAGGGCACCACAAATGTTTATCCTCCTTTCAGTTAATACTTGTTTGTGTAGAGTGCCAGGGAGAGAAGTATCTTCTCAGCTTAATTTAAAACCCAGTTCATTGACTTGGCTTTTAAAGTTTTTCTTTTCTTTTCTTTCTTTTTTTTTAAATATAATCTCTTGCTTAAGCACATGTTAAATATGTCCATGTTCTTTCCATTAAATGTCTTGGTTGCCTTCCCAGACTTCAAATTGCAGTGAATTCATCCCCAAAGGATGTTTGGTATCAATTCTCAAGATACAATTCAAATCTAGTCTGCCTCTATAATGGAAACAGGACTCCAGATCTTTATTATTTAAGTTCCATAGAAAATAATCACTGGGCTGGCTCTTACTCAGCACTGTTGAAGAATACTGAATCCTTTGTTTTCTTGTCTTATACCTTCCTATCATCTCAAAGGATAAAATACTATGATGATTTCATCCTAGGGCTACGGATGAGGTATTAGATTTGGTTTTCTAGGTAAAATGAGATAAATTCAGATTATATTATAATAAGGCTCCCTCCCTCTCTTCCCCGAAGCATTTTCTAATAGGAAAACTAAAAACAAACAACCCCTAAAAGCCAGTTTATAAATCCTGGAATCAGTTACCTTAGCACTTAGAATAGTTTCCTTGTTGTTCCATTGCTATAGGAACAGCTCTCTTTATAAAACATCCATCATGTTGTCACCGTGTCGTAAGGATCAAAGGCATCAACCTCTTGTACAGAGGGCAATAAGAGTGGTACTACTGGTTACATCAGTGGTGGTTAACTGGGTAGCAGATTTGGTACCTAGTTTTGCTCTTTATCACTCAGAGGCATTTCCCACCAAGGACAGCAGTGTTTGAGGAGTGAGGGAAGGTGTCATAGAAATTGCATTGAGGAATCACAGTCTTATTCTGCTACCTGCCTAAGTGTCTGATGACCCCCTCCTGTGTCAGTCTTAAATGTCACTCGGGAACTGTATTCTCTTGATTTATCCAATAGCATAGCCATGAAAGATTTTGTTATCTTTGTTCTCTCTTTTCTCCGTTTTCTATGGCGACATTACTGTCAGGGTGGATAGTATGAGTTTTGCAGTTCAAACCCCTGCTATCTTACAGGAGCCATTCACCTTCCCTGACCCGCTGCTGCTGCTGCTGCTTGTACAAAATCAGAAGAATGATAACCAGCCTCATAGAACACGTGCTCTTGAAGTTTAGTGAGCATGCATGCTTGTAAGGACTTTGCAAATTGTGCTTATCATGTGTGAGTTACTGTTTAGTGTCGTTTTGCGCATTCTGTGTGGAACCTCCTATGTGCAAAGTAGCTTGCTGATAACAATGCCAGGGGGTTCCATGCCCATTGTGTGGAGTAGGTGGCACCTTGGAGTTTTTCAGCATGAAATTCAATAAGTTAAATTCTTAGCAGTTATCTCTGTAACTTCTGGTTTGGAACTTAGTCCTCAGACTATAACACTTTCATACCTAGGGCAGATCTTTCTCTGTTAGCTCACTCTCAAGCCCTTCTGTTCATCTTGGTATTGGCCATTAGTCTGTATTTAGAGTTGGACCAAGCCAAAGGTAGCTGCTATGTTTGGCGACCATCTTTGCTGTCGTTTCCATGTGTTGTAATCACAAAAGGGAAGAAACTTAATTTTATGTAGATTATGTGGGATATGACTGAAGGCTTTAGCACCTTCTGCCATGTCAAATGAGCTAAAGCCTTCCCCAAAAGCCAGCCAGGAAAACATATGAAACCATTTGCAGTGGTAGAGTGTTGCATGCTGTTCTTCTGTAATGATAATGGCCTGACCCATGTGGGGCGGTTGGGTATTACTTAACAATCATTCATCTACTGAGCTTTCCTATCAGCATCCCATCTTGAGGAGCAGCAGTACTTGGCTGGACGAGTAGGGCTTTGATTTCATCATAATAAGGACAGCTTTGTTAAAATTCTGTTGCTTGGTGAAGCCCGAGGATTCTGGGAAGAGGTTTTTCTCTTTCTTCCTCTGCACTGTGGGGATGAATTGTCTCTGGCTCCCATCCCCTAGGTGACTATTTGTGCTCTCTCTTGATCTCTTGCTTGTCCCTTTATTTTCCCACATTGTGAAAGTTTCTTTCTATGTGACCAGGAATCTGTTTAGCAGACCATATTGTGAGTGAAGGGCTAGCGTTTGTTGCCTGGTTTTGGCATCGCTGGGCAGTCAGCTGGGATGTAATTAAGACTCTGAGAACAGGCTGTCTTCTCCACGGGAAGGGCGTGTTAGATGGTGCTGGGATTTGGGGCTGTCAGTTTGGCCAAGGCTGGAGACAGAAAGCTAGGGACACAGATATTTCCTTTCATTTATAATCCCTTTATGTACAGTGTGTGCACTTGGCGAAGTTTACATATAACCTAGTAGCTGGAGTTTACAAGCCCGTGCAGTGAAATTAGCATATGTTACATGTATATTTTAGTAATATTTTAAAGCAAGTACATGTTTCCAAAGTGAATTATGCATGGCTGACAGCAATAGGGTTGTGTTGCACTGGGTGTCAAATCCCACAACTTTTTGTCAAGTCTGTGGATTTTACACTAAAAAGGCAAAAAGACTAAACGAAGTAAAACAGTTTTAATTTTTAACAGTTTGGTTCGGCCCAAGGAGCCAGGCTGTGACAGATATAACTGACATTTGAATAATTGGATTAATTTAGAGAAGGGCAAATCCTCTTTTGACGGTTGTGCTTGTGTGTCTTTTTTTTTTTAATCTGCAGGAATGGAGTTGTGTGGGTTAAATATGCACTTTATGTGATGCCAAGCAAAGCTTGAAGAAATGCTTCAAACTTCATGGACTTGGCATTTCCTTCATCTGTTTTAGTGTGTATGTATACATGTGTGTTTGCAGAGTGTTGAATATTCTTCATATGTTGTATAAAAGAATTCACTGTGTATACTTTATGCAGCTTCATCTGTGACATACGTGTGTATGGATTGCATACATAAGCATGGTGCCTGTGCACATGGGCACTTGGGGGATCCAGTGTGAGGATAATATACGTGACTTGGAGGCAATGAAAAAACTGCAGATAAGGCAGCTCCCTGGGACATTGGCAAGTCCTTTCTTCCCAAATCTGTCTGCCTCTGTAACACATCACAGTGCAGCAGAAGAAAAACCCAATTTAGTATCTGGGGTAGCTAAATTCCACCTGGTTAATTTTTCAGCTCTGAATTCCTTTGGAATTCTATGGCTCTTTAAGCTCCTTGTATGAATATACTCACAGCAACACAAAACCAGATACAATACTGTAAATATGTGCTCTCCCCCCTGAAATTCTGTTAATGAAATATGCCATCTAAAATCCACAGGTCACAACTAGAACCAATGGCAGCCAGTCTTGGATGGTGGCTCCAGGCTGGCTCTCAGAGCTTTTTCCTCAGCAGGACATTAATAGACATTAACACTCCGGCAAGAAGTGTTGATGTGTGGTTTATAATGTTAGCACCCAGTTAGGCAGGTATAACACGTGCACTAGGAATACTTGTACCAACGTGTGTATGCGTGCGTATGTGTGTGTGTTGAATTAGACTAATGAGGACCATAGAAGGAGAGGCACCCCCAAGCTGAGGGACTGCATCCTGCCCTCTTACAAGGAAGATCTGCTACTCAGCTTGTGGGAATGTTCCGGTGAATGTTTTCCATCTTAGCACTAAGGGGGGTATCTGCAAGATTTGGTCTGCCATGTGGTTATGGATCATGAGACCGGAAGTACTAGCACTTCCCATTAAAAGCCCCTTTCATCTGGTGCCACTGAGGCTGGGAGGAGAGGGGGCTTGCACTGTTCTCCCCGCCCCACTTCCAGGCACAAGGTATGCTCTGCTCTCAGATTTGCCTGGCTCCTCCTCAAGTGTTCCTGAGCAGTTCCGAGAGGCTTTCTGTTTTATTTTATAAATGGGGCAATGAAGCATTCTTGTTTCTGGACTGGCTCTCCTCAGAGGATTCTCAAAGCCTTTTAAAATTGTGTGTTTTTCTGGGGCCGCCTTGAAAGTCCCAGGAGTGAAGTTGCCATCTGTCCTTTATATTAACAGTCCTTTATATTGTATACCTGATGTGCTGTCCCAGAGATAGATGTTGTTAATTAAAGGACAGCATTTGTCCTTTATCTGAAATTAATCTTCCCTCTAGCCTGGAGAACAGTTTTATGAGCCTTAAGAAGCAGGTAAGGGCATTCTACCCAGTGTCCTGTCTTTACTAAAGTCCCAGGTCCCATTCTGTCCCTCCCCATTCACTATACCAGGCATGTAGACTAGGAAAGCATCTGATTTTTTTTTTGGTAAGTCTTTTGGTTATTTTTTAAGCTTATTTACCAAGAGTATGGATTTCTGTAGGGCTTATGTACATGGATTTAACATATAGTATTAGTGGTAACTTGTGATTTTATTTTAATTTTGTTTGGTAACAGCTCAGAGACAAAAAGTTCCCAGACATTCTCCCATACTATGTCTTCCCACAGTAGATAAGACAGCTCCTATGTCCTCCAGTGCCACCTCTCCACGTTGCTAGTGCATAGCCTCTGTTCATCCTGTACCTTTTGCCCATGAGCAAAGAAAAGTACAAACATCTACCCCCTAGCAAACTGAAGCCAGGGTTCTGCCATACCCCAGCTGGAACTCAGAGGGAGAAAAGCATCTCCCTGCCCCACTGACCTGTCTCCAGAAGCAGAAGATTAGATGTGCAGCATGGGAAAGTAGCTAAACTAACATGGCTAGGATCTGCTCACCTCTATGGTGCTGTGTAACCTGGAAAAGAAGCCAGTCAGGGCTTGCCAGGATCCGGCTTTGTACAAAGAGTGAGGAGACAGTACCGGCAGTCTGCTGACTGAGTACCGTCTGCTGACTGAGGAGCAAGGCAGCAGGGTGACCAGCTGTCCATATTATATTGGTAGGAAAGATGTTAAGTGCCTGTTCCATGGAAGAGACTATGGATGGAATGGCCTTTATTAGTTCCTTTTGTATCACTGACAAAAATATCTGACAGAAACAACTTGAGGGAGGAAAGGTTTGTTTTTGGTTCACAGTTTCAGGGTGATTTTAGTTTGTTGTGGCAGGAAAGGCATGGCAATGGAGTGTGAGGTGTGGTGGCTTATTCACATGACATGGATCAGGAAGCAGATTCAGAAAGCTGAAACCAGGAGCAGGGATAACCTTCCGAAGTCTGCCCTGAGTGACCTACTTTTACTAGCCAGGCCCTACCTCCCAAAGATTCCATAGCTTTCAAAATAAACACCACAAGTTGAAGACCAAGTGCTTGAAATATGAACCTGTGGGGGTGTTGCGGTCAGCTTTCTAGTTGCTGCCCAGAAAGAACCCAAACAAAAGCGGCTTGTGGAGGAATGGGTTTATTTGGCTTACGGACTTGAGAGGAGACTCCATCCTGGCAGGGAAAATGATGGCATGAGCAGAGGGGTGGATATCACATCTGCCACAGCACTGCAAACAATGGCAGGAAGGTGTGCCAAACACTGACAAGGGGGAGCTGGTTTATAACCCCCATTAGCTTGTCCCAACAACACAGCTCTAGTGAGGTTCTAGTTCCCGAATTGCCATCAGCTGAGGATCGATCTATCAGAACACATTCATTTGTTTGTGGGGGACATCTGGATCAAACCATGACGGGGTCATTTCAGGTTTAACCCATTCTCTAAAACCTGTTATAAAGCTCAAGCTTAATGCATAATAATTCATGTTTAAAGGGACACACAAAATATGTATGAGTCCCATGTTTTGTTCATCACAAAGACTAGGAATTGGGCACATAAAAGAATGAAGCAGGCAGGAGTGAAAAGGGAAGTTGTGGCAGCCATGGCAAGTGAGCACTTCTGCTTGTAGGAAGGCCATGACTCCCTGACTCCAAGCAGCTGATGACTTGTGGGATGTGCATCCAGGATTGCAAGTCCTCAGACTTTTCAATAGATTCTGTGAAACATGAGCTTTTAGTGTTGGCTAATGTGGTAGTTTGACTGAATGTCCCCAATAGATTCAAAAGCGTGAAAGTTTTTCTCCAGCTGCCTGACTGGAGGAGGTGTCACCTAGGCTGGATCTTAGGCTCTAGTTTTAAGGTGATTCTGGGGTGGATGTGAAATTCCAGCTATATATATATATATATATGCAAAGAGCAGTCAGAGCTGAAGTCTAACATTCCTGCTGTTTGGTAGTTGCAGCTTGCTTTTGGTGGTACTTGTGCTGGGTCTCCTGTCTTTCTCTTTCTCTCTCTCCCCCTTTCCCTTTCCCTCTCCCTCCCTCTCTCTCTCTTCCTCCCTCTCCCTCCCTCTTCCTCTCTCCCTCTCTCTCCCTATCTCCCTGTTTCCCTCTCTCTCCTTCTCTCCCTCTACCTCCCTCCCTCTCCCTCTCTCCCCCTCTCTCTTTCTCTCCTCTCCCCTGGATCTGTTATTTCAAGGAATACTTCCTCCCAAAACTGTGTCTGGTGTAGATTCATCCCAGCAACGTTTGGCTGACTACAAAAGCCAAGAATCCACTGTTTTGAAATAATATCAGCCAGGTAAATAAAGCTCAAGTGTAGTGACCATCATAGGCTGCTACTGTGTGCACACTGATAGACACAATGTGGTAATAGTTTCTCAGTGAAGAATTTCTAAGAAACAAAGTAATAGTATAGGAAGATGTGAAAAAAAATAAAAAGAAACTTGATCCCCAGCAATATTTTTTGATATTTTCCTTTGAATCTTTGACTTCTGCATGTTTTAAAGAGTTATAGGTGATTTTTCACTTATCATTTGTGATGGGTTTTTTTGTCAACTTGACCTGTTAGCAAGCCACAGTAATAGTGTTGTGTAGCAGATTTTTTCCAAATTAAAGAGAGAAAGGAGGCTCAGGGGATTCAAGAAGTTATGTTAACTAGAAACAAACATCCCTTCCTGAGATGGCAGTGCAGGAAGGAAATTCTAGAGACTTGGGGAGTCAACAAGTCTGGGAAATGGTTGCAAAAACCCACCCTAAAGCTATCTAAAGAGGAAGGAAATCTCTCTTTCTCCTGCTAGTGGTGTGTGTGGTGTTGCTGATGACTTCTCTATCTGCTTGGACCTGTGAAAGGGGGCAGCCTCTTTCATCATTATGGAACCTCCCCTGGATCTATAAATTCAATAAATCCCTTCCTCCCATGACTGTGCCTGCTTTGGAGGTTCATCCCAGTGGTGTGTGGCTGGCTACGACACCATTATAGGTACTTTTTATAGGTCTATAATGGCTATAGGATGTTTCATCAAGGGGATGTATCACCATGTGTAAAATCATTTCCTCATTGTCAGGCATTTGACACCATTATAATTAATGGTGCAATTACATATTTGCTCATACTGTGTTTTTTCTTATTTTGGATTAGTTTCTTAAAATCTGAAAGGAGCATTACTAAGTCAAATGGTATGAATGTTTTTATGCCCTTGTGCATTTACTGCCAAGTTGCTTTCCAAAAGTGTTGCACCAATTTGCACTGTAATCATCCAGGTATGAGTAAGAAGTTTTCAATATATCCTTGCCTATCATGATTATGTTTTAGAGATTTCCTCCATTTGTAGGTAAAAATTG
Organism: Zapus hudsonius; assembly: GCA_004024765.1. Lineage (NCBI taxonomy): Eukaryota > Metazoa > Chordata > Mammalia > Rodentia > Dipodidae > Zapus > Zapus hudsonius. The sequence continues at coordinate 160,738 of PVHP010000031.1, read as the reverse complement.
GACTTCACTGATGTTTGAGTTTGAAGGCTTTTTTTAAAGTTTTCCCATTCATCTCTTGACTAACTGTATTTGTTCTTATAATATTTGTATTTTCTAAGGTTAAATTTTGGCCAGGTGTGGTGGCACATGCCTGTAATCCCAGCATTCAGGAGGCTGAGGTAAGAGGATCACTGTGAGTCACTGTGGGACTAGAGTGAGTTCCAGGACAGGCTGGGGTTAGAGTGAGACCCTCCCTCTAAAAACCAAGAAAAAACTGTTCCTCTCTCTCTCTCTCACACTCTCTCTCTCTCTCTCTCTCTCTCTCTCTCTCTCTCTCTCTCTCTCTCTGTGCACTCTGTGCACTCTGTGCACTCTGTTAACAACTGATGAGTAATCTTGGAAGTGCCTCCTTGGCAGGACTTCCTCCAGGGTCCTGCTGTCTCAGCACCTCCGTAGCTGCTATTTCAACTATGCATTCACTTGGAGTTGTTCCAGAACCCAAGGAGGTTCCCCTTCCTGAAGAAGGGTTCTTATGTGTCTAGTGAGCCACAAGTTCATGGCTGACTTTGCCAGGATGATTTTGGCAAAGCCATCTGATACTGTCTCATCTGCACTGGCCTATGAAACACACTCACAAATTGAATGATCATTACCTCATGTCTTTAAAAAAATTATATATATATATATATATATATATATCAGTTAATTTCCACATCTTACATATTTTTTTGCTTATTACTTTTGCCCTTCACTTTTGCTGCTCTGTGTGGTACCGATGATATGTAATTGAAGTTTCTTATAGCATAGAAAGGACCCTGAGCCAGTAATGTGCAGACAAGGGGTTCTATTATTGGCTCTGCCCGTTTTTTTAATAGCTTAAGAGCAACAAAAAATGCTTATTTAGTGCTGAAAAACTTTTTAGTATTCTTCATATTTTCTTTCTTTCTCTGTCTCTCCCTCTCTTCTCTTATCTCTATAGCTCTGTGTCTCTCATAAAACAAGGTATTGCTATGCAGCCTAGGCTGGCCTCAAACCCATAATCCTGTTGCCTCTTTTTCTGGTGTACTGGGATTGAGGGTGCATGCTACCATGTTGGGCCTGTTCATATAGTCTAGAATCTTCATAACAATTTAAGAAGAAGCCAATGTTGTTTTCCCATTTAGAAGATGATAATAAGGTTCACAAAGATGAAGTGTTTAGTGGTCATGGTCACAGTTCATTTCTTTGAACTGGACTGAGATTTTAGTCTCAGTAGTTCTCAGTTTTCTCATTTGCAGAGTGGAATTGTTTCTCTTACTCAGTGTGGTGGTGTAGAATGAAACAATGTTACATATTTATTAAGTTGTGTTGATTATTTAAAAACCCCAAGACATATGGTAGATGCATTGTAGTTATTAGTTAGTTCACCTCAGTTTCTTCACTCATAAAATGGAGAGGCTGAATTAATTTATTTTGTTGATTCCTTTCAGCTGTAACTTCTCTTCATTGGCTACAACCTCCAGTCTTAGTGAAAAAAGCCTGTGCAGTTCCCAAAGGTGTGTGACTGCTGGCTGTCAGTGGCTGCTGCCCTCAGCCAGCTTTCCTATGAGGAAGTATAAGCATTAAGAAAGAAGATGGCTTCGTCTTCAGTGTACAGAGTATAGAGGAAAATTCTCACAATGGGGCTATTAGAATTCCAGGGTCCATGGGCCACCTTAACACCTTTTGGAGCTACTTTCTTTGGCTCTGAGGGTGGTGTGACCCTGTAAGATATATAAAGGAGAATATATCTCTGGTCCTCCTCATACTTCACCCTCAGGTGGGTATTTCATTGACCAAGATGCTTAATGGAGAAAAGAAGGCATTGAGTCAGCCCCATGCCGACCTTGTTAACTCCAAGCATTAATTTAACTTTAAGATATACAAAATCATTTTTAAAACCAAGGTTGAAGATCCATATGGCACTAAGCCTCTCATGCAGGGATCATTGGGCGGAGACGAGAAGCAGGTGGCTTGGCACCGAGGTGGAGGTTATTTTTGCTGCTGGGCTCTCGCCATTTTGGAGTTCACCAGTGGCAAGAGTGCTCAGCAAGAGGCCGACCCTAGATGCCCTCCCTTTGGTGGCCAGGGAGCACTGTCACCTTCACTGCTGGGAGTGAACGTGTGATCAAGTCTAGGTCACAGTTACATTCCCAGGAAAGTGTCTAAACTTATTCCCACTTCCTACTTAATTGCTGCTTCCAAATCTGATTCATGTAGTAAAGTAATAGCCTTAATTGATCACCCACCCTGGGTGGCTCTTTAAAGCCTGCTGTGATGACACCTTGGTCGGTTACCTGTTCATATCTTCTTTTTTCTTTTGGCTATGCAATATCTTTGTTTGAAACATCATGACAAGAAAGCATTGTGGACAAGAGGTCTGGAAATGTGGCTTCTGCCTCTGGCTAGTCTCCCCTGAGTTGAGTTTTGCTGTTGTGATGTGAAAGGCACTATAATGGGTCCAGAGTTCAAATTCAGATGGTGTTGGCAAGTAACAAAACTGAGTGAGAAGGAGACAGGAAGTAAGATGGTGCTTAGGGAAGTGCAGGATGGTGGAATGCATCTCTTGACTGGGTGACATTCCAGATTCTTTGTACTTAATGTTTGAGAGCGGTCAGTTTTACCTATGTAGAATAAATGCATACTGCTAGAGTGAACCAGGTAGGAAACTGCAGAGTATATAGAACATCAAAAGAGGCACAGATAAACTCGTTTTAATTTGCAAGCAGAGAGAGAGTGAATGAATGAAGGCTTCTAGCTGCTACAAACAAACTCCAGATGCATGTGCCACTTTGTGCATTGGGCTTTACCTGGATACTGGGGATACAAACCTACATTGCTATGCTTTGCAAGCAAGCACCTTAACTGCTGAGCCATCTCTTTAGCCCCATGGATGAACTCTTGCCACCAACAGAATGGAGGCTAGAAAAATCCAGAAATTTTAATGCCAGGAAATGCAGACTGAATGGGCAGTTGTTTGTTGCCTCCGAAGCCAGAGCTTCTTCATTTGATTCCAAGGATCATTCCAGCCCCATCCTACTTTGAGACCTCAGCCAACAAAATTAAACTTCATGCACTTCAGCTGTTGTCACCTGTAAAATGTTGGTGATGCGTAACTAATCTCATGGGAGTCTGTGACAAGCTTGTGAAGGTGGCTTGTGCAAAACCACTTTGAAACATGAATAAGTACAAGTCATAATTGCCTTTGCAACTCTTATGAGGAGTTATTTGATTTTTAAATTGCTATCATGCAGAATTAAGGCACAAAGCTGTTTAAATATGACTAGTAAAGCCATTGGGAATCTACCAGGAGCAAATGACTGGCCTGCCCATATTGTGCCGATTTTTCATGATCCTTAGAGGGGACTGTTTCTTTCAGTGGGTGAAAAGATAAGGTGTTTCATTTCAATAGCTGCTCATATACATCACAGCAACTCGGGAGCTGAGGTCCAGCACTAGCATATAGGGAAATGAAGTGGCTGCAATATTAAAGTCTGCATGTCATTTGCACTCAACTGCCTAGCAGCTGGAATGCTCTAGCCTTGTCACTGACATTTTGCGAACAAGCAGCCTGTATTGGATGGTGATAAATGGATTATCTTAAATGTCATTCTGCACTGTTTTAGAGTTGCAAGGAGAGTTTTGATATTGAGTTGTTGGTTAGGATATTCTATACCAATCCTTTATGATGAAATAATCTCCTCAAGTTACATCCAGAAATGTCAGAGTTGCTTATTTCTTCAATCACCCATAGCAATGTCTCCATTACAAGATATGCAGAGAAGATGGTGTGATAATGTCAAACTATTTATAGAAACGTTTCTGTAGGAATCTCGACTCTCCTCGAGTTGTTGGTATATTTAATACAAAGATTTGTTTCTCTGTGTGTTTTTCTATTCCTAAATTGACTTTGGCTGAGGATGCTGTACTTTAGGTTTTATATGGCACACATTTAAAAATTGATAACGCACACATTCAAACAAGGAAAACTAAGGCTGATGTAACCTTTTTAAAATGGAAAGATTTTTTTTTTTTGAGACAGTCTCACTATGTAAAAACCTATTTGGCCTGTAGCTCCTGACCTTCTGGTTCACACTGGGGCTACAGGTATGCACTACCATGCCCAGCAAGATTTGCTTAATTTGATTTCCAATTGTATTTATAGCTATGTCCTAAACATTATAAGGGTGTGATGGTTAAGTTTTGTTGTCCAGTTGACCTGTTTACTAATAAATAGTAATCTTGGGTGGGTCTCTGAGGTTGCTCACCGAAAGGATTAACTAAAGTAGGTCCCTTCTCCAGAGTGGGCAGCCTTCTCAGTAGGGAGGCAGGACTTAAGGAAATCTCTTCTTTCCTCTTGCCTATTTTGCTGATGTGTGTGTCTGGTATTGGTGATGGTCTCTCTCTCTCTCTCTATCCTCTCTCTCTCTCTCTCTCTCTCTCTCTCTCTCTCTCCTCTCTCTCCTTCTCTCTCCCTCTCTCTCTCTCCTCCCTCTTGACTTATGAAAGGGGGGCCAGCCCTTTCACCATTAATGCTGACATGGTGGCACATGCCTATAATTCTATCAAAGGGGAGGCAGAGACAGGGTATCCTAAGACTTACTGGTTAGCTAGTCCAGCTAGATCCATGTACTCTGAGTTCAATGAGAGAGAGAGAGAGAGAGAGAGAGAGAGAGAAGGAGGGAGGGTGGGAGGGAGGGAGGGAGGGAAGAGAGAGAGAGAATCCCTGAAATTTACTGGTTAGTCTAGCTGGATTGGTATACTCTGGGTTCAGTGAGAGAGACAGGGAATCCCAGAGACTTACTGGTTAGTTAGTCTAGCTACATCAGTGTCCTCTGGGTTTAGTGAGAGACCTTGCCTCAAAAAGTAAGGAGGAGACACCCAATGTTGACCTCTGAACTCTGCATGCACACACATGTACCCACGTGCATATGAACACGTACATACAGAGTACAAGCACACACAAAAAAGTAGTATATAATACTTTGCCAAATGCTCTCTTATTTATTTTAAGCTAATTTTTGTAATGTTTCTCTGTAGTATGTTAAGTTCAAAATTTAATAACTTTATCACCATTACATATAATTTAGTGATTTACGGGAAGATTTAGACCTGCGGATTTATTTGGAAATACGTTCAAGTAGATCTTTGTAGGCATTTTGTTCAAGTAGGCATTTTGAAAGAATGCCTTAAATTTTACTTGCCAAGGTAATTCAAAATATTGACTTTCATCCCCAACTTTCAGAGCTTTTTTTAGATGTAGGTATTGAAAATAATCAGTCTGTCTGTGTAGAGTGGCTCACTCTGGCCTCCCGCTGCTCTAGAAATTTTACCCTCATCCTGCATACTTTATAGTTTTTGAAAAAAGACATGTGGGCTGGAGACGTAGCACAGCGGTAGACCACTTAGATAGCATGTACAAAGCCCCAGGTTTAACCCCGATACTGCAAAACAACAGCAAAACTCAAATTAATAAAAGATATGTATTTTGTATTTAAACATATCAAAGCAATTAATTAGTATTAGACTGAACTATAAAGATTACTGTTTCATAGATCTAAGTGATCACATGCCAGTAGTTTTATAAGCCACATTCTCACAGCTAGCATGTATACTGATTGATGCATGCTAACATGTGCTGCACACACATGAGCTCATGGGCCAACTCCTGCAAGCCTGAGTCAGAAGTACCTGTACGCTTAGATTCAGGAGCCAAGGCCCAGACCAGGCAACCTACCTCCCACCCTTGCTCATCATCACACCTCTGTGCTGCCTGTCCCCTGCCCACCCACACATGTGACTCTGCTGCCAGAGGTGATGTCACCAGCTTGCTGTGCCTTCTTTCTTTTCCTGTGCAATGTCTTATCTCCATGTCTTCCTTCCTTTCTGTGTTGTTGCGTTTACTCTAACTTGTTTTTGTTTTATAAAAGCAATAGGGTTCATCTAGCTCTACAACTTTATTAGAATTTACTGCAAGCTGACCAAGAGAGCTGTTGATATTGGTACCTAGGAATCTTGTCACTTCTTCTTAGCTGTTGTATTATATTCCTACTTGAGTCAGACACTGCTTTAATGGTGTGTGAATACTTTTTAAATTTTTATCTATTACATACCATATTGAAATGGACGCCCTTGCTAGTGCCTTCTAGTGAGTTTGTGTTTTATTTTTCTACTAACATAGTTTCCCAGAGATGGTACTGACAGTCAAAGTCTGAGTGCATTTGAAATTTCACTTGTCCAGTAGCTCTAAGAAAGAAAATATATATATACCTGGTTTCATTCTCATCAACTATGAAGAATTGACACAAATTTATCAATCTTATTTTTGCTAGTTTGATAGGTGAAAAATACTGTCCTGTTTTTCATTTGTATGTTCCAAAGTGTATTTCTTTTCACATAATCTGTCAGTGAATTATTTCTTTTTCTCTCAAGTTGCCTGTTCATATCCCCTGTATATTTCTCTGTTAGGATGTTCATCTTATTAGATCTATTTTGATCTATGGTTCTTCATACATTCTTGATATTAGTTCTCTGCTGTTTGATTTGTGATCAGTATGTTCTATCCACTTATTTATTTAAATTTTGTCTTTTACATGTCAATATTTCTTCAGAATTTCTCATGAGATACTCTTCTTTGAGTTTTTCTACACTTTATGTTAAGACTACCATTCTTCATGTTTTTGAATAAATTCAATTTTATTATATTTTAATGTTTTTCTAATTTTTCTTTACCTTTTTGTTTGTTTGTTTTTGTTTTTCAAGGTAGGGTCTCTCTCTAGCTTAGGCTGACCTGGAATTCACTATGTAGTCTCAAGGTGGCCTCCAACTCTTGGAGCTCCTCCTATCTCTGCCTCCCAAGTGCAGGGATTAAAGGCATATGCCACCACACCCAGCTTTTCTTTACTTCTTTAAACCACCAGAACATCACCTTTGGGACTGATTATTAGATAATCATTCTTTCCTACAGCCAATAGCTCCATAGTATTTGTGGAAAAAATCATTCTTGTTTCTGTTTTGTAAGAAGACGTTTTTATTATACACTGAATTCCCAGTAACTTATGTTAGTTTCTGTCCTGTCGTAACTACCAGAATTTTATATTTTAAGATATGATAGAGCCTGCTTCTTTCTAGTTTTTGTATACAGTTTGTTAAATGTCCTTATGCCTTTCTTATGTGGAGAGTTCTAGAGTAATAGTGATGACTAGCAGATGAGGCAGTGAATATTCTTTCATTTATTTTCCTGTTATAAGTAGAATAGTTCTAATGTGCAATTAAGCTTGAGTTTTGCTGAAATTTCTAGCAAATATAGTTTATTAAGTAAAACTATTCTTGCTCCCATGTGTATATTGTAGTTAAACAGATACTATTTGGGGCAGAGAGGGAGGGATCTACTGGGGGTTTTATTGGTAAACCATCTTTGCACTCCTGAGATAAAAACCTACTTTTATCTAATAGAAGTCAAAACTGATTTGTTTGTGTTTTATTTACAGTTTTCATAGGTGAGATTTACAGTTTTGTTTTGTTTGGTCTTATTGTTTGTTTTTGCATTCCTGGAATTTAGCCTAGGGCTTCACACTTGCTAAGTGAGTGCTCCATCACTGAGCTGCACTGTCTGCTCAATTTCTTTATGCAAGTGTGGGTTGGTGCTCCTGCTCTAATTAACAGTTTGTCCTGGAGCCCACTGATTCCTGCCTTTCCAGTGACATTGACTTTCTTGAAGCTTGTTCAAAGCTTTGGGCCACTTAAGCATCAAGGCTTTTGTGTGCAAGTTCCCTCAAGGCTGCAGTTTGTTCTTTCAACTTTCCTTCCCCCACCCCTAGCTTTCTATGTGGGAGAAGGGTTGCTTGTTCCATGGCTGTGCCTTTATGCGACCTGTAATTGCCCCTTTCAGTTGTAAACTGTAAGCTCTTCCTTTTCTTCATTCTTTGTACATTGAAACTGTAATTTTAGTTAGTCCTCATTTCTATTACTCCCCTAGCAACAAGTACTATTTTATAGGGAGAGACTCTGCATGGGGAAAAGACAGTATTGTGTCATTTCATGCCTGTGGCCACTACCAAGGAACTCCAGCTGAATGTGCCACTTTATACATTTGGCTTTATGTGGGTACTGGGGAATTGAACCCAGGCTGTCGGGCTTTGCAAGCAAGTCCCTTTAGCCGCTGAGCTATATCTTCAGCCCTAGTTATTCATTTTTCATTACTAAGCTCTTTCTCCTATTTCTAAAGTTAATAAATGTTCACTGTAAAAAGTGAATATTACAGAAAATCACAAGAAGAAAATAAAACGTACTCATAATCTTACCTCTCAGACTATTAACATTAGTGAATAGTGAGAAATATTTCTATATTAGAAAGTTTTATACTTTTCATAAAATATATTTCATCATTTTCCCATTTTTATACTTTTTTTCAAAGATAACTTCCTCTAAACTATGCAATAATTTATTTTTACGGTATCATTAATTTTTATTTTTAGATAGTATAGGCATCTTTTTATAAGACTCTTTGACACTTTCTTGAACAGGTTCCTGGATATGAAATTAAAAGGAGAAGGTAATGTACAATAATTCCTGAGAGTGTTTGCTCCCACAGAAAGCTTTGAGCCAAAAAGCATGACTCCTTAAGTCTGGTCTCTGGGTCTGAATACTTGAGCGCTCCAGTGGTAATATTCCCTGGTCACCACCCATGGCTCGCCCTGAAAGGATGCTACTTGTACCGCTTTCCTTTTTAGTCAGAACAAGCAAGATAGAGTTGCTCCCCTGCTGAAATCATACCTGCTTAATTGTGACTTTACTCTTCCGTCATGTTTTCAAATTATTTCTGGCTGTAGAATCCCTTGATTTCTTCCATCTTCTAACAATGCTGCTGTAGTCATTTTACCAATCATGGAAGTAGTAACAACCTTTTGCTTTCTGAGAAGTAAGGTTGCTTGACAGACTTCTTCCTACCTGTGAGTCACAGCAGCTGGAAAAAGACCTGCCGCTTCTTCACGTTCAGTGCTGGGTAGGTAGGTTGTGCCCTGGGTCAGGGGGCTGACACCTGAGCAGTCCTTTCCCAACCTAGGAAATGATGGTTGCCTATAGGGCTCACGTTTTTCTCAATTGCCCAAAGGTGCTGGAAAGGCTCGCACAAGCCCACAATCTGCACTGTGTACAATATACAGCTGAGTCTCTTCCCAGGCTGGAGGCTATCCAACAAGTTAATATATACATATAGGTATGGTGGCATGTGCCTATGACCCCACTGCTGGAGATCAAAGGTGAGAAGACTGATGTAAGTTCAAGGCCAGCCTGGTATGCATATCAAGTTCAGTGTCCATCAGGGTAACAGAGCATGACCCTATCTTTAAAAAAAAAAAAAAAAACTACAGCAATAACACAAAGCTATACACAGGACCCTTTGTTTTTAAATCCAAGGTTGACATTAGACAACCATTGGCAAATACAATTTATTGGGGACATGCTTTTGCTCTGGTTTTTAAGTTTATTCTTTCTAATAAAATGAAATATAAAAGTTCCTAAGTATTTAGGAAGCTCCCTTATTTAAAAATCTCAATGTGTAGCCATTTTATTTTTATGACAACATTCCCCACACACCCCAAGCAAGCATAACTTGTTTGAGATTAGCTAGAGAACCCACTTTCTGGTATCCTTTGGGATTCCACACCATGCAAGCACATGTTCTCTGCTGTATTTCAGACCTAGCCTGCCATTTTAAAATCTGAGGTAAACTTCTAATGGCACCTGAAAGCAAGGAAACATATTCCTGGGCATTCCCCTATATTGCTGACTTAAAAACCTAAAGTCATTCACCCTCTAAAGAAATCTGAAGACTTTTTGCTTTCTAGGGGCCATTTTGAGCTTAATTTCAATACCTTGATCCAGGCCTCAGAAAAACTCAACAATGACTCACATCACCCCCATTATTAGAAATCACCCTTATTGTGGGTGAAGGTTGGGGGTCACACCTTATGAAAAGGCATGGCATGTCTCTAGTATACCTCTTTTCTTTTGCCTGCAAATCTGTGATATTTTATTTATTTATTTATTTATTTATTTATTTATTTTGGCAGAGTTGGATAGAGTGAGGGTCTTGCTATAAAGCTCAATCAAGCTGACCTTCATCTCCCTAAGTAACCTAGAAAATTTGTGAGTTTGATATAGTATAATGAAGTTTACATGAGTTTTAGATTTTTCTTTTTCATGGTATAAATCAAATATAGAGTAATTTTATGTCCACATGGCATAATTGACAGACAGGTGATAATGACCATGCACGCTCTCGCCCTCAGACTTGTTTCTGGGAAGTCTGTCTTTCAGGTTCACAGGCTTCACTGTCGCACAGCAGGTCCAGTAGCTACAGTTAGAAAACCTGCCTGCAAGAATTTGCTCATTCTTGGAACAGATTCATTTCTTCCAGGGACAGAAAACTTGGAAATAATGCTCTTTTGGAAGCTATGCCCTAGAAACTTAGTTTCCTAGCTGGGCTGTGCCATCCTTGAAACTTCCTCACCTTTCACCTGCATCTCTGCTGTGTTTTGCAAATGAGGAGCCAGTGAGGAAAATGTACGGCTGGAAGCTGGCGGAGTTTTAAGCAGGTAAAGCTTGCAGTGTTAAGATCATAGCCCCAAATTACTTAAGGGCTCCTGCCGACATGGAAATAAGACTCTTTACTGCTGAGAGATTGGATATTCAGATAGATTTTTTTATGAAGGAAATAAATATTTCAGCATGCAAACACTACCCAGGCGAGTAGTGATGCTTCAAAACAGGGTCAGAGGTCAGGGATTTTTTTTTTTCTGTTTATTTTTTTGAGGATGGCTCGAAGTTTAAAGGTATTGCACATTACTGCCTACCCAGAGCCTCACATGGTAAAGTAATTACTGCCAGCTAGTGCAAAATATGCACATTCATTTTTGTTTCCAAAGATCCTGAGATTTCTTCATCATTTGTGGTCCTCATTATAAAAATATACATCAGGAGAAGTGATGGTTTTCTCCATCCTAAGTGTAAAGGAGTCAGGCCTGTGTATGGCAGTTCAACATTTTTAGCAAACTTAATTTTGGAATGATAAATAAGAATAAATAAAACTAGAGCCATTTTTTTTTAAGAGAATAGGAAAGTTCTTGCTCATAGGTTGCTTTTAAAGTATGCAACAGACTCCAGGGTGCTGGATAATTTTGAGAGGAAACACTGACCTTAGTGGTTGGCCTTCTGAGGGCCCTGGGCCCAGTGTGTCTTCAGGCAGGAGAAGGATGTGTGGCCTCCATTGTTCTGCCTCTCAAACACTCACTCCCTTGCTGGAGTGGAATTTTGGTGACTGTGTTTGTTTGGAGTTACTGCATGGGACTTAAAAATAATCCTACAGCCCTTTCTCTTTCTTCAAGTAGGGAAAATAATTATTTGCTGGGTAGTTAATTAGTGAAAACTCACTCCCCCACACACACACACTCCTCCATAAATGGTACATTCAGACACCTATAGGAGCTAGCAGGTAATGTCAGTGGCTGAAGGAGGCCAGACAATAGAGAAGTGGGGAAGACAAGAATTAGAACTCCAAAACACACTGCAGTCTCAAGGTGACAGCCCCACTGTGCTCCAACAGCTGTCCCTATGACGACTAGAGGCTTCCGCTGTGCATAGCTCAATCTTTTCTCTTAAGTCAGGAACCCAGATTTTCATATGAAATGTACTAGTAGAAATGTTTTATTAAAGCCAGTATGACCTGTACCTTTTTTAAAATTTATTTATTTATTTGCAAGCAGAGAGAGATGGAGGAGAGACGGAGAGAGAGAATGGGCATGCCAGGGCCCCCAGCTACTGCAAACAAACTCCAGATCATGTGCCACCCTGTGCATCTGGCTTTATGTGGGTACTGAAGAATCAAACTTGGGTCATCAGGTTCTTCAGGCAACTGCTGAGCCATCTCTCCAGCCCCTAGTTAGCTTTTGGGAACTCATGTAAAATGATGTCTGAGAGCATATTGGAGGGCTGTATTTGGCCTACAGATCACAAGTTTATGATTTCTGCATCAGACATGTCAATGCAGATCAATGTGCTTCCATGTCTAGGGGAGGTGTTTTACAGCACATACATTCTGACTGATTTCTGTCCTGTGACTTAAAACCTGTCATGGGCCTGGGGAAATGGCTCAATGATTAAAGGCACTTGCTTGTGAAGCCTGCTAGCCCAAGTTTGATCCCGCAGTACCCACATAAAGTCACATGCATCTGGAGGCTCTGGCACGCCCATTCTCTCTCTCCCCACCCTCCCTCCCTTTCTCTTAAATAAATAAGCAAATAAATAAAATGATTTTTAAACCCTATCATGAAGAATGCAGAGTCATACTGAAATTAAGGGCAGCCTGTCAAATTTCAATTATCTCCTTTTAGCGACATGGACTTTTGGTCAAGGCTGGCTTTTAAGGGAGTGGAGTCTCAGAAAAGTTTGTAGGACAGAGCCACCCTCAGTTCACAGAGTACACAAGGTGATAATTTTCTCCTCCACCTCTCTCCCACCCCACCCACTGCCCCAATCCATCAGCCTTTGGAATGTGGTGATTCTTTAGCATGCACTCCTGCTGAACAGTGTTCCTGCTTCCCTCTCAGCCCCCTGAGCATCAGCAGGAAGTTTGTTCTGCGATCAAACAGAGAGGCCATCTCTTTTAAGGTGTAATTTTAAGTAATGACTGGTTTCAAAATGACCAGGTAGAGAAGAACAGACCTTAACTACATCAGTGATATTGTAATATGATTATTTTAGTATTTACTCTTTTGGTTGGTTTAACTGTCACTTTTCCTCTTGGTGTATGAGTTTCTTGGACAGAGACTCATGATGGGAGAAGAGAGGTGATGACCAGAAAAATTACAGGGTGTCCTCAGCAGCTGCTGATGCCTTGCCAAATGGGTGAAGTTTAGTTTAAAACCTGCCATTAATTCTTGGCCTCTGGCAAGAGGGGTATAGTAGGTTGCCTGTTTGTTGCAGGATGTGTAGGGAGGGGTTAAAGGGAGGAGGGAGAAGGGTGGCAATTAGTCAGTGACATTTATGACCCATTTATAAAATACAAATGAAATAATTGGTTACAAAATCCTGACAAGCCTTCACTTGTCCTTTACAAACCTGTTCTCAACACATTGTGAAACTTTATGAACATTCTTTGCAGAAAGGGAACAGCAGTGGATTTGAAGAGACCAAAGCCCTCAATCTGGAACTAGCTATGGGATAGAAGGTTCTGGAATTGTGTCTCCTATTCTCCTCCCCAGATACATGTGATTGTTTTTGTGGTTCCAGACATAGGAAGTTTGTAGATTTTTTTCTGACAAGAACTCATCACAGCGTTGGGGTGGGACAACTAGACATGAAAAAAGAAAATAATAATAGAATCATTTTAACCCTTAAACTTTTAATGCATGGGAGCCCACTTAGGTCTTTGCTAAGATTAAAGTACCACATGTTTATAAAATAAGGGTGACGGGTGGCAGCGTGCGCTGTGGCAGCCCCTTCTTCCTTGATCCTGTTAAATACTGTGTGACACGCATTAAGATCCAGTGCCAAGGCTAATGCCAAGTGTGGGCCTTGAGTGGATTCTGGGTTTGGTTTTCCCACTCCTAGCCCTTTGCATCCTTTCCCTCCTAGAAAGAGGACAGTGTCTGGGCTGAATCAAATGAAAAAGAAGCTAGAAGCTCTTTATGTTCTGTTTACTTCTTTTTTCTTTCAGTGCTGGGGATGGGACCAGGGCCTTGCATATGCTAGGCAAGCATACTTCCACACAGTCTGTGTTCAGATTTTTAAAGTCAGATATATCAGGGAGTAATCTGATATTTTCAGAAGAATTTGGCCAGATGGTTGATAAGGAATTTCTTGGCTTGAAGAGTATCCCCTCCATTTCAGCAGAGATGGACTCTTTAGTTTTGAAAACTTATTAGAAATTTCAGACCCACAACCAAAAATAGCTGCCTGAATTTAAGCTGGGTTTTTTTTTTTTTTTTACACTCCTGAGAAAAATTCTGAAAAACTGGCTGGTCTGGTTTAGAGGAGAAAGTGTGTGGGAGGATCTCCATGGTGTGTTCCTCATTTACCTGTAGACGATTCTGATTTTGAGAAGAGTTTATGCTGCTCTGTTACTTTCTTCTCCTTCTACTTTCAATATAACCACTGTTATAACATGCCTGAAATTCACTTTGGTTAAAAATGTGACTGAGGTAGTAGAAAAGGCAAAGCTAGGAGCAGGCCATATCCAGGAAATCTAGGGTGAACAGGTTCAAGTTTGTCCAGGCTGTAGATTTCACCTTCCCATTCAGCCCTCTTACCAGCCTGGCTTTTCCCTGTTCCTTTGTGAGGTCTAACCCAGTGCCCCAGTCTCCGGGCACCAAGGATGACCAGCATCCACAATTCCCTGGATATCTGACACATGTAGGAAGGACCCCATCATGAATGTATGATTGCCCACATGCAGTGTTGTCTTCTGTAAGAAATACAGAAAGGGGGCTCTTGATCTCAGAGCTGGGAGCGGATTTCTGATTTCAGCCTAGGCAGGTCTACTTAAAACTATAATCAAGCTGATTGTATTGCCTGGAATTCTAATTTCCAATTTAGGGTTTTGCTATGTAATCTCTGGTAGAGTGTGTCTAATCTTCATGAAACGCAGTCTTTATATAAACGCTGTGGCTGTGTCTACGCTGAGCTGAGCTGTGTCGTTAGGCCTAACCGTAGAGACCTTCAATTACTGAGTAAATGAAGACTACTTTGTTATGTCACTCTGTCTTTTTGAAAGATCAACTCAAATTCTGTCTTCTGTAGCTTTGATCCTTTTCATGTAATTCTAAGTACACTTGTTATTATAGTAACTGTTGTTTGTATGTTATTTTAGCTTTTTACTTAAGTAGCTATTTAGCAATTTAAATGAAAATGTAATTAGGTTACATCTGTTTTACATGCGTGTAATACTATGCAGATGTAAACTTCTATTAAAGCCATATTTTGGTTTTGGCAAGAAAAAGTAAAAACAAAATCACACTAATCATTGGAGTATTTCTTGCTCTTAAAGTAAAGATAGTATATACCAAACCCTATGTCATTATTTATGTAGTGGTAAGTGTACTTCTATGATTTGAAGAATAAAAAAAAGTAAGAAAACAAGCTAATGTGTTATTATTTAATATAACAAATACAGTGTTTGAAATGCCACCAGAGCCCCCCCATCCATTGGACTTGGGCAAGCAGGGAAGTACATATGTCCATGTTATAAACACTGATGTAGAAGGGTTCTAGCCTCGCCCTGCTTTAAAGGAGCTTCCGAGAAGCCATTGTGTCTCTCTCTGTATTTAAAGCAAAGCTTAAGTCAAACCAAACACACCCAAGAGTAATAATATCTCCTGCCTTGCTTCCTATGCTTGTTGTGTGGATCCAGGGGGATAATGAGAATCCAGGTACTTTGAAAAGTGCGAAATGTAATTGCTAGAGAGTACTATAAGTGTATTAGTCTGAAATCAGTGTGAACAATGAGCCCCTCAGATACTCTAATAACAGTTTTTGCATGTGCAATGGGGATTGAACTGAGAAAATTAATTTTCCTGTTTAGGGAACCATTCCCTCCCTTACAGCCTGTTAATAGGATTTATAAAACATCATTTCAGACAAAGTCATTTATCTTGTTTACTAACATGACACAAAATTTGGACTGTCTGGAACCAGGTAACATTTTAAGAGTTGCCTATTTGTTCCGTACATGTTCAGTTTTTCAATGCAGTCATTTTTAATGGTGGCTTTTATTGCATCAATAAAACTATTTTCATATAATTCTCCCTTGTAAATATAGCTAAACTTTGAGCATTGTGCTACCTGGTGACCTGTTAAATAACTTAATGTACTCTCAAATTGCTTGTTTGGTGCCAAGACAACACAAAGCCAGGAGGAGGCAGCTTTATGGCATTGTCTTGTACAAGTGGGCCTCTAGCTGAGTTGGAAGAAAGCAGTCTAGCAGGGTTTGCAGCAAGCAGTCAGAGGCTCAGGATTTCTTCTTCTCTGGTTGTGAAAGAGAGACCATAGACTGTCTACTGCTTTCTGTCATCTTTAAGCAGTTAGTGTTTCAGATGGAAGAAAAAGAAGTAATCTCCTCATGTCATATGCGTACTGTTTACTAAGCATTTATTATGTGCCAAGTGTTATTCTCAGAACTTTATGACCATCTCTCTGTGTTACAGCATGCTCGTGGGGCAGGCACTGCTTTGTAGGTGAGGATGTTGAAGCCTAGAGAAATTAAGAATCTTTCCCAAGGCAGTAAATACGAGGTGGTGGTGGTTCTGGGATGCTGAGACAATCTAGCAGCAAGGCATAGATTCTTGACCCTCTTCATCTGCCGTACCTTATATAATATTAGGATTTTCATAGCTGGGATTTACTTTTATTGGTTTTATCATCTGCATCAAATGTTTGCAACCTGGAAGGAATCTTAGGTTATTCCTTCTTCCCAACCCCTTTGTTTTTTTTTTTTTTTCAGCTCAGAAAACCATGTTTAGAAGACTTACATGCTACAGAAATATGGCATGGTATTCATACTACTTTGGTTCAATTGGTGAGGGGGTAGGAAGGGAGCTGTGGATAAACAGAAGGCCAAAGAGAGTGACATACATGCTAAACAGAATCCGCTGATGAGTATTGAGGAGAGAGGTAGGTCAGCAGATGTGATTTGATTTGAGTATCAAAGAAGATGGCAGAGGAGGCATTTCAGGCTTGGGAGTAGAGTGAGTGGAGACTTAAGAGAAAATGCAAGCTGTGGCCTATCATAATAGTCAGCACTAGAGATGCTATGTAAGTTACTTATCTTCGACCAACATCTGACAGGAAGCAACTTAAGGGAAGAAAGATTTAGCTCACAGTTAAGAGGATACAGTCCATCCTGGCTGGGAAGGCAGAGTGGCTCCAGGAGTGGCAGTGGACACTTGCTCACATCTTTACAGATGAGGGCACAGAGAGAGGGGATTCAGATGCTGTGGTTCTCCACTGACTTTCATATTTCTACCCATTTACTCATTCTGGGACTCCAGCCCTGGAATGGCACCACCTGCATTCAGGATGAGTCTTCTCCCCTTGGGTAATCCTCTCTGGAAAACTCTTCACACTCAAAGGTGTGCCTGCAGGGTCTCACTGTAATCCAGGCTGATCTGGAATTTACTCTGTAGCCCAGACTGGCCACAAACACACCATGATTCCCCTACCTCAGCTTCCTGATTGTTGGGATTAAGAGCTTGAGCCACTATACCTGGCTTAGGTGTGCCTCCTTAATGCCATAGGTGTTTCTTAACCCAATCAAACTGACTAAATGAACCATCACAGATGGCTAAAGCTTAACTTGGAAGAGAGGCCCAGAACATGACCAAGGTGAGATGATGGGGTTTTGATGATTGAGTCATGGGCAGGCTGTAGATAGGGGATTTGAGCAGGGACAATGGTCTCTGGCTTCATTGGCTAGTGGTATTAAGCATACCAGGAAACTGTAGTTATGGAGGGAAAGGAAAGTAAGAAAGTGAGAACACAGACCCAATTGGGTAAGAATCTGCATTTACCGCATATTTGGTTCAGTAACTTTGAACAACTTGTTTAAGCCTCAGTGTTCCCTTCTATAAAATAGAAATGATCTTTACACTTAAATCCATAGTATTGTTGGAGACATTACTAACAGAGTCCTTCACACAGTACCAATAACATGCATAGCATGTGCTCAGTAGCCTCTTACTTTGGGTGAACTTTTAACTCCATTTTATAAATGAGCTCTGGAAAGCTTGGGTAAGCAGAGGAATTTTCCAAAATTCTATGATGGTGAGGGTGTGTAGGGTTGAGTAGAGACCAGACTTCTGCTTCCTGGAGGACTCTCTGTCCCACTCAGCTTTAGCCTCATCACGGGTCCCATTGTTGAGCTCAGTACTGTGGAACCATTCTGATCTTCCGAGGAGGTTGGACATAGATGTAAATGGTGTTTCCTTCTGTGGTCATTCGTTCTAATGACTGAATATTGTTTTTCATTTTCTCCTTTTACTTTCTCCCTATTAAAACAGATACTTATTTTCCCAGGGGCCTTTTGAGCACACCAGAGGGAGTTGTACCCTTCAAGGTGTGTCCCGTAGAAATCTCATGGCATGGGCTGGAGAGATGGCTCAGCGGGTAAGGCACTTGCTTCCAGTGCCTAAGGCCCTGGGTTCAATTCCCCAGGACCCACATAAGCCAGACCCACAAGGTGGTGGCCCTGGTGCTCTTGCGTGCTCTCTCTCTCTCTCTCTCTCTCTCTCTCTCTCTCTCTCTCTCTCTCTCTCT
>PVHP010000031.1:0-142332 GCA_004024765.1 Zapus hudsonius | reverse complement strand
AAGGCCAGATCATGGTGCCTGGGAAGTTAACACCCAACACTCATGATTAGCTCCCACTGTTAATCTCCCAGCTGGCTGGTAACATGTCACTGTGACAGCTCTCTGTGGCTTAGGTGAAGGAGTATCTACCATGATGGCGGAGACACAGCACACCGTATCAGATCGTGTTCTACCAGAAGAACAAGGCTGATTCACTGTGTTACACGAGGGTGAAGTGGACCCCGCACCACTGCACCACATGCTTTTTTACTCCTTGTCTGCTAAGTATGCAAGTACAAACAGCTTTAACACAATTTTTTACCTAGAAAGGAGCCTGGGGCTGCATCCAAGTACATTTAACATATGAAAATTGAGCTGCTTTGAACTTGTATGTTTTTGATAACTGCTTGGTATGCTTCCTGGAGGATCACCTGTAGGCTTTTCTTTCCAAATCCTAATCCCTTTGATTGAGTGCCAAGACAGATAGCTCTCATTGAATAGCTCCAGTCTCATAATTCTTCCTTCATTCAGAGTTGAAAGGAAGCAGCCCCAGATTCAATGGGCAAATCCTCAGATTGAGCTGGAGCAATTCAGACACTTTAAAACTGAAATGGTTTTGTTCTAAAATAAGGTTCAGATGGGCTACTGAATGTTTACACAAGCTAGCTGCTGCCAGGAACTGCAGGATGGGGCAGAAACTACACTTCTGCACCTCCACAGACCGCCAGCCTTCCTTCTCTGTAACCAGAAAAGGAGGGCGACTTCCAGAGCTTTCAACTCTGCCTGGCAGGACCCTTTTCAGTGTGGGCATAAGAACATGCTTGACTTCTCTTGCTTCCTGGCCTCCCTAAGACCTGACTGAACATTCCTGTCCTGTCCTCCCCTCCCCCTCCAGAGGAAGGAAAACAACCCTGTTCTTTTTATCTTCACAAATGTGCCTGGTGGGGACAAGGCTAAACCAGTTCAAGATGCTTTTACTGAAAGCTGTGAGAGAAGCGGAAGGTGCTGCAGGATGAGAAGCCAAGCACCGTGGGGGCTGCAGCCAGACACCTCTTCTTTGTCTGGGGGGACACCTACCTGGATTTGGGCCAGGATCTCTGTTTGGGTCTTTTCAGAGATCGAGTTCTCCAGAGCCGGTTCTTTTTTGCTGGACATCCTGTGTCTGCCCTGTTTGGCCTGTAGAGCTTCTGTGGAGAACAGCCACCTTTTCTCTCTGTGTGCCTGGGCGCCCTGTTTTAGAGAGACTCTGAGAAGCCATGTCCAGCTTACTGTGATTGGCCTGGCTCAGCTTACCAGAGTGTTCCTCCGAACAGATGCAAGAGAAGATTGTAATGCATGCACTTTTAGAGAACTGGAGAACTGAGGGCCCTGCTCCAGTTGAACTTGGGGCAAGACGAGATTTACCATCCTCCACCCCTGCCCCTTTGTAAAATGTCACTCACTACCTTACTTACTAATCATTGACATCAAGCTCTTATAAAGAACATGGTAGTCTAGTGCAGTGAATGATATTACACGGTCGTGAAAAAGGCTCAAGACTGGAATCCACCTATAAGGGAGGTCACGGGTTAGTTGTTCTTTTGAACTTATTTGAGGTACACTTTTTGGAATAAAAGTTCTCTCTTGATGTGTACTAGGACTCGATCCTGCTTAGCTAGGGATGGTGGGAATTTTATTAACAGCCTTATTCAGTAGATCCTTCCCATTTCTCCTTTTCTCTTTCTATCTCTGGAAGATTTTTATGATAATGTTGTCATGTATATTTTAAAGTACCTTCAATAATGCTTAAAAACACTGTTTGATTTTAACGTTTAACCATAGAAGGATTATGTCTGTTACCGCTGATTCTTACAACAATACTTTGGAATGGAAGTACAAAGTTTATGACACATTTTATTATATTCCTAAATGTGAAAGAGAATTCTAATTTAAAAATAAGTGGCTATACTTTTTAATTTTTATTTAGCCTCTGTAGCTGTTTTAATATCTTTTTTTATGGTTGACTGGTCGATGTTTTAAAACAAGTTCTTCAGGGACTCTGTGCCCATTAGTCGCTGGCAATAAAATCTGAACTTTGCTAAAATAAAACATGATGCCATGGAGCAATTAAGAGGAGACCTTTCAGCGATGACTGTGAATATGAAATACAGTGATTTATATTATTAATGGATTTAGGGAAAATCAGCTCACCTCTTTTCAGCCCAACCATGCGTATTGGGGGGTTATATTTTTAATTTATTTCTTTGTTTCTCTCAGGGTAGCCAGAGTTCCATAGCAGGCTCTTAGGGTGTACCAATCCTCCTTTTGTAGCCTGCTACTTCTGAATATGAGCCTTTATTTTTTTTTTTCATTTTATGTGGAAATTGGGGTGATGTCACTTAGGAAAGCATTTTTCCCCAAAGTGGTTTTGGGAACCAGAATCTGGTGAAGTGTTATTTAAAAGCGATAACATAGTCAAGCTCTGCTTTGTGCTTTAAATAGTTGTAGGATTTACAGGCTGAATCCCCAGCCTGTCCAGTTTTATGGAAGGACGAAATACAGGGATTCATTTTATCATAGTTTCTTAAAAACCTAGAAACAGGCGTGACAGTGATTTCTCTGTGGTAATAGTAAGTTCTTTGTGTTTATTAAGCTTAGATTGTAGTAATTTAGGAGTGCTGCAATTTGGTAGTTATTTAATTTGCAAATGGGCTGGGCCTCCATAACCTCTGAGGGAAAGTATTACTTTCGATGCTTTAAAACTTTCATTGACTTTGCCTTGCCAACTACGGAATAAAATGAGACCTTCAAAAGCCTTCCATGCCTCTCAGCTTCCCCCCTGCTTCCTCTCTGAACCAACTCCTTCCCTCACTCCATGGAAGACCTGCTCCAGGTGACTGTCCCTCACCTCTGTCAACACTGCTTATGTTCTCATGTATTCCCTCATGACCTAATCTGCCAAATATCTCTTCCTGTGCCTCCAACTCAGATGTTTCCTTCTGGAAGAAGCCTTTGACTCTTCATCTACTGTCTTTTCTAAACAAGCTGTGGTCCTCCTACCAAGGCTCGGTTGTAGGCAGCAAACTGGCCCTCCTCCATCAACCTCCCTGTCTACACGTCTCCTTTGGTGCCCTCAACACACACATCAAGCTTAGAACCTGTTCACCAGTGAGCCTTTGAGGACAAAAGCTGCCTTAACCAGCTTTGTGTCGTCCTAAACAGCTAGAGGGAGAGACACGGTGACAATTAAATGAATGCAAAAACAGATGGTTTCTTGTCTTTAAAACAGCCATAGGAAGATGGGTGTCATACAAGTCCCAGTGAAACCATTGAGGCAACCTACTGATTGAGCTAGTGAGCATTAATGTCAGAAACCACCAGGAGCTGCCCAGAAACCCTGATCTACTACCCAATGGTGGGTCCCCCTATGCCCACCCCACCTTCTTCACCTGTGCTAAGAGGGTCTAAATTTTGTTCAGATACTAGGCAGATGTCAGTTGATTTCAGGGGCAATGTGTGCTCTGCCAGTTAGTGAAAAAAAGCACAGTTGGGTTAAGAGTCAACATGGCATGCCTGTTTCCTGTAGTAGCTGTTCACTTTCCCAGCATGCCTTGCAAGTAAGGAGCCACACGATAAGTTGTGACCTGAGAAGCCTAAGGCAAAGTCTGCTGGGTGCTGCTGGGATGTATTTTTCTCCCAGTAAAGGTCCTCATGTTAGAAGCACCTGTCTCTGCTCTTGCAGAGGCTCCTCACTTTGGGCACAGCAAGAGGACTTGATGCTGGAGCTTTTAGCCATGAGATGACAAGCATGGGGACAAAAGGCTGTTATAGGCTCACTGGTAAAACAGAAGGACTGAGAGAGCCTGGGACCATGGTGAGCAACCTTGAATCCTCCTACCTCCAGACTGCTTGTTCAATAAATAATACATGTCCTGATGGTTTAAGCTTTGGATAGTTTGTTCTCTGCTTCTTGAAGCAGAATGCATTGTAGTGAATACAGTTGCTTCTAAAGGGGAAAATAAACATGCAGACAGAAAGTATACTAAGAGGAAAACTAAATAAAACATATGGATATGCTACATGGACGTCATGCCAGTGTAATATTTAAGAAATTTGGTAGCTGACCTCTGTTCTCTGAGTGGAAAAAGAACCATGGACTAGCCCCAAAACATTGATCATAAAAAAAATATTAAATTTTTATCTGTGACATTCATGGTACTGTGCAGGATTCTAAGGAGCAGAACTGAGTGATGGCACCTCTCTCTCTCTCTCTCTCTCTCTCTCTCTCTCTCTCTCTCTCTCTCTCTCTCTCTCTCTGAAGAATCTGGAGCCTAGTCGGGACACTGACAATTAACTGAATATAAGAGTTGTGACTTTCAGAAAGGGGAAAAGGGACAGGGTCAGGCTGTAGTGGAGCTCTGTAATCAGGGTCCTGACTGAATTCAAATGAGGGCACCATGAAACCCAGTAGGCAGGGCAATAGGAAGCAGGAGCATTCCCTGGGTGAAGACAAGGGTGGATAAGATAGAAGGAACATGCTCTAAGGCTATGTGGCTCGAGAGAAAGAAAACATTTAGAAACTAAATCTTATTGTTTGGCCCATAGTTGATCTGGTCCTTTGGATTAAGATTTGGTAAAGCTGATCTTAGCTACTTCTAAGCTTGTATATTATTCTCTGTGCTTTTGTTACTATAAACATACTGCACTATAAACACACTGCACAATGATTTTGAAGTGATTGACAGAAAGGTGGGGGATGACAGGATATTTTCCAGTGTGTTTTCTTCAGAACTCTAAGTATAGGGGATGTTAAAATGATTTAAGTAGAATAAAGCAGAGAGATGGTTTCCCGGGTCAGATGAAACTGACGGGTAAAATAGAATTAAATAGTGTTCATTACTGCAAAAATTCCCTAAGCCCTTAACGTTCTCATGTTGACCATCACTGTCTGAAAGAAGGCTGCCACCTGGAACATTTCCCAAAAATATATTTGCCCTCTCCTTTTGTACACCAACATTTGCAGTAGTGAGGCATCAGGAAGGGTTGGTGTGGAGCAGCCCTTCAGAAAGCAGACGGTGAAGTAAGGTAGATTGAGTGGCACCAGACAAGGACAGAAGTCAAGGAGGAATTTCACAAGATGGGAGAGTCAACAGCATGCTTATGACAAGGGTAAAGGAATCAAGGCGCCAAAGAAACACAGCCAGTTGAAGGCTTGAGAGCTGGGGAGGATGACTGATAATGGAGAACAAAGGCATCTCCGGCTCCAAGAGGAAGAAACTTCTGCTAGTGCCTCTGTTCGGATGTGAAGAGTTTCATGACAGTGTGCTTCAATGTTCTGGGAGAAGCAGGGCCTCGAGATCACACAATCTCCGGGGCAGACGCTGCCCCGTGCGCCTGAGCTCTCTGTTAGCATTCTTCCCATTAAAAGGTCAGAAAGCTCAGCTCAGATCAACTCAAGCGTTTATTGGTTAGTGGCATTTAAACATGCATGGTTAACTAGCTTCAGGTGTAGTAGGATCCAGATATGTACCTATCATCAGCCTCCACCTTTGTGCCTGTAGGTTGTTCTTAGCCCCACTCTTATCATCCCAAAGCTGCCAGAAGCTCCTGATCACAAGATTGCTAGAGCTCCACAGGTCCCATGTGCCCTCACAAGTCTTTAAGAGAGGAAACACTTGTTTTTTCAGAAGCCCAAGCTTCTTCCCATACCTCCTCAGATGAATGACATATCCATTCTGAACCACTTCCTGTGGCCAGTAGCTAAGGCCCACACTGACTTGTTTAAATCACTTTCCACCCCTTTGTCCTGAACCACCAAAGGAGAGTCAGGAGTGCTGTATGGCGAGAGCGGGTCTGCTGGGAATGCAGCCCTCCCTTCTCCTCTCACAGCAGAGTTTATATGCTATGCAGTAGGATGCTGCATGCTAAGTGTTGGAATGTTTAGGGTCCCAGATCTGACAGCATGAATTAGACCCCTCCATGTGGAGCACCCACGTAAGTGAAGGGTGCTGACAGCCTTCATGGGGAATGCTGATGCTCCCTGAAGAAGTCATTCAGTAAATCCACTTTGGAAATAAACAGAAAGCAGCTTTTGAGAACCCGGTTTTTACCCCAAAACAGAACCTGTCAGGCACAGGCAGAAGTCATTAGCAGGATTTATACGTGCCTGTGTCCAATGTTGAGTCAAAGGGAGATCCACAGAGGGGATTTCTCTCTTCCGGAAACCCAGCAGAGGAACGGGGAAGACTTTCCGGGTCAAGTTTCAGAGAACCTAATGCATAAATCCCCTTAACAAACACTGGGATTTGAGTTTGTAACTCATCCCTCTCAGCTTAGGTCCTGGGGAGATGTGCAGACATAAGGCCTGCAGCAGCAAACCCAGGAAGAAAGGGGAGAACCTGGGGTGAAGATACAAGACTACTTAAGAGAGTGAGTTTTTCATAATGGCACCGTGTGCATTTTCACTTCGAGTCCCTGAGCTGCGAGTGGCCCGTGAAAGCAGCTGGCTGCTGGCTGGCAAACTTGTCTCCTCTTTTCCATTTAGAACCTCATTTTGCCTCCAATAAGAATGCACTATTCATTAGCTGGATCCTCCCAAACTCTGTGGCAGGTTACACTAGACAGCTATAGAGTCTCCTGTATGGCATGATACATGATTCTGTATTGCTTTCTGTTTTCACCTCACATAGAAACTTACACACACACACACACACACACACACACACACACACACACACACACACACGGCTGATCTCCCTTTCTGCATTCTTCAGATATGAGTCTCTGGCTTTGAGAAATGTAACCAATTTGAAGCCAGGCAGTGAGTGGACTGTAGTCTCTCCTTACTTGCCACCAGAGAAAAATGTCAGGAGCATGCCCAGTAAGAGGTCAGAACTGGTTTTGTAGGCTGTTAAACATTTGTGCTCTGTTGATGCTTTGCCTAGGGATGGCTGCCATTCAGAACCTCGGCAGCTTGCAGCTTTCTCTACGGTGTTTCTTTCCCTCCTCTTTATTTTGACTGAGGATTTACTTGTCACCTTGTGTTGACATTTCACGTTATTGCATTAAGAACAGAGGAGAAAGCAAACATCAAGTATATTCCAACAGGTCACCAGACACAGAAGGCCTACTCAAATTTCAAAGGAAGGCAAAGAGTGGGGGAGAGGGGAGAGAACAGATATGTTTGGGGAGGGCGATCTCGGTGTTTGGGTCTCAGTGGCTAGGTGTGGATGTTTTGTTCAGTCAGATATTGGTGGCTCCTGAAGCTAGAAAGGGGAGATTCAGGTCACATTGAAGTTTCCATATAATACTATAGAATTGTACTGACATTCTGATTATAAGTAACTCCAACAACAAAGAGAACAGTTCTGCTTTAAGAACGGTTACCACAGTGTCTCTAGGGCCAGGTTTGCTTTGGTCTGTACATTCCCCAAAGGCAAGCTGAGACTGTGTAAATTCAAGAAGTAAAGCCAGTGAAAACCAACTCTGTGGTTTTATTTGACTTCCCACAGCACAAGTCCATCAGCATGTCTCAGGCAGCATAACATGGTAATGCACTGGTAATGCTCAGCAGTGGTCATGCATGGACTGTGCTGAGATGGGCATCATGTGTCCTGGGGGACACTTTGGAGCCACTAGCTACCTGGGAGCTATTGCCTTAATTCATCAGAAATCTGAGTTTCTTTTTCTTTTATATTACATAATATTCAAATCCCAGTGTTTGTTAAGGGGATTTATGCATTTATTATATATATTTGGTTTTTTGAGGTAGGGTCTCATTCTAGCCCAGGCTGACCTGGAATTCACTATGTGGTTTAAGACTGGCTTTGAACCCACAGTAATCCTCCTACCTCTGCCTCCTGAGTGCTGGAATTAAAGGTATGCACCAACATGCCGAGCTATTTATTTATTTGGAGACGGGGTCTCACTACATAGCCAAGGCTAGCATCAAATTCACAATCCTCCTGTCTTGGCCTCCTGAGTGCTGGGATGACAGGTGATGGTTAAGTTTTGTTGTCAACTGGACCTGTTTAGTAATCTTGGGTGGGTCTTTGAGGTTGTTTACAGGACAGGGGCCCTCTCAGTAATGGGCAGGATATAAGGAGGCTGAGGGAAGCTAGAAATAAACATCCCTTTCCTGAGAGGGCAGTGCAGGAGAAATTCCAGAGACTCAGGAAATCAACAATTCTGGGGAAGGGTTGCCAGACCCTGCCCTAAAGCTATATAAAGGGGAAGAAAATCTCTCTTCTCCTCATTCCCATGACTGTTTGCTGGTATATGTGTGTGTGTATGTGGGTGTGGGTGGGTGTGGTGTGTGGTATTGGTGATGGCTTCTCTTTCTTTCTGTACCTGTGAGAAGGGGCCAGCCTCTTTCACTTTATGGAACGCCCCCTGGATCTATAACTTCAATAAATCACTTCTTCCCATAGCTGTGTCTGATTTTGGAGGTTCATCCTAGCACCACATGTGGCTGACTAGGACAGTAGGCATGTGTCACTACTCCCAGCTTCATCAGTTTCTAACAAATTGCATGCTTTGAGGAAAAAAATGAGCAGAGTTGTATGATTGTGTAGGGGATGAGGATATAGTTTTACTAAGGGTAGTCAGGGAAGGTCTCTCTGAAGAGGTGACTTTAATAATAAAAATATTATTAAGCAGAGTCAGAGGCAGAAAAATTATGAGTTTGAGATAACCCTCAGCTACAAATGAAACCATGTCTCAAAAACCAAAAAAGGGGGCTGGAGAGATGGCTCAGAGGTTAAGGCACTTGCCTCCAGTGCCTAAGGCCCTGGGTTCAATTCCCCAGGACCCACATAGGTCCACAAGGTGGTGGCCCTGGTGTTCTCTCTCTCTCTCTCTCTCTCTCTCTCTCTCTCTCTCTCTCTCTCTCTCTCTCTCTCTCTCTCTCTCTCTCTCTCTCTCTCTCTCTCTCTCTCTCTCTCTCGCTCTCTCTCTCTCTCTCGCTCTCTCTTTCTCTCTTTCTCTCTCTCTCTGCTTGAAAATGAATAAATAAAATATTTTTTTAAAAAGGCCACAGACATGCATGTGCACCCCTCCCCCATAGCAGAGCACTTTAGGCCAAGGAAACAAGAGCAAAGGGCTGGAGACAGAAACACATCCTGTGCAGGGAGGAAGAGAGCAGAGCCCAGGGTGGAGGTGAGTGCAGATGGGGCAGATCCTGGTAAGGAGACTACATGTTCCTCTAGCAGTGGCAGAAGGTCTAACGGCATGGTCTGACATCATGAATTTTTTTTAATTATTATTTTTAACAGCAATATAAATTCATAGACCATGGTTCACCCATTTCAAAACCACACATCAGTCGTTTTATCTGCCTCCCTGCTTACTCCAGCACCATTAATCTGCCCTGTTTCTAGAAATGCCTATTCTAGACATTTCATATAAAGAATAACATGAGATTTTGTGACTTTTTAAAAAATTATATATTTATGTGGGTGATAGGGGTAGGTGTGCCAGGCTGTCTTATGGCTCACTGCAAATGAGCAAGAATGCTGGCACTACTTTTTGCATCTGGGTTTATGTGGGTATTGTGGAATCAAACCCAGGCTGTAGGCTTTGCAAGCAAGCTCCTTTAACTTCTGGGCCACCTCCCCAGCCCATGACTGACTTCTTACATAGTGCAAAGTTTTGAAAACTCATCTGTCTTTTAGCGTGTTTCAGTATCTCACTATTTTTATTGCCACATTGTATGTACTTGACACACTGATTATCCATGGATAGATGATTGGGATTCTTCCAGTTTGAGGCTGTTACAAATAATGCTACTCTGGATGTTTGCATGTGAGCTTTCGGTTGACACAGTTTCCCATTTCTCTGGGCTATAAAGAGTAGGATGATGCTATAACTAGCCTTTTAAAAAACTTCCAAAGTGACTGGCATTTTACATCCTCACCAGCAATGTATGAAAGTTCCAATTGTTCCCTTTCTTCATCAGTGTTTTTGTTAATATCTGTCGTTTTGATGACCTCCGTTTAGAGGCGAACACTACTTCATAAAAATAACTATCAAAGCTAGCTGGTTAGAACTCTGAAGATATGAAGTGATTCTAAAAGGTAATGTGACATCAACAGGAGGAGAGATCTTTTTCCATATAATGACAATAAAGTAGAAAATGAAGACAGAAGGATAAGTAAAATACATGTTATTGCTGAGAAATCAAGCTGGAACTGAGCTGAAAGCCTCCTCCCTGCTGGTTAGCAGTTGTAGTACTGGAATATGGTGTATAGGCTGATGGGGCAGGAAAGCCATCAGTAGTCTTAATGGCACTGGACCCTACAAGCTATACAAGATGTACCTAGTGGTGCAATAGTAGCATGAATGTTATGGGGGTAACCAGCTGCTCTTGGATTTGAGGCCTGCTCCATGAGAGGGAATGAATGCTTGGTACTGAAAGGTCATAGGTCCTAGAGAGGAAAGTTGTCTGGCTAAACTGATATATGTGACCGTCAAATTGCCTGCTCAATATTTACGTTTAAGCCCATAGTTTAGAGCTGCTCTCACCTTAGGTAGAGAAGCTTCTTTTTACAGATGGTGGTGACCACTGGGGAGACTCAAAAACCATCAAAGTACGGAGAAAATGTGACTGTTGAACATTCAGCACTATATGAGACATCTCTATTATGCCCGCCAAGGCTCAGAGAACTTTGCCGAAGAGGGGGCAGAGAAAATATAAGAGCCATAGAATGGGGAGGAATGCTTTGAAATGTTGTATTCCAGATGTGAAGTAGCCAGTGCATTCATGACCTTACAAAGACTGCCATTACCCATACAAGACCCATGTAATATTGCACCCATCAGCATTTCATCATGGATGATGTAGGAGGAAAAAACATCCAAAGAGAAGAGGCACTAGTTGGAAAGAAAAAGTGCTTCAATGGATAGGAGACAAAAGAAGGTACTAGGAGGGGATCATGATCAAAACACATTATGTACATCTATGAAAACTATTGATTAAAAAGTTAAAAAAATAAATAAAGTAGCCTTTAATCCCAGTACTTGGGAGGCAAAGGTATGAAGATACCATGAGACTGAGGCCAGCCTGGGACTACAGAGTAAATTACAGTTCAGCCTGGGCTAGAGTGAGACCCTACCTCAGAAAAAAAAAGGAAGGCAGGAAAGGAGGAAGGAAGGAAGGAAAAAATAATATTATTAAACAAAAAATACACTTGCTTAGAATTTGACAAAAATGCATCCAAGATACTAGAAAAAAAACCTCAGAAGTGGAACATTTCCTAGACCTGCCTGATCTGCACTCATCTCCACACGGGGCTCTGTCCTCTCCTTCCTGCACTTGCTATTTATTTCCCTGGCCGAAAGTGCTCTGCCTATGAGGGCAGGGGTGCACATGCATGCCTCACATTTGTTTTTGAGACATGCTCTCATTTTATAGCTGAGGCTGGTCTCAAACTCATGATTTTCCTGCCTCTGCCTCTACCTCCTGAGTATTGGGATGATGTGACCATCATATTTTTATTACTCAAGTTCCCTCCTTAGAGAGACCTTCCCTGATGACCTTAGTAAAGCTGCATCCTCAACCTCTACACAGTCATGCCACTCTGCCCCTTTGTCCTTTGTGCTTACTGACTTGTCCTGTGTCTTCTCCCTAAGATGAGAAGATGACCTATCTTACCAGCTCCCATATCCCCAGGGCCCAGCACAGTCCTGGGCACATGTGCACTCCCAGCTGGTGTGTTGGATGGATGAATGAACAGGACAGCATTCTCTGACTTTTAGCTGGAAGTGGCTTCTAGTTCTAGTAGCTCAGTAATGGAAGTTAATGACAGCCTTCTACCCGAGAACCTCCATTTCCTTTCTGTGATTCTTCCAGGGATTTAGACGAGGCTGGGATGGATTATAAGTAGGGCCCAGAAGCATGGGTGAAAAAAGCAAATGGACTTTGAAATTCTGAACTAATTAAGGACTTGCAAAGCATTGTTGATTATTCAGTTTGCTCCCTTGCATCTAGTAAATCTGTGAAATACTTTCTCCTCCTGTCATTTTGTAACTGTACACTCTGATTTTTTTTTTTCCTTTTAATCTGAAGCATCATTTGAAGCTCCTGAGGGCAGGAAGTGGGACTTTTCCTTATGGGCATACAATATACACGTGACTGTCATTACCAAACTCGAGTCACTCAGCCCTCAAGGTGTCAAATTTGATTTCCGAGCCTCATCCTGGCCTGGTTTTGCTAGGCAGGGTACTCCTGTAGATCTGGGAAGGTACAGGGAAGTCACTTCCTGGGCCCAGCCTGAGGAAAGGTGAAGCCTGTGAGACAGGCAGCACAGGTGTTGACTAGAACAAGAGGCTGTCTCTGGCAGGTTGTCCCTTGTGACTGGTATGGAAAGCCAGCTGTCATGCCCTTCCTGATGAGTTCTGAGGGAAAGAGAAATACTCTGAAATAGGTTTACTTTCTCAGAAATCTCAACCTGTGTTTCCCAGTTGCTGAACTTTTATGGAATTCTGAGAAAAACTAAAGAAAATGTTGCCACCTTTTACTGCTTTCTCTCAAGTATAGATGGCAGAGAAACTCTGAGACTTGCGAACATCTCAGTGGGCCACAGGGGAGACATGTGAGAAGAAAGGCCTCTTCCAAGATGTGTTGGTATGGACCTCAAATTGGTCATGAGATCCTAGAAACAGACTTCTAGAAAGAAGAGAGGCTCTACCCAACATCTGTTACCATGTTTATCCAAGATAATTTGTTTATATTACTTGTCATCTGGTGTCACCTGCTTTTATTTAATTAACTCTTAATCACATAGCAGAGAAATGAGATCGATGTTGATTTTCCAGGGGTTACATTTCCTTTATCTAAATCTCCATCTCTAACCTTTTCTTGAATTTTCTAGAGCGATGTTGTCCTAGGAAATAAGGTAAAAATCAGATTTTAAAGAGGGAAGCTCAGTGTCTTCTTAGCACAGGTAACTTATGGTTGGCAGCTTCCTGTTTTACAACGATCTTGCCATGTCCTACCTCATGTTCTTTCTGTCAAGGTGGTGAGGCGACAGACACACCTTCAGTGGGGCCCGCTTGATGTTGCTTCTTCCTGAGAACAGAGATGACATCTGTGAAACAGAGAGCAGTGACCCCTGTCCTGAGAAAAATAAGATCATCTGTGACCCTCATGCCACCATATACTTACATGACACTTCATAGCTTTAGGAATTTCCCTACAAAGTTTCGTGTTAAGGCACAAAAGACATACTAAAATTGACTTTACTTTTAATTCTAGGCAATACGTGATAACTTAAAAATGATCAGAAATGGGCTTATAAAATGAATGATAATCTTAGAATGTTACGTTTTTAGGAAAAGACTATTGAAAATTTAGCAAGTAAACTGGGCATGGTGGCAAATGCTTATGATTCCAGCACTGGAAAGTGGAAGCAGAGGTATCATGAGTTCCAGGACTATATATCAAGACACTGACTCAAAACAAAAAAAAAACAAGGATTGGAGCTGGAGAGATGGCTCAGCAGTTAAGATGATTGCTTGTAAAGCCTAATGACCCAGGTTTCATTCCCCAGTACCCATGTAAAGCCAGATGCACAAAGTGGCACGTGCATCTGGAGTTTCTTTGCAGTGGCTGGAGGCCCTGGTGTGCCCATTCTCTCTCTCCCCACTCTCTCCTTGCAAATAAATAAATAAATTTTTTTAAAAAGCAAGGATTGAGGATGTAATTCACTGATAATGCTATATAGCCTGCTAAAGTGGAAAGTAATGAAGTACCTTGGAATTCTGGGATATCTCCAGAAAATAATGGGTTTCTTGTCTTCACATCAAAGTAGATCTGAAAGGAGGGAGAACCATTTTACATCTTATTGTACTGACATTCATAGGACTTGGCTGTCCACACACCATGTATAATTTTATAGTATCAGCTATTTTAACATTTAATTAAACACCATACTAACAAATATGCATAATACATGTTACCTTCATTGTCTCATTTCATCCTCATGAGGATTCTTTAAGGACACTGTTGTCACCATTTTACAGATGAGGAAACCTGCTGGGAATAGAAGTGAAGTCATGCCAAACTTCCCTGGCTAGCTTTCACTCATGCATTGATGACTCGTGAGGCATTTATTTATCAGTTGTATACAGCCATTGAAAGGATCAGACATAGCCCTATCTTCCAAGAGGTAGCCCTGTGTAGTTAGTAACTGCTGGGGTGGGGTTTAGTAGTGTCATTTCAAAGGTAAGGGCACCAGATTTGGGGGGAGGAGGGTTGTTGGGAACTAGCTACTTAGTACTATTTGCTAAGAGGAATGTAATATAGAAATGAAGACAACAGTGTATTGATGGGAAGAAGTGTCTCAGAAAAGCACTTTATAAAAATGTGTCTAGGGCTCCTGGGAAGTACTAATCTATTATTAGGTCCTTTGGTGACATAGACCATTGCTCATAAATGTCTTCCTAGGGAAATTTATAAATATCAAATATTTTTTATGATGGGTAATTTCAGAAAGGGTTAAAGTGAGCTTCTCTGGGACACATGATGGGAAAGTAGCTGAACATGATTTCAAAAGGATTTTTTAGGACAGAATTCCAATTACAGAGAAGTAATTTCCCTTTCTAGCTTACTAAGCTCTATTTCAGACTAATGCAGTTTCAAGATCCATATCCCTGCTCCCCTTATTTCAACAGATACTTTGAATATGAAAATCTTATGTCAAAACTTAGCTGAAGCCTTCATCAGGCTTTTGAAAGTCTAAGTAAGAATTCTGTTTCTAGGAATAAAAAGATGTGGATCTGAAAGATTCTTTGCTGGCTTGAATTCCTTTTTTGGATGGTACTTCAAGCAGTCTTTAATCATATTTTTGTTGATTATTTATTAGTTTTCCCCACAAAATCAAAGACTTAGTAATGTAAAATGTGTTTTCCTTAAGATATTTTATGAATCAGAATCCACAATAAAGAAATAATGGGAATATATATTTTCTTTGCTGATATGGACTAATTGGGAATGAAAATACCTTTCTCTAGTCAATGTGGCCCACATGGAAATATGCTCAATGATGCAACCAGCCCAGTTGTACCAACCACACTTGCGGCCCAGACAAAACTCCTATGCCACTAGCAAACAAAAAGAATGCTTTGTCAGTCAATCAGAACTGCAGAGCCCTAGAACTAATTGAAGTGAAAGGGTAGGCCCCATGCCAGCTGTTTGCATGAACCCACCCTGAACCAAAGCAGGGACTCAGGAAACCAAATACGTGTGTATTCCAGTCACCAGCCTTGAGTATGTGTAATGCAAGCCCGTGGCACTTGTCATTGGGAGAAGTGTGAAGGCAGCCTTCTGTGCTCAACTGGGGGGCTGCCGGGCCACTGCAGCTTTGGTCAGTATTGGGCTTGCTGTTGGGGAGGCAGACATTGGCTAGTGGGGGCAGGAAGATTATGAAATGTATTTACTTACATGGAACTTTCTGATCAGATGAAAGAAAAAGGTATTTGGAGAAAATTCTGCTAGGTAAAAATTCCAAAGGAAATGGGATGCTTTGAGGCCTTTGGCTTTGGGGGATGCCAGCAGTGTATACATGAAAATGTTGAAAGAATCCCTTTGTTCTCTGTTAAGGCCTTGCAGCAGAGAGAGCACAGCTGGGGTGGTGAAGAACACTGCTCTAGAGCCAGATGATCTGGGTTCAAAACCCTGCCACTTACAAGGAATGAGGACCCTGCAGTGAGCTAGTGGCTCCTCAGTTCACGTTACAAAGCCCTTGAAGACTGGACTTGAACCCAACAAATGTTGGTCCCCAGCTTCATGTCATAGTCTAAGTCCAGACTCATAGCAGTGAGCATTTGGGAGTATCTTTGAGAGCTGGTAGTGATGCAGTTGAAGACCAGTTGTGTTCTGGACTGTGCCCTGATCGCTTTTACTTTTCATTTGCTACCTACCCAATGTTTACAGACTTGAGCTATGACATTTGTAATTGCTTACGTGTTGTTTCACTGATTTTCTAGGGTTTTTGAGAGTATAATATTCCTTTATACTTTAGAATGGAACAGCAGGCCTGTGAGCTAATGCATTGTCATTTGGGAAATAAGGAAGAGTGTATACCCCCCCCCATTAGTGGAGGTAAGGAAACACTGTAGTATAGAACACTGCAGAGGACAAGCATTGTCAAAATAAATTTTGCCCAAATTTATCTGAGCAAAGAACACCCTCACCTGGCACCCCACTCAAGGTACCTTAACACTCTTAGATCCTGGTATTGTTTGACCCATTGGAGAAGCTATAGATTGCCAAGTTATCCTTCCTGCCAGGAACTAATCTCTTCCTTCTCCCACTGTCCACAGTAAGGAGCACTACATAGGCTTGGTTTTGTTTTTGAGACCCTAACAACTGGAATATGGCAGTGGCCAGTTTTTGGGCATTTAAGAACTGGATTGTAAACTCTTTGAGGAAGGGTTATGCTATTCTTGTACCCAGCATAGCATTAAGCCCTGGGGCAAAAGTAAATGCAGACTCCTTTTGTCATTGTAACTGTGCTGGTTTAACCAAGCAGTAAATGGCCCCAGCCCCCCTCAAAAAATCATATATATATATATATATATATATATATATATATATATATATATATATATATATATATATATATATATACACACATATATATATATATGGTAAGAGATGAATTTGGATTAAAGGGATATGGATGTTTGGGGAAATATTCTTGTTTTTAAGTATTTAAAATGATTTTGCAATTAAAAAATGTTTTCAGTAAAAAATATTTTAGTTCATCAAATTCTGTTCATGAGTTGTATAAGTATACCTAAATTAAGAACATGTATACATTATAAAAATATGTTAGATTTTCTTTGCCATATATATTTAGTAAAAATCATACTGGAATAAGAGAAAATGCTCATAAATGGGCTAAAAGTAGGGACGGGAATTTACGAGAATATGTGAGCAACAAAATCAACAGGTTGAGGCTTTCAAAGATCCATGCCTTACACTGGTTCCAAGATGGTACCTCCCAAGAGTTTAAGTCCTAAACCCAGTCTACCCAGGCCTTCCCCCAAGTCTTGTGCCAGTGGAATCTGCCCGCACATCAAGTTGCCAGGTAGGTCCTCACCACCACCCTTCCCCACCTGCCTCAGAGATACCCTTCTGGCTTTCTGCTCTGAACCCAGCCTCATCTCCATGACTTATCCCACTCAGCCACATTCTGCAACTTCATGACCAGACTCAGCCAGACCTTTCCTTGGAAAAGGGGAATTAGAGTCAGAGTTGAAGATTCAGCTGTAATTCAATGGTTCCAGCACTCACAAGCATCCAAGCCTGTGAGGGACTTAGTCCATTTTTGACTTTCATGATGAATTTTGGGCAGACCCGCCCCCAGTGGGTAGAACATTGAACTAATGTAACCATCCTATTCATCTTCAATGTTGCTGAAATGTCTTTTGGTTATGGCAGAGTGCTGGTTCCTTGGCTTTAATACAGTGTCTTGCTGTTTGCCCGTCACATTTTAAACCCTCAGTAGAACATATATGGGAAATCAATATAGAATGCTGTTACCCAGTTGTACTGGTCAGAAGAAGGCCAGCCCTCCTTACTGTTCTTCATCTTCTGATTTCTATGAAGGCGAGCAATTCAGGACGAGAGTCACAGAATTTTAAACAACCAAATTCCTAGGTGTGTTTGGTATGGAAACAAAGATAACCCTGTTCAACAGTGCATTTGCGCCCCTGGGTGAATGGCCAGGTGTTCTTTCAACTGCACTGTGAGACTAATTTCTTCCTGGCCCCAGAATCCAGCTGAAGCAGTGGGCCAGCTGGTCTATCTTCAATCTTGCATACCAACATCTTTCTCTGATTCACAGATTTCCTTTATCCCCAGCACTTCCTCTGGTATGTGCATCCTCGACAGTAAATGATATCTCTTATTGGATTTGGGCATTTTTAAAATGTGAGTCTTCTGGAGGGGAGAGGGAGGAAGGAGGGTGGCTGATTACACTGAAATATATCCAGAGAGATCTTCACTTTCATCTTACCCTCTCCAACTCCTATACCTCCACCGACCTCCATGTTCACAAGGGGGTGACATTGGAATAATTGAGGGTGGCATTATGAACATTACTCTTCTTAATTTTTAAATGATGCTCAATTAATCTGAGAGAAAACAAAATTAATTCATATCTAGTTTTAATATCCATAACCAAGAGCATAAAATAATTTGATATGGAGCTTCTTATCTGAAGGAGAAATTTTTGGGGGAAAGTTCCTGATAACTTTCATCTGCAAATCACAGCTCTTTCTTATTTACTGAGTGATGTGAGGCTTGGAGAGACCCAGTCAGAGACGTACCTCGTGAGTCACAGAATAAAACTGAGTCCGAGAGACTAGGGGACAATCCCTGATAGTCTCATGGGTCTCAGAATGTCAGATAATACCCATAATTTATTTCCCCTAATAGCTGTGACATAGAAGATTCTCCACACACTAAGAAGGGCATTTGAAAGCCATGAGCAAGTGGCAGAGGACCTGTGGTGACTTGAAGCATGTCCACTTTCAGCAACATGTGCCTGTTGACCCTTTCTGTATAACTCCAGTCCTCTCTCCCTCACCAGTATTTGATGGGTTCTGGGAGCCCCAGGACTTCAGGTGAGGCACTCTCAATCTGCTGTAGTACCATGAACTGCACCATGATGCAAACTGGGGAGAACCCCTTTGGGGTGTGTGTGTGTGTGTGTGTGTGTGTGTGTGTGTGTGTGTGTGTGTGTGTGTGGACATTTTGATTGACCAAACTAAAGAATCATCCTCTGGCTCCACTGAAGAAGGCCACCGTTGTGTCATTCATACAGCCCAAAGCTTGCACTGTTCCAGGTATCTGAATTTTCCAGCATTTTTAAATGTTAAGAGGTTTCTTGGATGTTTCACCACAAATTCCCTTGACTGATCATGATTAATATTTGCATATTAAAAACACAGTTTTGCTTCATACAAAGCACTAACATCAGCATGTTGCCACTTTGTAGTGACAGGGCAGCCTTCCCCTGTAGGATAATCACACACACACACACACACACACACACAGAGAGAGAGAGAAAGAGAGAGAGAGAGAGAGAGAGAGAGAGAGAGAGAGAGAGAGAGAGAGATTTGTTTGTCTAATTCATGATGGGTGAACTAGTTCAAGGAGAACCCTAAGAAGCAATTTAAACTGAACAAGTCAATTGTGAGAAGTGAATTCCTTGTGGTTAAAAAGTAAAATAATAAAGCTGTGTGCATGGCACATGTTGCCTGTAGCTAGAGGGAACGAGACAAGAACAGAAAGTTTACATCAGCTTAAAATTAGTCTTAAAAATTCAAAGTCTTTGGGGGAAAAATACCATGAACAATGACTACAGATCTTTATGGTGAGTTTGCATATGCAAACACTAATATGCTTCATATAGATTTCATACTTTCAATATCCTACAGCTTTTTTAATTATTAATTTTTTTGAGACAGGGTCTCACCATGTAACCCAGGCTGGGTTTGAACCTCAGCTCTCCTGCCTGAGCCTCCCAAGTAGAGTGCCAGAATGATAGATATGTCCCCCCTTGCCCAGCAAAGCAGATGCTTCCTTATCCTTATTTGCCCGACAAGGAAATGAAGGCTTCATAAAGTGACTCACAAGGTTAGGCAGCATCAAAACAAACGGGGGAAACTGAATCCACACAGTCTGTCTCAGTTCTGGCACTTTTGACCGGTTTCTTCTCTATGCCATCTCTTACTGGATTTGAGCATTTTTAAATTGTGAGTCTTCTGGAGGGACTTCTTTGTGTTATTTCTGCTCAGGAGAGAAAATTCTGGCCTTGGGCAACAATAGCAGCTAGTGAGCCTTGACTGTGTGACAGGATTATTTTACTTGCTTTCATTAATGCCTTCAGTTAACCCTCAGCGCAATCCCATGAGGATGATGACAGTTATTGTCTCCACCTAACAGGTGAGTAAACTGAGATTCAGATGTGGTAATAGGCTCCACAGATTAACATCCAAACTCGGGCAGTCTTGCAGCAACACTTGAAAACGTGAATTTTTTGCATGAAAACAAAGACTTCTAATCGTGTAGAGAAAACACACATACACCAAGAGCAGGCAAGGTCTCCTTCTACCTAGCAACAATAATTTGACTAGAAAGAATGGCTACCCATTTTAGCCAGGTGATCGCTTCATTCATAATGCCTTCCTCTGATGCCCACCTGGTTTGGGGGCACTAGGTTTTGCAGCCCCAGTCTAGGTACATCCTATTATGTGAACTGCCTGTTGTGCAGGATGAACATCTACACATTCTGTTGTAGCGTGAGTTGTTCAGTATTGTCTGAACACATTCACCCAGAGTCACAATAGCCACTCCCCATCTTTTTTCCTACCCACTTCCTCCAGAGAAAGGCCCCTACAGAGGTGGAATTTGTGCCCAACCAGGTGGGACCGTGGTGAGGGTTGTAGCCTTCTCACTTCTTCTGGTTGATAGCTTTCTTGGAGTGCTGGATTGGTAGTAACCGAGGTGATGACAACAGCTTCAGACTTTGGCACAGCTTTTGTAGGCCACTGGTGACAGACTGTTTGTTTACATGCCAGGACACAGTGCATCCATAGCATCAAAAACAGAAAGAAGGTTGTTGGCAGGTACATACCTCCTTCTTGAGCTAGAGATATGAGTACCGAAAAAAAGCACCTTTCTCAGAGCTCAGTCTTGATTATTTGTTCTGTGTTGGGCCAAACCCATACGTTATTGGTAAGATAATGAGTGTTGGTCACCCTAGGGTGATCTCCCAAGGATGCTTGATAGTGCAGTAAATCCTGAGTACAAAGCCCAAGTGTTTTATGCCATTAAAACCTTAGGATAGAATTAGACTTGCAATCACCACTTGCCCATGTTTTCTCATTTATGATAATTATGGTAGTAATAATCCATGTATTGTTGGGAAGCCGCAGTCAGAAGCACTTGCCCATGTTTTCTCATTTATGATAATTATGGTAGTAATAATCCATGTATTGTTGGGAAGCATCCATCAATTATTTTTATCGACACCAAATCAAGTTGATACTTCATCTTTGTTGCAAAAATGTAGATTGCACCAATTAGTCTAAAGAAATTGGGCAGTCATTAGCAATGAAGCAAGCAGTTAATCTACAGAACATTTCTGGTCCCTCTGGTGCCAACCATCCCTCTTCATTATGTGGGATATGGTGAGCTTCTTGGAGACTGTCATCAGTGCCATTGTGGGCTGACATTAGGTGCTCCCATGTCCCCGCTTTCATTTAGAATGCACTAATGCCTCCCAGCCCCCACCTTGCACCCTTCTGTGCTTCTGGGCAAATTTATTCTGAAACAGAACACTTGAAGCAAGGCACTTGGCATTGTCTTTCTTGCTTGGAATCAGTGCCCCAGTGAACTGCTTTCAGCATAGTATGTTAGCTCACCACCTCTTGTGCAGTCACTGTTTTCCACCTTTTTCAAAATGGAATAATCACTTCCTTTAAAAAAGAAAGAACAAAAGAAAATCAGGATTTAAAAGAAAATTCCAACTCATAGCCAAATATCCTGATGCTAATGAGCTTTCTAAATATGCCTCAAGCCTTTTCCCAAGCTAGCCCAGTCTCCCTGTCTCTAGACATTTTCAGTCAGCCTTGGCCACAAATTGTTCTGAGCAGCTGGATATTGTAGGGAGATATTTCAAATATATGTGTATCTTCTGTTCATGAAATTTGGGAGAGAAAGAGCAGAAAACCCCACCCCTTAGCCTCCTATGATCAATACCACAGAACTTTGGAAGGTAGACTTCCAAGCTCCAGAACACACACACTGGTTGAGTGTTACTGCTGTGACTATTGTAAAATTCTGTCTTTCACTTAAAATACTGTTTCACTTTTCTAACAATTCCCCACTTTTAATGGCTGCATCTTGCTCTCAAATATACTGTCTGGGAGCTAGGAAGATGACTCAGCAAGTTAGAGTGCTTGCTCACAAGTGTGAGGGCCTGAGAGGCTCTGCCACTGTTTGAGTTTGATCCCCAGCACCCACATAAAAAACTGAGTGTGGTCACATCCTTCATGTAACTGCAGTACTATGGGGAATGGAGACCCTGAGTGTGGCTGAGTGGTCTGCATGTCTGACTAAAGAACATGGCAGCTCCAGGTTCAGCTAGAGACTCTGTCTCAAGGAAATTAAAAAAGACAAAAAGATCAGTATGGGAAGACATCCAATGTTCTCCTTGGCCTCTGCAGGCTTGCACATGGGTCACACACATGTGCATACACTGCACATGCACACGCTATACCACATGTACTACACACACACACACACAGAGTCAAAAATACAATATGAGGTTTCATAAGATTGAAAAGCTGGTGCACAGCAAAGTAAACAAGGAAAGAGACAGCACACAGAATGGGAGAAAAATTTGGCTAACTGTACACTTGATACAGTATATACATCTAATATGCAAAGAATTCAAAATAAGTACCAAAAAACCCAGACAGTGTGTTCAGTAAGTGGGCAAATTAAATGAGCAGACAGCTCTCATAGAGCTACTAAGAGTATGAAAAGTGTTCAACATCCTTAGCCATCAGTAAAAAGACAAAACAAATGGTGACCAGGATTGGAGGGGGGAATGAATACTGTTGGTGCTAATATAAATTAATACAACTACTATGGAAGTAGGCATAGAGGTGTCTCAATAAACTGAAAATGGAACCTCTAGGTATATACCAAGAGGAATCTAAGTTAGCAAACCACAGAGGCACATGTACATTCATGTTTATTGCACCACTATTGACAGTAGCCAAGTTATGAAATCAACCTAGGTGTCAATCAACAGATGAATGGATAAAGAAAACGTGGCCACATTCTATATCCCCCATACGATGGGGTTTTACTCGGCCATTGTTTGTATATGCATATGCATCATATACAAAGTATGTATATATACATGTGTATATATACATATACACATGGTAGAATTTTACTCAGCCATGTCATCTGCAGGAAAATAGGTGGAACTGGAGATAATCCTATTGAATGAAATAGAACAGATTCTAAAAAACAAATAGCATGTTTTCTGTCCTGTTCATATGTGGATCCCAGATTTTATATATATATATATATATATATATATATATACATATATATACATATATATATACATGTATACACATACACACATAAAATCATTAAAGTAGAAGAGTGACTTTGTGAGTAAAGGAAGTAGATAAATGAGCAGGAAAAAGGAAGAAAGAAAGGTATTTGGGGGTAGTGAATATGGTCAAAGCACAGACATACATAAAATATTCCACAGTGTTTTGGATTGTTGCCCTGGGATAGATTGCCTAAGGTGGAATATTGGGTCGAATTCATAAGCCTCTTTATAACTCTTAATACATATTGACAAACTGCTCACTGAAAGGTTTGTACCAATTTTAAAACTCTGTCAGTAATGCATGCAGAATCTGGGTTAATTTTAGTGAGATTTAAATTCAGTTGTGTTGGCCTACACATAGAAACGTTACTTCTCCATAATGGATAATTGGGCACAGTAGCAAATTTCATCCTGACCCAAATTGGCTTAAGCCAGGGCAGCTAATTCTCACATTAGAGGAAATTCTGAAGGAGGAAAGCTCTAGGCCCAGTGACATCATGGAAGATCTGGGCTCTTCAACTTTGGCCACTATCCCCTTTACCTGCATGCTGGCTTCCTTCCTGCTTCCCAAAGCTACAGTAGCTCCAGGCATCACATCCAGGTGTGGAAACCACAGACCAGGAGGCAGGTCTTTTGGTGTCTCCAGAGAGAGGAAATCACTCCTGGAGTCTGGCAGCTGCCATCTCTGCTCTCACTGCCCAGTCCTGAGTCCTAGGCTGGTTATTACATCAAAGACTGTTGAGGGAAATTGAAACACCATCACTACTAAGATTTAACCTGGAGCTGGCAATGGAGACAACCTGCTCTAAGTGCTGAATACCTGAAAAGCACAGGGAAGGGGACCAACACATCCTGTGCACAGGTACCCTGAGCGTCTGGTTTGATCTCTGGCACACTCTTCGAGCCACTAGAAATGTCTTCACAATCATTTATACACTTGGTGGACATATACAAAAGCAGTTGGCAGACCTCTGAGCACTGAGCCACGTCCTGCATGGAAGGTCCTCATAGCCAGTGACCAGGTTCCATATCACGTGTATGTCTTCCTGAAACCCTGCTTCAAATACTGGGGCATAAAGGTCTCTTGTGAGAAGGTGCATGGAACACTGGCTTTTCCTTTTGTAGGAGGTGAGTTTGGTGGAAATCTGTCATCTGGTACCATAACCCTGGCTTCCACCAGGATGGAGGTTTGGAGCCTGATGTTGATGGACAGTCTCACTTTCCAGTCTAGATTGTGCAGGCTCTGGGCATCTTAATTCACTCCACACCCCAGGCTTTGAACCTGCCACTGCAAAGCACCTTCTGAAAGGCCAGAAAAGCAAGGCCAAGAGGACATTTGAGGGATTCCTATCA
The DNA here is from genome assembly GCA_004024765.1 of Zapus hudsonius. Taxonomy (NCBI): domain Eukaryota; kingdom Metazoa; phylum Chordata; class Mammalia; order Rodentia; family Dipodidae; genus Zapus; species Zapus hudsonius. The sequence continues at coordinate 117,871 of PVHP010000031.1, read as the reverse complement.
GTAATTCCTTCTTGCATTGTCTGATAGCCGAAATCTTCATCTCTATCTGGTATGTTTCTATACATATCTCCCACCAACTATTCAAGTTATTAGGAGCATTATATGTGAAAGTAAAAACCATGGGCAACAACAAAAATCAATAACAGAAGGAAACATGTTCCTGGAAAGAACAAAGCAGCATCTCTAATAATTTGAGCCTCAGTTGTGCACTCCACATCCATGGTTGGATTGTCTAGATGTTGTCTCTTACTGGCTGCCTTCCAAATATGATTTGGCACTCCAACTCTTAAGGGGGTCTTGAACCAAGCTGCTGACTTCCTGGCCCTTCAAGATGCCACCCCCAAATGTAACTAATTTTCTTCCACACCATGGAAATTTATCGCTTCTGTTGTTTTTCTACATGGAGAATGGAAGAAAAAAGAGCTAGACACTGTACTCAAACACTTTCTGTTTTACACTTTCCTAAGTATTTTTACAACATAATTACATGCTCTAATTATGAGATTACATACACTTCCACCACTTATATAATCAAGCACAATTAGGGTAACTTCTATAGTAGGCAATAGTGAAAATTCCCCCGCCAAGTGTTGCTTTGGAAAGGCTTCAGGAGTATATGCTCCCCTGACCCCAGAGGGGCTGGATCAAGGTGATGATTCCAACAGCTGCCACAGAGCGGCAGGGTCCTAACGAGGTCATGGCAGCAAGAATGACTTGTTTCATTTTGCAAAGTGCGTCATCTGAACTCATTTTCAGATATAGCCCTTGTCTTAGATACGTATCATAGGCATCTGTGCAGAAGATCGTAAGGTCTGGGTTTGCCACTTCTCCTTGCCCTCCTTCCCTGGGTACTCTCTTCCTAATGCATTGGGGTCCAGGAGATGGCTCAGTGGCTAAGAGTACTTACTGTGTACACATGAGGGCATGATTGACCAGAGTTCGATTCCTGAGCAACCATGTAAATAGCTAGTACACATACCTGTCACCCCAAGCCTGTGGAGAGCAACCTCAAGAATCTCTGGGGCTCACCAGTCAAGCCAGTTGGAAGGAAGGAAGGGAGGGAGGGAGGAAGGAAGGAAGGAAGGAAGGAAGGAAGGAAGGAAGGAAGGAAGGAAGGAAGGAAGGAAGATGGTGACTCCATGTTTAGTGAAAGACTGCCTCAGAGATACATGAGAGATGAGAAAACTGGAAGCTCTCCTCTGGCCCACTGCATACATGTGTGCATACACCACACATACTACACACCTACACACACACAAAGAATGCAGTCCTTGAAATCAGTTCTTCGGAGCACAGCTGGGCATGTAGTCAAGGCATCATTGGGAGAAAAAAGATTAAAATAAACCCAGAATTCAGTGTACGCAAAACAAGGAGCCTTTAAAATGAAGTAAGATCTTGCAGATAGATTTTCAGAAACAACAGGTAGTTACCACAGCTCTGTCTTTCATCCCCGAAAACAAGCCATTCTGAAAGGACAACTGTGCTCCTGGCCAACCCCTGTTCCTTGGGTTCTTTAAGTAGGTTTTTCGGGTTATTTACCTGAGTATTACCAGTGCAGTCATAGGATTTCCTCACAACCTTTCCATCCGTTCACCTATTGAGTTTTCTTTAGTTAAAGAAAAAGAGAAAACGCCATCAAATCCTAATCACCTGCCCTGAGTTCACAGTTCAGAGCAGTTTTTGGACTCATTAGCCCTGGTCTCCTAAGGACAGTGTCTCTTAGGCGCACTGTTTGAGTCCATATGGAGCAAATTAGAGAGAAACAGTGGTGTTGCCACTGGTTCTGATTGGTTACGGTGGTGTTAAAAAAAAAAGTAACAACAGGCTTGCCCCACTCATGAGAAGAAAGGTGGATAAAATGCTCTTTGAACACTCTGGTCTTTTTTTTTTTATGTCAGTACAGAGGGTTGTGTTTATATTTGGCTTTCCAGACCTGTCTCTTGACCTTCTAATTACTTTATTTGAAACAGCGCTGAGGGTATAATAAACCTGGAGGTTGCCTCTCCTTTGCTTTATCATAAATTAAAGCTGTTGGTTTGTGGAGGTGAAAGTGGAGGCAGAATGTTCATTACTGTTCAAGTGACGGCTTGTCAATAGCGACGCTTTTTAGTTTGTTGTAGTCAGCACTTGCTGTGCATTTTGCTGGACCACTGGGAAATAAATACAACAAGATTATACATTTGGAATACCACAAGAGTTCAGGAGAAAAAAAAACCCAAATGATAAATTATACACTTGGTAGAAAGTGACATGCTATCTTGTGCTATTAACAACCAAAGATAATTGCAACGAATTGTAATTGCAGTTTGCAACTTACAGTACAGTGTGTCCAACATCAATCTTAATAGTGAACAAAGCAATTTATATTAAAACTTAATTCACTTGGTAACTTTGTGCTGTATACACGGGAGCTAACAGCTGTAGCTTTTCAGAAAGTTCAAAGGCATTTGAAACGTGGAGAGAAATACTAACGCAGGAAGCCTTGGAGGAATACTGCATTAGGACTTGTAATGAAAACAAATGTATGTCATTATCTCCTAGTTTGGGCTTATTTAATAAAATACTCCATTTGCACGTTGGTGAATACGGGGTTTCTGGATGGGTATGGAATGATGTTCTATTTGGAATTGAAGACCAAACAGGCCTAGAAATTAGGTATTTTCTACAAGTGGTTGTAGAGTATATACCTCTGGCCTGAAGGGGGATTTGTGTGAGGTGTAACAGAAAGCCAGGGCAACTTTATTCATGACTTTCCTTAGACTGGATGCCTTTGAAGCAAGACGAGGTCTCCTGGAATTACTTAAGAGAATGAGCATATTTGTTTTGTGAGTCTGACTGATGGCCGGTAGAGCAGTTGAATGAAATCTCTAAACTGATTAGGGCTTTCGTTCAAATAATCTTCTACCTTTTTCATTAATTTATTCCTTAATGCTATTTTGCTGCTCTTCTACCAAGGATAATAATCTCACACTCTCTGACCTCTGTGAGTGGATGACCTGGAGCCCATAACTAATCTTATTTACTCTCCTGACCGGCCAAACTTCATTTACCTTGGCTGGATAAAGAGCCTTGGGTTGCTAAGCCACCCCTCCTTCTGAGCCTTCTGCTAATCTGTACTGAAGGGCAGAAGACAGGCTCACCCAGCCAACAACCAGTAGCATCCTGGGACCATGGAGACTTGGTGCTGTTTCTCTTTTTCCTTGAAAACATTTCCACCACCCTTTTTTTAAAAAATAATGAGAAGAAAAACAAGGGGTAGGACTTAGCTACCTTCTGTTCTTCCTGGCACAGCTGTTCTAGTCATGGCCATGTAGCTACGTGGTTTGTTCTAGGTATGATTGCTGGGAGCAATGATTTGGAGTCTGCTTTTATATGTAATATACCAACCTGTTTCCCATGGTGTTTGACAATGTAATAATTATGCATTTTCAGCTGAGTAAATAAGTATATACCCTGTATTATCTAACTATTCCTCATGATTGAAAAGTTAGACACTTCTATTGAGTTTTGCTATTGTGAGGAATCCTGCAGTCAGATTCTGTGCTTTCTTCATTTAGATTTTCCTCTTGACTATGTTATTTTAAATGATTTGTTCGAAGGTGTGAACATTTACACAGCTCTTGCCATGTACCACCAAAATATTTCAGAGCCATTTATATTGCCTCCAGCAACAGAGGTGTAGAAAATCTCACCACTGTAATTGGGAATTCATCCTGGTTCCTCCATTAGCCACTAGATGGCACTGTGCAAAGTACTTAACCTCTCTGCCTTAGTTTCCCTATCTGAATGAGGGGATAATCATAGTGTTAACCATATAGGCTATTATGAGCAGTTTACTTATTTAAATTTGGGGGAAGTGTATGCCATGTGGGAATCAATTGATGGAGATGAGCTATTATTGTTATAACCTGTTTTCTTCTAATTTATTTATATAAAACTGTGTGTGTGTAGAGAGAGAAAGTATGTGTATAGAGAGAGTATATGTGTGTATGTGTACAGAGAGAGAGTATGTGTGTGTGTAGATAGTGTATGTGTGTGTAGATAGTGTTTGTGAGTGTGAGGGGGTGTGTGAGTGAGGGTGTGTGGGGGCATGCATGTGGGGTCAAAGAACTTTCAGATAAGTCTTCTTCTTCTACCTTGTTTGAGGCAGGATCTCTCACTGCTGTTCACCATCCTGTGAGCTCATAGGAAATTCTCCTGTCTCTGCCTCCCTTCTCTTTAGACACACTGAGATTACAGAGCCACAGCTTCTACGTGTGGTCTAGGGATCTGATCTCAGGTACTCAGAGTTGCTTGACAAATGCTTTATCCACTAAGTCATCTCTCAGCCCCTGCTTCTAATTTAATGTCACCCTCTGTTTAAGTTGCAGCTTTTAGAGGAAGTATTGTAGTCCTATGATACTAAGTAGTTGGGAATTTCCATACTCAGCAGTTTCTGCATTCAGTGATAAATTTAGCTTTCTTAAGCAGTGAGCTGTCAGGAAGAACACCACAGTAATGGGTATTCTGCCTGTAAGGTGCAGGTTTGGGGTGGCCCATCTCCTCATTTATAACAATAAAATAACTGCTTCCAGAACCATCTAAATGGCCTTGAGGCACTAATCATAGCTTATTGGGGCTTATCCTGGAGTGGTTACCTGTGACTCTGCTGTGGTGACGGTTGCACTCCAGTTCACCCTTGAGGGGCAAGAATTCCTCAAAAGGGGGAATCCTATCAGTACAAGAGTAAGTAGAGGTGGGACAGGAAGAACTGCCTTGCTACAGTAATTCCCACTAGAAATGCTTGGAGTAAACACCCCCCCATGATGGCTGACACCTCGAAGTATGTGTATGATCCAGTATCCATTGCCTGTGGCTAGGAGAACCCATATACACCCCAATGCTGAGGTGATAGAACCATCTCCTTAGTCTGCAAGGTTAATTATAACATTTTTAATAGTCGGTATGGCAGGGAGGACCCACATAATCAGGTATTTTTCTGGAAGAGTGTCTTAGTTTGTCTGTAAATATCAGAGCCCTAAAAAGCAGCAGCTTAAAGTATGCATGGTTTTGTCTTTCTCCTATGAAAGAAGTGCCAAGAGGGGTCATTTGGAGGCTGTCCAATGTCTCCAATGTTCCAGGCTCCTTTGGGCTGTGCTCTGCAAGGGTGTGGACATGTTGTCTCACTTCAGACTTACCTCATGACCATAGAGCTCCTGCAGCCCCTGTATGGTACCTCATCTGCATCACAGGTAGGAAGAAGGAAGAATGGGAAAACAGCAGTGCCTGCCAGTTGACCCATACACTTTTTAAGACACTTCCCCAGAAGTCCCTGTCCAACCACCTCCACCCAGTGACTCCATTAGCCAAAGCTCAGCCCATCGCACCACTTGATAAGAGAAGACCAAGGAAAGATTTGCAGCTGGGTATGTGGCTGTTGCCTGCAGAGCCGGGACTCTGTGAGGGAATGAGGGAAGAATGGCTATTAGGAAGGCTCCTGCAGTGGCAGGAGCAGCCCCCTTGTCTGAAGTAGACTTGCTTCAGCTATGGGAACTCTCCTGGAGTCACGATGCTGGCCACAGTTACAGACAGGAGGCCAGCAGAGTGGTAATGAAGTGCTTTGCAGGGGAGAAAAAGAAGGCAGAGGATTGACTGATGAAAACTTCAGGTCATTAAATAAAGTTCCAATATTTTCTTCTTGCCCCCAAACATCCTCAACAAACTCTGTGGAGGAGGCCTCGACAGCAAATGTGTCATGCCATTTTTCTTGAGCCTTTTTGCAATGCAGCAGGACAATCAATACAAATCTTTGCAGTAATCATATATTGATTTTCCTAGAATATAACTCCATTTAAAGCACTTTTATCCCCAAGAGTAGAAACATTGGAGGCTATCAAAGGAGGAAGTAGGTTTCCTTGACCTCATCTGCAGAGCACAATTGATTAACCGAGGGTAGTTATGAGAGTGCACGAGAGAGACAGAGCGAGCGAGGAGAGAAGTCACTGAAAGGTTAATATCAGCTAAAGAGAAACATGATTATAGGACATTAGGCCCTTTGTAAAATCATAAGGTCAGGATACAATGATGATACCATCTGAAATTACATGGGATTCTGAGAACTTGGCATCCTCAGACTGAGCCCCAACTGCAGCTGAATTTGGGGAACTGGCAGAGCTGTACATGGACACGGGGTCATGTGCTGAGGTTCACAGCTCATGAGCTGACTTGATAAGAGAAAAGGCAATATTATTTTAGCTTTCTGAGTCATGGCAGTATACCAAATCAAAACTAAAAGATACAGCACATTGATTTTGCATATGTATCTTTCGACAAAGAATTTTAGAAAGGAGGGGAGTTAATAGGTCAGTTGTAGAGCACATACTTCGCATGTACAAAGCCCTAGATTCAGTCCACAGCACCTAAAATAAAAGATCAGAAATTAATTTTATGTGTTTTCTTAACACACTTTCTTCCTTGTCATATCTTTACTCTCTAAAGATTTTTAAAAGCACATCTAAAGTTCCCATGAGTTCTTTACATGGTTGTCTTAATCCCACGCATAACCATAGCTGGACCCTACTGTCAAGAAAGCAGGCAAGTTCAGCTCTAACCTCCTACACAGTCTCAAGTTCAAGTCTCCCACACACTCGTGGCTGAAACAGCCAGAGGGTCCCCGTGTTCCCTTGTTGACAGCATACTGTTCTTAGGTTTCTCTCTGTAAGTCCTTCTTTCTTTCTGTCCCAAGATTGGCTTCTTATAACCAGGCTCTTAAATTTAGAGAGCCTTGTTATCCTTCTATGCTGTATTTTGCTAGGAACATCAGGAGTTTGTATTTTGGGTGAATATTTTTTTTTTTTTTTTTTTTAGCTTTAGGCAGAGCAACTAGTGCATGTTGTCAGATAAAGCATCTTATCTGTCAGCAGCACCCTTGTGAATTAATCATAATTCAATAGGCTTACTAATCAAGATTTGAGATGAATGTTTTGATAGAGCAATCAGATTCCTCTAATCTATCATTAGTTGGCAGCCACTGTGGGCAGAGTGCAAACTTGGCAATAGTGGCCTGCTTCTGATCCCTTTGGCTGGGCCTACCAGTTGGGTAGCTGCTCTGATTGGAGCAGTGGACCTAGGCATTGCAACTAATCAAGTTCTGTTGCCTACTCTCCCCACTCTGCCTCCCTCCGCCAACAGTTACCAGAATAGATTGGGTAGAGATCAGTTCTTGTGAACCTGCCACATCATCAACAGACTTGGGAACATGGTGTTCCTTTTGTCCCTTCCACAAGATAACAAAGGTGTGCCCAGCCAAGTGACAGATCTCAAGGGGATCTGCAGTGTCACTTATACATACTGGCCAGAGAAAGAAGATAAACTTAATATATTGTTAAATGTTACTAACTACAGCTCATATCATGTCAAATGTCAGGAAAACCTGTACTCCGTTTTAGTGAGTTGAATATTCTTGGTCATACAAAAACTGTGCTACATGTATTTGGTTTGATTAAATAAAAGCTTTTGATGTAAACTGATTTTTGTTGTATACAGTGTTTAAAGAGCCTGCGTAAAGTCCTAAAAAAAATAACAGATTATGGACCAGGAGTGTAGCTCAGACATAGGGCACTTGCACAAGGTTCTGGGTTCAACTTCTAGCACCTCAAGTAATAACAGTAATGATAAGAAGTAGGAAGATTACTTATGTGGCAGTCGTTGATACAGGGTAGGATCATTTTATGGAGGAGTCTCTTGCCAATTTTTCTTCTCATCCCTGCATTGTTCCTAGTTTAAAGATATCCCCTCATTATACAAAGCTGTGGAGCTGGAATGTAAGCTTTTGGCTAACTGGAACTTGGAACAAAGAGTTCCCACATTGGCAACTACAGCCCCTTGCTCTGTTTGGTCTCTAACGTGGGAATTAACTAACTCAGTGGGCTGGGTGGGGCCACCAGCTTTCACCACGGAGCGTTCATTCCAGAATTGGCATCACTAATTCATACAGTGCCAACTGCTTTTCCCCAGTTACTCCTACTCAGCTGGGAAGTGCAGACCCACACCTGTGCCCAGGGGCAGGGAAAAGGTGAGTTTAACATAGGCAGGGCCTGTGACACCCCAGAAGTCCCAGTGTAGCTCCAGATCCACCTTGCCCTGCACTCTGCCAGACCTCTCGGCACCTGGGACTGGCCTTGGCATTGGTTCCCCAGCCCAACTGGGAATTGGAAAAAGCAAGCCCTCAGGTATCCATTTCTTGAAAATTACTATTCTTTCCTGGCTTTGGCTATGTTGGAGCTCAAAAGAACAGCATCTGGGAGTAAGGAGCAGGGCCTGTTGATACACTGAACCACAGGAGGTTAAAACGCCTGCAAAGTCTCTCCCCTTGGACATTCCTCATTCCTGTCCACTGCCCCTCTTCATCAGTCCAAAGTGACTCTGAGGATCCAGAATTACTCATCCCTCAAGGATGTCACTGAGACTGTCTGTCCACAAAATCTAGAAAGATCACTTCCTCACTTGTCCTTCGAAGGGCTCACTTCAGATGTCGGCCTCTTCCCAGGAGGAAGGAAGGCTGAAGAGAGATGCCATTAAGACTTGGCACAGCCAGACCTTGCTAGGTGACCTCCGTCCATTACCTGAGATCACACACACTCTTGTCTGATCACATTTCTACCCGGCTGTTCCTACTTCATCAAACCTAAGTATAAAAGCAGTTTCCCCTGGGTCTTTCTGAAGGCTTTTCTGTGATATAAAACTTTGATTAAATAAACTTGTTATGCTTTTTGAAATATATATATCTTCTTAAAGTCAGATACCCAACTACATTAATGAGTAACTGCTCAGTACTGCTGCCAACAAAATATGGTTCCACCTGGCATGTTGTTCTGGAATCTGAGGAACACCAGGAGCAATCCAGAGGAATCCAGAAAGAGCCCACTTTCTCTCAAGGCTTCCCTTTCAGCATGAGGAGCCTGTGGGAAAACTCATTTAGGCTGTTAGTGTGCCGCACACGTTAGAAGTGACAACTTTTCCACCTCGCCAGCATGTCACTGGGCTAACGAAATGACTGCTAGCCACACTTTGAGAGATTTGTCGCTTAGATAATTTAGACAACAGATAGTGGAGTTACCTAATTAGACTCCAGGTGTAATTATGTAAGGCATTGCAGGCAGCAGTTGGTTGTGTTAATTAACTTTCCTGCTGAATGTGCAGTCGCCTCTGGACAAAGAACACTTGATGAGGAAGATATCTGGTCTTGCTCAAGCTCTGAAGTGTTCTCATACTACAGTCATCACACACATTCCCATTTTTATGTACTTGAGGTGTGAGGTGTGAAGGGATGCTGCTTTGCAAAGAAGTTCCTTTGTGCCCCTAACTCTTCCTGTTTCTCATAATCTTAGGGCGTTCTTAGGATCTTTTATAACATTACGTGTGTCTTTATGTAGGTGTGTCTGTTACTAGTATGTGATTTCTTACCCCAATTCCTTGCCATTAAACAGATATCTTTCTGTGGTGAAAGAGAGAGTAAGGTTTACTGAACCACAAATTCAGCTAATAACCCATCAATAATTGCATGCCTAGCTATCCTACACTGGTTCCATCCCTGTCTGTAGGAGACAGCCATAGGAAAGCCAACCATGGGAAGACTTATTTCATCTAGAAAATTAGTCCATGTCTTCATTTTTGCTGGCCTCTTGTTGTTGATTGCTGCTAATGTTTTTAACTAATACAATAAACTTTTAAAACCCACATAAACCAACTCCATAAACTTAGATGCAGAACCATTTCAGGTAGTCAGTGAAGCACTATGTATGGATAGTATATGATTGCTTTCCTAGCCCTCTCCCAGTTTTCAAGAGAGAAGGTCCTATTTAAGGTTACCTTTTCCTAATCCCACTTCCTCAACAGCTCCCTTCAGCTTTATTTTGCAACTGATAAAGTCTAGAACGATACACAAGACCACCTTATTCGTGTGGTGGTGGGTGTTAGTCCTAGAAGTCTCCCTACAGCAGCATGAAATTAGCAGATAGAGATTTAATAGAAGCATTCAGAACAGACCAGATTCAACAACTTCTTCTCATTGCCTTGTACCTTTCATCCGTTCCGAGAGCTGCTGTAGTTTCACCGCCCTAATCACCATTTGCAATCTAGTGAGGCTCAGTGGCCACTGTTTACTTGTTCTCCCTCAGACATCCAGTTGCTTACATCAGGCCTTCAGAGTCCAGGCCACAACAACTGATTTTGGCCAAGTACCTTGCTTTTTACACAATTATATTTAGAACATCAGGAATCTGAGAAATCCAAGACATAGCCTTTTTCCCCAGAGGGAAGAGAAGACTTAAAGATGTCTATAGTAAAACTTTACAAAGGATTTTAAGAACAGTTCCAGACAACATTAGAGAATATATGTCACATGATAAAACATGATTATTGAATGCATTTCTAGATTTCTTTGAGAAGAAAGATGTGTTTCTGATCCTTCCAGTAGTAAGGGCCCTAAAACATTATGATCCCTAAAATATTCTGTAAAAAAAAATGCCTTTCAACTTGGAAATCTGAATGCAAAATAAATCTGGTGTATACTAGTTAAAAGAATTATTTTCTTTTCACTGAAATGAAAATACAAGTTTTAAAGTCTCTTAAAACCAGTGGACCCGCCCTGCATGGTGGCACACGCCTTTAATCCCAGCACTCGGGGCAGAGGTAGGAGGATCACCATGAGTTCAAGGCCACCCTGAGACTACATAGTGAATTCCAGGTCAGCCTGGACTAGAGCAAGACCCTACCTTGAAAAAAAAAAAAAAAACAAAAAAAAGACTTTTGGGCTGGAGAGATGGCTCAGTGGTTAAGGCACTTGCCTCCAGTGCCTAAGGCCCCGGGTTCAATTCCCCAGGACCCACATAAGCCAGACCCACATGGTGGTGGCCCTGGTGTGTTCTCTCTCTCTCTCTCTCTCTCTCTCTCTCTCTCTCTCTCTCTCTCTCTCTCTCTCTCTCTCTCCTCTCTGCTTGAAAATGAATAAAATATTTTTTTAAAAAGCCAGTGGACCCAAGAGTCCCAGGGTAGATAATTGTTTCATTAGTGAGTCCCAAGAATAAGTGGGTTCACTTCAAGTTCCTTAGGTAGCTAGGTACAATCTTAGGGCAAAGGTGGATTCTGAGTTGGGTTTGACACAGACAGGTGAATGGCAGTCATTCCAGTGGTATTTATCATGAGGGTAGGAGTTAGAGTATAAATTAGGCTTGGTATGGCAGGCTGTCTGGTTGAGACAGAACTGTCAGGACACTTAGACCCACATGTGAAAGGCACTAAGAAGTGACCAAGTTCTGAGAGCCTTCCAGTGTGCCCAAGGCTGAGAGCGACATCATTGCTTATCAATAATATAAGAAGGTTCTCTGGAGCAGTGTGCATTTGGTGTGTTCTTGATCGAAGCAAGGGGGTGCATTTGCAGAAAGTGGTGTTTTGGACATGTGATGTGAGGGGGCACTTGATGTTGTGGGATAGCAGAGGAAAGAGATGAAGCTCAAAGGGTTTCTAAGGTGAGAGAGCCTTGTTATCAATCACTTACGACGATGAAGAAAGAGTCCAGGGTTATTCTCTGACTTCACACTTAGAAGGAAATGGACATTAGGGAAAGGAGCTGGGCCTCTAATGCCAGTTTGGATTTGGGAAGAAGTTTTAAAACTATAGCCATGTTTGCTGTGCTTGGTGGCACATTCCTTTAGTCCCAGCACTCCAGAGGCAGAGGTAGGAGGATCACCATGAGTTCAAAGCCACCCTGAGACTACATAGTGAATTCCAGGTCAGCCTGGGCTAGAGTGAGACCCTACCTGAAAAAAAAAACAAAAAAAAAACAAGCAAACAAACAAAAAAGCTCTAGCCATGTAGATTAGCTACTAGAAAGAACTATAATTCAAAGAACCCATAACATTCTCTGAGTCGTGAAAATTCTGAAATAATTTCACAAAGGAATACTACACAATGACATCAGAATTACTGCTACCTAAACTGCAAATCCAGAAATGAAAGGGAAAAAAAAATCCTATGCTTTCAGTACTATTGACCCATATGGTTCCTGACTTAACCATGACTTCTTGAAGATGGTACAAAGTGAGCCACATTCAGCAGAGATTGTACTTTGAGTTGTGGATTTTGATCCTTTTCTGGGCCAGTGATTTGTAGCAGGACACCATCGCAATACTGGGCAGGACAGCAGCAGTGAACCGCAACTCCCCATCAGTGCCTGGGCTCAGAGGAGCCACCTTGCTAGGCTTGTTGGAGAGCTAGGGTGTTGGTCAGCCAGGAGCTGTCCACCCACTGCCAACTTATGATGCTGTCAGTGGATGGTGTGTTCATGGGACTACAAGCCTATCATTAAGGCAAAGGATTTTGTATTTTGTCATGTCGGTTGTCTTGACCATCTCCTTGTAGGACTTGTATGTCATTCGCAGCTTGCCAATTCATCAGCCAATGCCCAGATTTCCTCTTCCTTCCTGTTTAGCTTAAAAGTTTTTCACATTAACTTGGTTTTTAGAAACTGTCAAAATGCCAAGGGCTGTCAATTCTGGACGTTTTTAAAGACAAAATGCTGACTCCTAGGAACAAGTGACTTTCCTTAGAGATGTGGTCAAGTTCAAGGGATGCTTGCAGACTTGGCCTCTTTCTCTGCACGAGGAGGCTGCAGCTTCCAGCGCAAGACCATCAGGCTTGAAAAGTGAGGACAAGTGGAGCAGAAAACCCGGTACCTTTTGCCAAGCCCTCTGCTTGGCTCTCAGAATTGACATCTGGTCAAAGGCTAACTTGCGTGCCTTGGGCTGTCCTCTATAAACTGTCTTTACAGAAGTAAGGCTGATCTGGTTCCAAGGAGCAGAAACCATTGAGCTCTCTGAGCCCCCAAACAATGCGACTTTTAAAAATGGGTAACTCAGGCTAGAGAGATGGCTCAGCGGTTAAGGCACTTGCCTCCAGTGCCTAAGGCCCCGGGTTCAATTCCCCAGGACCCACATAAGCCAGACCTACAAGTTGGTGGCCCTGGTGCTTGCTTGCTTGTGTTCTCTCTCTCTCTCTCTCTCTCTCTCTCTCTCTCTCTCTCTCTCTCTCTCTCTCTCTCTCTATCTCTCTATCTATCTCTATCTCTCTGCTTGAAAATGAATATTTTTTAAAAGATTTAAAATAAAAAAAAATGGGTGACTCACCTTTAAAGTCCTTTTTCCTGCAACTTCCCAAGGGTCTGCCCATATGTTGAGTACTGTCTTGCCTTATCCACCCACAGCTACTACAGGAGGGAGGGTGCAGGTAGAGCACACAAGACCACTGCTACATCCTGAGGATCCGCAGTACTTGCCAGGCTTTTAAGCCAAGGGAAATCTGAAAGTGAAAATGAAAGATTGTTATTTCCAATTGATACTGAATGGTATACTTAAACACTGAATTTCTTTTTTCCCTGGGAAGGCAGGTGTTTACATGGCCAGGAGGTAAATCTGTTCCCAACAACATTTTGCAAACAAACAGCCTATTGCTTTTTCATCAGAGAGTTTTAAGAGCTTTGTGCTTCTAAACTAAAAAGAATACTTTTCTATTTTAAAAAAAAGAGTTAGAATATTTTTGCAAGAGAATGCTTCTTTACCTTAGTTACCACCTGTTGTGGTCAGTTTTCTAATTGCTGCGCAGAAAGAACCCAAACTAAAGCAGCTTTTGGAGGAATGGATTTATTAGGCTTATGGATTTGAGGGGAGACTCTCCATCCTGGCAGGGAATACGATGGCATGAGCAGAGGGGTAGACATCACCTGGATCAAACCATGACACCACAGCCTGGTGGTGTGAGTACATTAGAATGAAGGAGCATTTCACTAGGAAATTCTCTGCACAATGCTGTGTCTTGGAATCTGTTTGGCTACAGTGGAGGATGACCTGAGCTCTGAAGGCCAAGGCAATGGCGTGAGCATTCGGCCAAGTGACAGCTATGTTGGTAGTTGTAGGGTCTTAAAAAGTCATTGAGCTAAATTTCAAGCCACTAAATACTCCTTAAAGTTCTAGAGCTATGTTACCTATTTTTAATTGTACAGTAATATTTCACATTTGCACATTCACTTTAAATTTCTTTACTGCTTTCTCTTGAAAATATTTTTTTTATTTTTCACAATTTTCCTATCTGTACATAATATATTTGGATCATATTCTGTCAATTAACTTCTCTTTCCCTATTTCTCCTCCACTGAACCTCTTCTTTCCAACTAGTCCTTTTCTACTTAGGTCTCTCTCTCTCTTTCTTTCTCTCTCTCTCTCTCTCCCTTCTTCCCTCCTCCCTCTCTCTCTTCTTCCTTCTCTCTGTCCCTCCCCTCTTCTCCACCACACACTGCTGAATGTTGATAGGGACAGTACTGTGCAGGTTTCATGCACCTAGCCCAGTCACATTTGGGTCATGAATGCTCTGGTTTATGTCTGGAAGACAACATTTCAAAGCACTCCTCCCCATCCTCTGGCTCTTACATTCTTTCTACCCACTCTTCCATAATGTTCACTGAGCCTTGAGGGGAGTGCTAGAGATGTCTCGTTTACTGCTGAGCCCTCAGCAGTCACTTACTTTCAGTACTTTCAGCAACTTTTGAATCTCTCCAGTAGTTACTACCAACTGCAAAAAGTAACTGTTTTTGATTAGAGGCGAAAGTCGCACTAATCTATGGCATAAGCATAAATTCGATGAACATAATATACCCATTTAAGCCAAACAGCAGTAGCTTTCCTCCTAGGACCTAGGACCTTTCCAGGCGTAGGCTTTGACTAGGTTTTCACTACCAAAAGTACAATCTCTCCCATGGAGCAGGTCTCAAACCCAGCTTGTTTCCTCCATTACAGTTATGCCACCCTTGCACCAGTGGGCACCTCTTGCCTGGCTGGTCACTTGTGTAGCTTACAGAGTCCATTGCTAAGGAGGACTGTTGATAACTTGAAATTGTTTATTGTGTTTGTTTCTTTGTGTTGTGTTTTGTTTTGAGACAGGGTCACATGTAGTCAGCCTGGCATTGAACTTGGTATTTTGCTGAGGACTTCAAACTCCTGATTTTCCACCTTCCAAGTGCTGGGATTACAAGCATTAACATCACACTAGAATCCTGCACGCATTTTAAAATTATAACCTTGTGTGTAGCTGTACATTAGGTTTAGTGTGTGCTTTATGTTACTGAATTGAGGAACCAGCAGAACGTAATTGGGAATGTGAATCCATTTCAGAATAATATATGTGGTCACCATATAGTCCGAGACTATCCAAATGATCAATCATTTGTTTATGTGTGTTACTGTAGCTGTTCAGAAAATTCAGAATTCATTCTAAGTTTTTTCTTGTGGTTTGAAAGAATTGGTGCATGTTTCTTCAGCAAGGAAATAAATGCCTTACTGATTGAACAGGATCCGATTTGTTATTTTTGCTATAAAACGCTCTCTTCAGTAA
Source organism: Zapus hudsonius (assembly GCA_004024765.1). NCBI lineage: Eukaryota > Metazoa > Chordata > Mammalia > Rodentia > Dipodidae > Zapus > Zapus hudsonius. The sequence goes on along the minus strand of PVHP010000031.1, from coordinate 102,451 downwards.
ATCCTCTTCTGTTTCTATTACCAACTTGCAAGGTAAAGAACCACATCAGGACTTTACTTGAATGAAAACTAAAGAAATCAAGAAAATAGGTATCCTTTCCAAGACCACATAACCATTCCTATCTAAAACTAAAAGGAAACTCCTCAGAGGTCTCACCAATTGGCGAGGACTCATGGTTCTGAGCCCTCACTCTGGGGTAGCACTACATGAGGAATATCCTGGCTGAATGCAGAGTTTTCATTTCATGTCTGCATGTGACTTCACAAAGACCTCTGAGCCAGACACTGACTAGAACGACTCCTCCCCTGGGAGACAAGGGTCTTTATGGTATTTTGAGGGGAGGAGCAGGGTTAAGAGGTCTCAACCATAGCTCTAAATCCTCATACTCCGGGAGTTCTTTGACGTGGTAGGTTTAAGAGCTCCTCTGGAGCCATTACGCTTTGTCATGCTGAGGCGTGCTGGAGAACACTTCAGACCAGCATCCTCCGTCCTCGATGAGCAGTTTCCTGCCTTGGGAAAGTATTGACACAGACAAATCAAGAGCGTTTTTTTTTTTTTTTTTTTTTTAGGTTTATGACTTTAAGTGACTAGAACTTGTCAGAGGCTTTCAAAGCTCCCTCTCCCACGTTCCCTCTTTAAATCAAACCTCAGTTGTCCATATTTCCCCTGGCCCAGATACGTGTCTAATGCATTTCTTTCCCTTTCCAATTGCTTGGGTGGTTTTGTTGTTGATAATAGCTGTTTTCTATTGTTTGGTTGGTTGATTATTTGGTTCTATTTTAAGGCTCGTTTGCTTTGATTTATGAATTTACTATTTATTTGAGATTAGGACTTTTTGGTAGTGGTGACAGCACAGTTATCACATCCTGTAAAGCTTTGGTTTAGAAATGAAATAGACCTCACATCATTCATCTGGAAACAATCCTCCTTGCCTCCTGGAGTGGAGGAAATGTCTCTAGTGTGTGGTTAAATACCTGATAGATTGGACCTTTAGATAGGTCGACAGATTAACGCAAAGCATTAAAACAAGCTCATGTTTTCAGCTGTCTATCCTATTTTAAGGTTTCTGTAGGCCCTCGGTATTCTGTATTTACCAGATTAGCCCTAATCTAATATTTAGTTTCTTAATGTTTGAAACCTCTGGCTGTACTGGGTCCCCAGCCTCCAGGTTGCCTATCTCTCGTCAGCATCTCTGCATGCATAAAAGGGAGGCATTGGGCTGTACTGAGGGAAAACCAGGCTGGGATCCTGCCCCCCCCCAAGACAGCAGGATGGGTTGAGAGGATCCCTCTGGGTCATAAAGAGAGAATGGAGGGTCAAAATGAAAATTATGGAGCCTCTTGTTGTCCCAAAGTCCAATATTACTCAGATATGAGTGGCTGTTTGCAAGGGCTACAGTTCCCCTCAGGTTTCTCATGGGGTGACTCATGCATAGTAAGAGCCCACGGATTAAGCCATGACATTTCTGTATTGATTGTCTTTCTCTAGCCTGGGCTGTGTGCCCATCTCTGGAACAACCAGCTATGGCCAGGAGTCAGACAGTACCAAACAAACATGACTGCCAGGAACCTAGTACTGAAATCATATTGGGGAGTTGGGTCCCCCAAAGAGGACAAGGGACACACCCTTTGTATTTCCACTCCTCCTTTACAAAGTAAGTTAAACTACTAAGGTTCTTTGTATTCCTCAGGAGAAAGTTGCTCTGTAGAATGAACATAAAATTTTAGAGCAGGAAGGGCTTTTAAGCTCATACCACCTTCCTTCCAATGTCACCTTGAGAAAACTAGAGCAGAGAGAGGGGAAGGTGATTCATTTTCTAGTTTCTAGAAAGTGAGTCGGTGGTGTCCATCACTCCTGCATCTAACACACCCTTGTTCACTTTCTTCCACCATCACACAGCACGTATTTTGGAAGTTATTTTTTTCCTATTGCCCAGAAATCTTTGAATTATAAGGGATTTATATTTATGGGCCTTCATTTAACAGATGGCTTGAGTTTTATGGACTCTTCTACTTTAGAAAAATATAGATAATGTTTATGAAGACAACGCAGAAACCTGGGCAAATGGTTTCTGGTGTATATGGTGTAGCATTAAGTAAAAACACTAAATGAGTGCTCATATAGTTTTTATGTCCAAAAACATGTACAAATGGTGTGTGCAGATGGATATCAATGAGGCTCATTAGAATGGTGATATTGTGTGCAACTTTTGCCTCTCCTTAACACTGTCATTAAATGATTTTTTTTATAGTTTTAGAAAGCAAAAACTCATACAAATACTCCCTGTTTTGCTTCTCATGTTCCAGCCAGCTGGACCTGTATGCCCAGTGCCCTTCATTGCTGGGGAAGGCACATGCATTTGGGGCACAACTGGGACCTTTCTTCTAGTAGTGAACACAGCGAAAGTGCACTTTTCATGACTGCAACTACATCTGCATCAAATGAGGGTCTAAGTGAGACTTGGCAACCAGAGGATGTGATGTCTTTCAGTGCAAGTAGCATTGGAATTTAGTAGCTCGGAGGAACCCCATGCCATGTAACTTGACCTCCTTGGGCTTCAGAACAGTTCCTTGGAGCTCAGAACATGTCTGGTGTTTGGAGGCAGGACTTGGCAAAGGTCTAGAGAGAAGGCTCTGATGAAGTGTTTTCTGCTGAGCCTGGAAAGCGCACTCTCCCACACTCGTGTGCTTCCCTGACCGTCCCAGAAGCCTCACTGGCTACTACAGAGGAAAAATTGGGGTGTAAAACAGTGTTTTGGATGCCATCTGATTTCTGATCAGCTCCCAGGACAGTGTGCATGGAAGACAGTACAGGAACAGCAAGCACAGTCAGCAAGACTTGTGTGGGCAGGAGGGCCTGCCTTGGCGATGGGGGAGCTCCTGGTTACATGGCTTCCCTTTCTCCCCTTGCAGAGGGCACACTGGAGTTTTAGGGAGGCTGAGTATCAGAGGAAGGGATCATAGCAGAGCTGACACTACATGTCTCATACCTGTCAGGTGCCTTTAAACCTTTTAGCTCCCAGAGCCTGGGAACCAGCTCCTGCTAGCCTTTATACAGCATGTAACAGCACACTGTCAAGTGGGGGCTTAATGAAAATAATGCGCCATGAATTTTGATGAGGGTGAGGATTGTCAGACACTACGGAAGTGCCTCCGCTTCTCCAAGAGTGTTTCGGAGGAGACACAGAGGTGGGAATAAGAAGGGAGTGGAGGATGGATAACAGAAGACGGTCTGTTTTCTGGAAAGAGATTCTATAGAGATCAGGGGAAAGGTTGGAAATGGAGAATTTCCATCTCTGCAAGTTTCCCAAGCATCCTAGCCCTACTGTGCAGAGCCAAGGTGATCCATCCATTCGCTGACCAGTTATTGTTCATTCAGCAACTATTTCCCAAGTTGAACTGAGCACAGTGGAGAACTAGAGAGACACAGCCTCACCCTGGTGGTACTTATACACTAGGCTTGAGCTCTCAGTATGTGCTCGTTCTTCTCAGGAGCTGCAAAGGTAGACCACAGTCTCCAATGTTGCGGAGGTCATGAAGGGTTATCTTGACCAGAATCTCACCAAAGACTCTGGTTATTTCTCCAGTGACTTCTTAGGTCTCTACCAGGATTTGTTTTCTATGTTGGAATTAAGCCTGTTGCTCTCTGGCCCTGGTTAGGGCAACATGTGTCCAGGTGCCCATTGGTACCCATGTGAGGCAGGAGTGTGGGAGCCAAGGATTCTACCTGGCTCACAGTTGCACTTGACTGCTGTAATGGTTAGGTTTTGTTGTCAACTTGATCTTTTTAATCATCTTGGGTGGGTCTCCGAGGATGTTTACAAAAAGGCAGCCTCTCAGCAAGGGGCAGGATGTAAAGATGCTCAAAGAAGCTAGAACTAAACATCCTTTCCTGTGTGGTCAGTGCAAGAAGGAAATTCCAGAGACTCAGGAAGCCATTAAGTCTGGGATAGGGTTGCAAGACCCCACCCTAAGCTATATAAAGGGGAAGAAATTCTCTTTGGCCCTCCCGCCTGTTCCCTGTTCTGTGTATGTGGTGTAGGTGATGGGTTTTTCTCTCTGCTTGGACCTGTGAAAGAGGGCCAGCCTCTTTCACTGTTATGGAACTTCCCCTCAATTTGTAGTTTCAATAAATACTTTCCTCCCCCAAATTGTGACTGGTTTGAAGATTCATCCCAGCGGCGTGTGGCTAACTACAACTGCCTCCTTCCAAGCTGGGTTAGCTGACATTTGATTGAAGTCCTGTAAACCCTGGCTCAGATCAGAGTTCACACCTAGTGACTGGTCAAGTGAGCACTTTGATGCAGTGAAAAAAAATAACTCTAAAACAAGCCTTTTAGGGACACAACATGCAGTGGTTTAGCCTTTTTTAATATTCTTTTTTGTTCCCTAATAGTAATTAATAACTTTAAGTCAGGATTTCTTTAAATTTGGTTAATCCTTTTATGATCACTCTGAAAAGGGGTGTGTTGGTGGCTTCAAAGTCCAAGTGAGAGACGGAGAAATTATTTATATGGCAAAAATCTCAGCTACACTAAAAGATTAAAGACTTTCTGCTGAATTGAAGAAAAATTGACTTTTGGAATATCTGAAACTAATTGTCTATGCGTTTTGTGAAGCACATAAGGAATCTACCCTAAAGCTGCTCTGTTTTCAAGTTCTCCTAGCACTTACATTCCTGTAGGAGAGACCTATATAAACAATCTCAGGTGGAGGCTAGGAAGTGGGGAGGGAGCAATGGTATTAGACTGGCAGAGTGGTCACCAGTGGCCTCTCTAAGAGGTGGCATTTGAGCCAAGATCTAAAGGACAAGAATGTCACAAGCACAGAAGATCTGGAGTTAAGTGCTGAAGACAGGAAGGGAAGTGCAGGGCCCCTCTGTGGTGTAGCAGAAAGCAGGTGAGCAGAGAAATCAATGTCCAATGGAGAGTGAGAGAAGATGAGAAGAAACAGAAGGGAAGACAGGGCATGCATGCAGTTCAGGTTCCGGTTGAAGTCCTGAGAGTACTTTAGACACGTGACTACTGACTTTTCTAAGCCATCCACAGAGGAAATGTACCTGCGTACGGTGTGTTGTTTTTTAGGATTGGAGAGCGAGTTTCTCCATTTTTAGACCTCTATACTAACTGACAAGGTGTTAGAAAATGAAATCTTATTTACAGAAGTGCTTTGGAAATTTTCTTTTTAATTTGTTCCTATTTTTATTATTTATTTGTGTGTACATGTTTGTGTTTAAATATGGGTATGGTGTGTGTGTGTGTGTGCGCGCGCGCGCGCGAGTGTGTGTGTGTGTGTGTATACACGCTTGCCTTGGTACGCATATGGAGGTCCAAGGACAATGTTGGGTGTTTCTCTTCCCCTTTTGAGAGTATCTATCTCTCCACTGCTGCTTATGAGCTTCCAGATTCTCTCAGCTCTTCCTCCCCTTGCCAGAGGTATATTGCGATTACAGATGTGTACCCCACTCTGCCTCCAACTTTGTATTAAAGCTGTTGCATTTCCAGGTTCCCTTAGCACTTACATTCCCATATTCCCATAGTAGAGAATTAGAGACTCAAACTTGGGTGAGCAGGCTTGCCTTTAACCACTGAGCCATCCTTCAAAGCTCACGTGCTTTGAACATTTTAAAACATCGTTTTCTATAAATTGAATGTTGTAAGTGTTTAAAATGACCAAGTGTGCTGTCACTATATTGTAGAAGCATCACCTGAACTGTAAGCAAATGGCCCCTAGAGGAAGCAGCCACCTGGCCATTCAGAGAAGCACATTACTCCGAGGACTCCCTTGTCATGCTCCTTAGTTTACAGAGGTCTATGGGAGGGTGATCCCACTGTCTGGACCCACAGTCCCCTGAGAAGAGGAACCCTTCTGGCTGCCCTGCTGGCATGTGCTTCCCCAGGGGCAAAGGTGAGGCTTCCTGGGGCTTCGATTCCCAGGGTGTCTCCACTCAGGGCTGTACCAGCTAAATAGAAATTATGAAAATGTCCAGGGCAAGAAGCTACTAAATCAGAAGTGACAGGCATTGCATATTAGGGGATTATTGTGTGCACTGGCTGTTCTGCAGGACACATGATGAAGGGTGAGGGGCTCTAATAATCCTCCTGAAGTGTGTGCCTGATGCTCTGATGATACGAAAGGGAAGCTCCTTGATGAGAGCCAATGAGAAGATTGACATCCTCCTCGTTGTGGATGTGTGGGATGTTCCTCAAAACGTCCAATGGGACCTTTGGTTTCTCACTGTGGTCCCTGGCTCTGATGTCTGGGAAAGATAAAGGAATCTGTTTCAGGTTTGTTTGATAGTATGGGGAATAAAGAGACTAAGGGTTGAGTTTCTGAGCTGGTGTGGGTAAGGCAGGTGCTCACTGAGCACATGGGGGTTGCTGTCTAGGTATGGTTTCCTTCACAGAAGCCCTAGCAGGGATGTCACAGTTCCTGTGCTCATGGAAGGCACACATTCTTTCAATATCTTTTTACTAAATCATTCCCCAACATTGCTCAAGCTGTAAGCGTGGCACAGATTAATTGAACGAAAAAAGTGACTTGCGTACAGTTGGCACTTCTATTCTTATTAGGATCAGAAAGAGCAATTGGACGAAGATCACTTCTGGAAAAAAGAAAAAAGCATATGTTCCTTATTGTTTTGGGTGAATGTTTTTATGAGAAAAGGGGACGCCATGTCGTTAATAACTCTGGCACGCCACAACAATTCTGGTCGGCCTGATAGATTAAACATGAGCCCTCTCTCATTATCCTGCAGCCGTGAAGCTTGGGCCTGCCTCCCTGCCAGCCTGATATGTATTCCACGCACAGTCAAGCCTCCAAGTTGACATCTTCTTCTAAAATTGTTTGGCTGTAATAAATAGAAAACTTTCACCACTGATGTAAAGCATTGCTGGCTGGCATCATTTCCTACCCTCTTTTAATTACTCCTGACACTGTGGAGAAGCATCTAATATAAATCTGTAATGTGCACTGATGACAAACTACACGGTTGAAGGGCCATGTAATTTCTCCGCAATTAATTAAAGTGCATGGAGATTTTCCCCCCTCTCTCTTTCTTTCTTTTCTTTCTTTCTTTCTCTCCCCCAACCCCCCCCCAGCAGCCAGATGCCACTGACTGGCTCAAATAACACTGCTGTCAACTGTAAAAAATTAAGACCCAAACCGTAAGAAAGGTACTTAGATAAAGAAACCAGATGCCAGGTTATTTGTGATACCACCGCATACATCTTGATGTAAGCCATCATTGTTCAACATCTGTACCTCCACAGCCTTAATTATGCCCTTAACTCAGCAAGCCTGTCAGTAGTTCATGTCCACAAGTGCCATCACTTTGGTAAACCTTTTTTATTAAAAATTGAAGGGTGCCAATCAGCTAAGGGAAGAGAGTAAGAGATACCAGGAGCCCGTGTGCAAAAAGAGGCGGCTGCCTATTCATGCCCGTAGAGCATGCTGGTGTTTATGGGCACGTGTGTGTGGTCACTCAGAGAGAAAAAAATGCTCCGCTACCACCATTTCAGGCTGATCTGCCACCTGGAATTGATCAAAAGCAAATTAATTTTCATTTTCAATTAGGAACACAATTAAGTCCAAAGTGCTGGGGGGGTGGATTGTAATGTTTACATAGAGCTGGTGTGGTAGGAGAGCTTGAGGAAATACCAGACAAAATGAAATACATGTCTTTGTATCTTCGTGTTTAATTCATTAGAGTGTTAAGGTGGCTACTGCAGTTCACCCTCCTTGGATCGGTCCTCCCTTCCCCACCCCAGCTTACAAGGGAGGGGAGAAGAGGACCTCCTAGCAGTGCACTCAAGGGGCCCTGCCGCGCTCTGCTGAGGGCTTTTCCCAGCATCCCTGGGATGGATGAGGGTTGTGGGTGTTTTAATAAAGAACCTCCGTTAGGAAACAGAAATTTGGCCTTGTGTTCCGCTGGTGCTCGGTGTCGAAGCATTAGCTGGTAAAGGTGGCCCTCTTCCCATTCTGGCCATCTTTGGGGAGATGGAGTGATTGGGCGAAAATAGCCTGGCTGTTGAATGCTCCTGTCACAGGATCCCCAGCTCTCTTCACCTGACTCTTCTCTACATTCAACTACCTTTTGTTGGAGTCCCAGAGTGGAGTTTGGGGGGACAGACAGGATTCCTCCTGGCTGCCTGGGAACAGTTGGCCCTGTGTGCTCATCACCAAGGACGGTAATGTGGGGAGCTTTGACCCTGATTTTAAGGAGAGTCAATTATTTGTTAATTATGAGCTCTTGGAATCCAGATATGAGGCTCAGATGTTTCATATGCGGCTCTCTGGTTGTGGAAGCAGAAGTTTCCATATTTCCCCTGTGTGCTCGCTCTCTCTCTCTCTCTTTCTCTCTCTCCCTCTCTCCCTCTCTCCCTCCCTCCCTCCCCCCCTCTCTCTCAGCAACCATAAGCATCCTGTCATGCTGAGAATTTTCTAACTCTCCATCTCAGGGACCAGGCATCTTTGAAAAAAAGCAGAGTGGATAATAAATATTTTGTCATATGAATAACAATGAAGGTAACCTCCAATAATAACTTACATCTTCCTGAAGTCCACCGGGAACTGGACAGAGAAGAGCATTCTGGGTCATAGGTACAGCTGCTTTGGAGTGATGATCCAGGGCAGGGTAGTGACCAGGAAATCTCTACCGCTCCAGGCCATGTTTTCCCTCAGACCGCCCCCACCTTCATTGTCCCAATGCAAGGGTTTACATTTCCTCCCTGCATGGTATTTGTGCTTTAAAAGAAGATTTTATTACTTCTGCTACAGTGGAATTTCTCTTTTTACTAGACAGTTGGCATGACCGCAGCCTGAAACCGCAATGGAGTTGTTAACACTCTGGGATCAGCTTTTCTCCCTTTAAAGCTGTTCTTTTCTTTTCTTTATTTTCTTAAAGTAGGGAAGAAAAGCTCCAACAAATCAACAGAGCTATTAACTTTCTGATTTATTTGCTACAGAGAGCAAAAAAAGTTAATGTGAAGTGACAGAGAAACCAGAACGGACAGTATGAAAACATTCTCTGTGAAAGTTTCCAAGTGAAATCGCACCACAAGCAGTTGGTTATCTGGAGATAGACATCTTCAATTTCCTGATTGCATAATAGAAATGGGATTTCTTTTTCCTCTAAAAAAAGAGGGAAGGGGTTATCCATAATGTTGACATAAAGTTTTTGTGCTTTGGGTTCCAGAAACTACTCCTCTAGAGAGTACCTTCTCTTTGGCAAATGGTGTCCACCATTTCTTCTCCATGGTGCTAATGTCAGGAGGGCCACCTGCCCCACTGGCCCCTATCAGCATTTAGTAAACAGCGTTTCCACCATCACATGAAATAGCACTGAGGAAAATTAATGTGAGTATTGATTGGACACCGAACAGCTGCACTGCCAGCCTACCTTCCAGCTTGCTTTGCAAGTAGGTCAGGGTTAGATAGTTCTAAAGATTTGAAACTGGTTCAGGACAGTTCAAGTCCATTGTCCTATCTGGGCCTGGACACTCTTTGCAGTTAACCCACCCTCCCCACAAATAGGCACAGGTGACATGCGGTCTCTACATTCACATGTCCTCCTGCTACAGTAGGTGACAGCACACAGTGCTTCCCTCTCCCCTGAATTTCTGAAGACCCATTTCTGAGGTGGAAAAATCTTAGCTCTCACTGATAGGTTGGTTACATCACTTTGGCATTTCAAAACACCCATGATCTCAAAAGCAGACCTCATTTTTAAATCACCGTGTATATTGATATTTCCATTTTATTTAACACAGTGTTTTAAAGTTATTTTTAAAAGGCAGCTTCTTTCGTCTCATGTGCCCTTGGCTGGAAAACAAAGGAAGTCTCTTTTAAGAGGTGTTTTAACATTTTACGACTACTGAGAGAGAACATAGTTCTTTAATAGGTATATATGTAAGAGTTCCACATTATAGGTTTTCAGAGATTAGATGTTCTGGAACAAGGTTGTTTGATAACATCTCTGAAGGCAAAGAAGCCAATGGAACCCTCAGAGGTCTGGATGCCAAAACAGAACACTCCCTACATTTGTGGGCAACGGGAGCTTTTCTAAGATCATGTTATTCTCGCTGATAATAGCCTCCTGTCTTGACTGCGGTGAGGGGTGAGCAAGATGGATCCTCCTTGTCGTCTACTTCGTGGTTATGGGCATGTAATATGTTCTTCATTGAGCCAGGCAATTGACAGAGACGCCAGTGCGTTTAAGGCTTGAGTCTACTAGAAATGAGACTTGCATTCTTGCCAAAAATGGATACTTTTCTGTGTCCACCACTATCACACATCTTGATTTTTTTTTTAATCCTGACTCTTAAAACAATAATATCAAACAACTCCAGGGGAAAAAAGTTAAATACTTCCATATGAAGAGCTGATTAAATTTGTATGGTTTTCTTTGCAGTAAAAATTGATATATGATGAAACTCAGTGCAGCTGGATGTCTGGTTCGGCTGTCATTCCCACGGCCTCTGATCTCTGACCAGCTAAAGGCCAGTGCCCGACCATCACCACACAGTGGCCCAGGTTCTGAAATGCCCATTCCCAGGCATTGAGCACAGAGTCAGTGGTTACCTGGCCGAGGCCTTCCTTTTATCACGCATTGTTCTCCTGTGTGATTGTATGTAAAGCTATCCTGGTCAGACTGAGTCCATAAGGAGCTCTGTGCTTGACAGTGAGTGCACAATGTTCGGTCATGACTTCTTTGGTGGAAAATGAGGGAAGAAGCCTGGCTGAATATGGGAGAGAGAGTTGTTGTGGGAAAGGTAATTTGTTGGCTTTTGTGTCCATAAAAGTCATGATTACCTGGCTTTACTTTTTCAAAAATTTTTATTCGAGAGAGAGAGAATGGGTATGGCAGGACCTCTTGCCACTACAAATGAACTCCAGGTGCATACATCATTTTGTGCATCTGGCTTTATGCGGATACTGAGAGATTGAACCCCAGGCCAGCAGGCTTTGCAAGCATGTGTCTTTAACCACTGAACCATCTCCCCGTGGCTTTAGTATGATGTAATCTGAGATAAGATGGCCATGGCCTGTGTAGACTGCTCTTAACTTCCGGAGTGTTGGTTCCACTTTTCAGTCTGACTCTAGGCCACTAAAAGATGGTCCCAGGAACTTTCCTTGAGGTCATCCACCACCAAGAAAGCAAGAGGCCTTGCTGCAGCCTTTCCAGCAGAGCTGCTCGCCTCCTCCTCTCCAGCCAGGGTAAAGGTGACTGAGCCATGAACCCCTGGGCTAAGACAGAGATGTTTCCTGGAAGGAAACTAGGCCAAGGTAACAAACAGTGGGAACTAGAAGGATATTGGGTGACAAAACCTAGAATGTTCATTACCTGTGAGAAAGGCTAGACCACCAAACAGTAAGGCTGGAAGTGAGCTTCAGATCAGGAAACTGGAGGGTTTGGAGAGAGCCAAGCATTCTGCTCTGTTTTCATTCTCTGAAATATACTCAGAGGCAAGTGCTCCCCGGTGATCATGCTGGACGCATGGGCTGGACTGGGCTTTTCCCAGCACTGGACTGGGAGCAGTTTTGCTACTGCTGCTGCTGCTGCTGCTGCTGCGGCTCGTGGTGGCCCAAGGTAACAAATTTTTGTTAAGCAGATTGTCTAGAGGTGAAACCATCCTGCTATTTCTAGGCTTAAAACCTGTGTCTGTCTTTTCACAGAGAGGAGGCTGCCAGCAAGTCAGGGCTTTGTCCAAGCTGAAGCCAGCTTCTTCCCTTGATCTTCTGCCTTTGAGATTTAACTGAGATGAGCTAGTACTGGTGTTTAACCTTTATTCCCATCACCAGGATCCCTACCCATCCTCCTGTCCCAATTTAAACTAGGAGGCCGAGGCAGGAAGATTGTAAGTTTGAGGCCATTCTGGGCTACATAGCAAAACCGTTTCCAAAAAAATAATAGAAAAAAAAATCCCACACTTCTGATACTTAATGGTGACCAGTTTCCCTTACTCCTTTGTGGTGGTTTGAATGTAAAATGTTCCTTTTTGGCTCCTATGTTTGAATACTTGATCCCCAGCTGGTGGCACTGTTCGAGAACCTTTGGAGATGAAGCCTTACTGTAGCAAGTATGTCACTGGGTCTTAATGTGTCATAGCCCTTCCCATGTCCTTTTCTTGTCCTCTGCTTTCTGACTGCTACAATGTGGTTCTGGCTTCCTCTTCCAGTCTGCTGTGCCTTTCCCACCATGATGAAACTTCCCTTCAAAACTGTAAAGCAAAAGCTGGGCGTGGTGGCACACGCCTTTAATCCCAGCCCTGGGGAGGCAGGGGTAGGAGGATCACCATGAGTTCAAGGCCACCCTGAGACTACATGTATAGTGAATTCCAGGTAAACCTGGACTAGAGCGAGACCCTACTTTGAAAAACTGGAAAAAAAAAAAAAACCTGTAAAGCAAACTAAACCTTTTTCCTCCCATAAGCTGCTTCTGGTTGGGTATTTTGTCCAAGCAATAAGGAAGTAACTGATAAATACCACCTTCCAGTTTCCAAAGATATCCTACCGGGTCTTGGCTAGAAATTAACTTAATTTTTGATTCCTTGGCCGAGCTTTCCAGAACCATGCTGCCCTCGAACACCCTACTCTCCTTCAGTAGTGAGCACTTTCTCAAATGAGGTCAGGGCCTGGAAAAACCGATAGGAGATGTTCACTCCAGGATTCCTCAAGTACATTCCTCAAGCAGGAATGGTAAAGCCCCACCACCAGCACCACTTGGGGACCACAGTGCTGTGACAGAGGAATAAGACAGATTTGACTCTGAACATTTCTCAGGCTCCAGGGAAGCAGTCTGTGCCACGAGCTCTTATAGATTTCCATTTGTCAAGCCGCATGTTTACTATGGGCTCCCCACAGCCCCCTCCACCCCACCTCCACACTGAGAAGAACCAGTCTGCAAACAAAGCCTTCTCCTCAGAAGATTTCTCTCTAATTAAAACTTTACACATACCAAATAAACAAGGGCACCTTTGAAATGTAAATTTGTCATTTTCATAGGGAACTTGAATGAGCTCCACAGACCTGGAGACCCGTTTCTCCTTTAGCACAAAGAGACATGTTCCCTACTCCCCTATAGTCTTAGGCAGCCCAGGTTCCCCGAGACACTTAGATCCTGGTGTGGATTTTTTTTTTCCTTGAACACTTTCTGCAGTTTAGTTATTTGTTGTAATTATCAAGTTCATTTTTCTCTAATAGATGTGATTAAGTATATTTAGCACTGTGTAATGAGTTTTCTGCCTGGTTGCATCTTAGCTAATAAGGAATTCCTTAGCGGCATCTCTGACAGCTGCTGTGAGTCCCAGGTCTGCGCTGCCGCAAGAGACCCCTTCCATGAACAGCTAGCATTAGAGAAATTAACTCCATTACACTAACCATAAAATTGAGGCTGAAATTTGATTACTAATAGATGCTCAATTCCACTAGAAACTATAGCAGGGCGAAGGTGCCGGTGGGGAGGAAGGTGAGCGCACATGAAATGCCAGTTGGTGTCCAGGATTGCCTCCCGGCATGTGTTTGGATGTTTTCACCCACCCTTCCAGCTTATTTCCTGAGCAAAAAAGAGAGATCAGTGCCAAGTTGATGGGCTTAGACCTGGTCAGTGATTTGGGGGGTGTGAAACTGGAAGTCTTTGTGGATGCTATGATGATGGTACCCTGTTACTAGTGTCTCTATCTTCCCTAAGCTAAGAAACCTCTGAGTATGTTTTTGGCCATGGAATCCGTGTGCCATTGTCACAGGCAGTCTAGATTTGTAAGGCTAAAGTGCTGAGGACAATTAGTAATTGGTGACTGGCTGCCATGATGTATTGTTGCTTAGCAACGGTCCCTGAATTAAGTCTCTGGAAGGGGCATACAGGAAGAGACAAGACAGGAAGATGAAATAGGTACCATTTCAACGTGTAGGTGTCCCTGTAATGAAAAAAGAGTAAAAGATATTTGTAATCATAGAAATGGCTGAGTGGAAAATTGGGGCTAAAAGAAAGAAAAGGCAGAGCGCAGTGCTTCTCTTGCTAAATAAATAAAATAAGAGTAAGTGGCAATTGAACAACTCCATTGATGTAAGAGCTTCTTCTCTCCCTTTGACACTCTGCTATGATTCCAGTGCAAGCCAAACCTAGGAGTATTCTTTATCCAAATGCGGCATGGAAATCTGTGGGAACAAGACAGAAAACAATGCTGTAGTGCCTTGAGGTCTTTGGAACAGGATTCATCTGGGAGTCATGGCCCAACAGGGCCAGCCCAGTTTGGGTTTCGCCCTGCTCATGGTTCCAAGTGGAATGGGTGATTTCCAACACTGATGCTCAGTCTTACTCCATCCAAAGTCAGGAAAGATCTTGAAGAAGGCAAGAATAGCACGTTCATTTCATCAGCCTCAGCTGAGATCAGAGACTCGGCAGACTAAGACATCACCCTGAACTACATGATTTACTGAACTGGATTTGCCTCTGGAAGGCCAGATGAGCAAAAGAAAGTAGAAAAACAGTAAAAGACCTTGATCCAGTTACTGAGCCCTGCTAAGGGGCTGCCTTATCTATGGCAGGGAGCTCTGTCTGGAGGTCTGCAAAGGGCCAGGGGCTCATTACTGTGAGTGAGGGCTGTTTTGCAATTAGTGTTGAAACACTGAGATAAAGAAAGGATATATAGGAATTAAAAACAGATAACGTAAACACTAACAAAGAGCCTTAATCCCCCTGGCTGAGTGTTTTGCATGTTCACCTCTGATCAGAATTCTTAATAATATTGAGTGTGTTGCAACTCAATAAAGATTCCCTAGGAAGAAACAAGTCGATTCTTGGATTAAAAACACAAGAAAAAACAGAAACAAACAAAAAAAAACTTGCCCTCATGTATTTCTACTACTTTAAAAATAAAAATTAAATAAATAATATTACACGAAGTTTTTTATTTCACCTGGTTCAGATCACCTGTGGGTATAATTCATACCCTATCTTCTACTGATTAGAAAGGTATCTCCAGGGCTCAGAAAGCAGATTCTTTATCTCTACTGATGACTTGTTTTTTACTTGAAGAATGAAGGTGTTTTGATGTAAGTTATTCCTGTGCAATTGAGAAAAATCTCTGCCCTCCTGGCCTAAAGTTCTTCATTGCAGAAGAAGCTGATAAGCATCTCTGATTCCTACCCAGTCCCTTTAAAAGGATCACTCTTTTTAGGTCCAGTAGAGCAATAACTGTCAGAACAATGGAGAATTCTCCTAGAAGTACAAATGATGGCTATCTAGTGACCAACAATCCCAGTTTTAATATTTTGAGCAAATGGTGCTCACATGCACCTTCCACTTACTCTTAGGTTAGAAATACTCATACTCCAGTGAGCTGTTTACCACTCAGCTTTTCTTTTGTTTTGTTAGTGTTGTGAGGACTGAGCCTTCTTGCTTTTCATCAACTGGTAGACCCTGAAACTCAGCACAGGATGTATTACATAGAAGATCCCCAGTGAATGTAAATTAGGAGGGCTTCTAGTTAACATGGCATAATAGGAGCCATGTTAGCCAAAAACAACAGGGAAACATAGAGACAAGAGTCCATACAATAATTCCTTCTCCCATACCATGAAGATAGCAGAGAAAACTCAGGAGATCCAAGATTCATCAATACAACAAGAAAAGACAGCTGACTGCCTACCGTAAGACATGCCACCTCTACCACATCTGCTGGAGCCCATGAGAAATTGCAAAGGAAGCTGTAACATAAGTATTGCCCCCACTGCTAGCCTGACAACCAGCTCCAGGGGAATGGTGACAGACACTATAATCAATCAAAACACATTGAATCAAAAACTCGGAGGCTGCGGAGAACTCAACATTAAAGCAGACTGCTAACAACCCTGCCAAGACCCCCAGACTGACTGAGACCCTAATTACCCAACAGTGAACACCAGCAACCCTGCTGAGGAGAGCCTTCAGAGAGAGTAATAAGAATAATAAATGTAAATTGGATTGGTTGTTAGTATATTGCCATGGTAACCAGACCAAGATGGCTTCTGACGGTTCCCCATCCTCTTATTTACAGTTTTGTATAAGTCCCTCCCTATCAGTGTGTGCTAGATTTGCTGGCTCATTCCCAACAAACAGAATAAACAGGAACAACTAGATCATAAAAGGCAGTGTAAGTCACTTGCCATCATGTTCTGGCTGCACCAGTCACTCCGGGGGAAGTTAGTTGCCATGTTGGAGAAGCCTAAAAAAAAAACCCAATTCCCCAACCAGCTACCATATCTCTGAGCTAGGAAGTATACTTTCCAGCGTCCGATGGCTGCAATCTCAGCTCATATATACTATGATTGCATTCGAGGGAGGCCCAGAGCCAGAACAACCCAGGACCCAAATCCCAAATTCTTCATACATGGAAGATGATAATCCTTGTTGTTTTAAGCCATGTAATAGTTTAAATGTATGTCCCGAATAGCCTGAGGGATTTATGATTGAGCTTGCAGCTTGTGTCTCCAGTAACCTGCAGGAGGAGATGTCACTGGGGGGTGGATCTTATATCCAGCCTAAGGGGTGTTCATGGCAGTTTGCGCTCAAGCTGTTTGTGCTTGCTGATGTTGGTTTTTTTTTTTCTCTCTCTCTCTCCTCTCCCTCTCTTCTCTTTCTCTCCTCTCCCCCCCCCCATGCATCTATGGAAGCAAGCCAGCTTCTTCTTCCATGATGGAAGTTCCCCTGGATTCTGTAAGCTTGAAACAAACCCTTTCTTCCCATAAACTGCTTCCGGTCAGATGTTTGTCCAGCAACATGAAGGTAACTGCAGTAGTAAAATGGGTACCAAGAGTAGGTTCATTGCTGTGATGAATCTGCCCATGTGGGTTTCAGTCTTTCGGAACTTGTGGGCAGAAGGAAAGTGGAAGGATCTGGTGCTTTGGATTGAAGTGTTATAAGGAGAGCTTGATGGACTGTTCTGGTGAGAGTTTGAAAAATGCTAAATGCAGAAAGAATTGTGGACTGTGAAGGCTGGCCTTATAAACTTTCAAAGGGGAAAAGGAGAACTTTGTTGGAATTGGTCTGCTGGCATAAAGGCTGGCTGTGTTCTTCTGCCCATGCCCAGAGAATTTGACCAAGGTTGAATTTAAAAGTAATGGACTAATGTGCTTGGCAGAAGGTATAGAACAGAAAGATATAAATGATGCACAGTTTATCATAGCAAAAAGTCAAGCAAGTTTAAAGTTACTGGCACAGAGACTGGTTTTAGGTTACTGAAGCTGCTAAATTGATTACCACCTTATTAAGGGTGGCTGGCTGCATTGCATTTGGACAATGAAACAATCCCTGAGGATGAAATCCACCCCTTGAAGGCTCAAATGAGTAAGGAGGTGACTGGAAAGAAGAATACTAAAGAAGTAACATGCCCTTCAAGGTCAAGATTTGTTCTCCCCCTGATTTACAAATTTTGCTACTCCACTTACCCTGTAATGGTTTTGGAAGCGTGAAAAAGGGTCATTGGGTGTGCAACATAGTGTGGGTTTTTTTGAAATGGCCCTTGGGCAAAGTGAAGCAGGGTAGAAATCTCCGTAAGGCCATTGTTGGAGCCACTGAAATGTGACATGTGAAGCAGGGTTATTGGAATCTCAATGTGGAGCCCCAGTAAGGCCATTGTATGAAAATGAACCTGTTCCAGTTGCTGCTGAAGTGTGACAATGAAAAACAGGACTTAAATCCCCATGTGGAGTTCCAGTAAGGCCATTGTATGGAGCTATGAAGATGAACCATGGTTTTCAGTATAGACCTGAAGAAGTTTTGGATGTACCAGGACTATGCAATGGCTGCCAATGAGCTGCTCAATAAACCCAGCTAGACAGGCAATAGTGGAATCCAGAGATTTGTCCCTGGTTATAGATGTTATAGATGGACTTTAACTGCAAATGTTTGATATTTACCTGCTGGTTATTATTTGCATTGGTCCAGTTTCCCCTTGTTATACTTTTTTACAATAGAAATGAATCCTGTTTTTTTAAGAAATTTTAAAAAATATTTTATTTATTTATCAGAGAGAGAGAGAGAGGGAGAGAGAGAGAGAGAGAGAGAGAGAGAGAGAGAGAGAGAGAGAGAGAAAGAGAGGGAGAATGGGTGCGCCAGGGCCTCCAGCCACTGCAAACTCCAGACACATGCGTCATCTTGTGCATCTGGCTTTACATAGGCACTGGGGAATTGAACTCAGGTCCTTCTGCGTTGCAGGCAAACGCCTTAACCATTAAACCATCTTTTCAGCCCTGAATCCTGTTTTGATCTTACAGGATTTACAGTTAGGAGACAGTCTTAAATCTGATGAAACTTGGAACTTTTGATGGATGTTAAAGTTGGTTAAGACTTTGAGGACTTTAAAATTGGTCTGATTGCAATTTGCATTATGAGTCTATGGGTGCCAGAAACAGAATGTAGAAGTTTGAATGTGAATGTATATCCCCTGATAGCCTGAGTTTTTATTTTTATTTTATTTATTATTATTATTATTATTATTATTATTATTATTATTTGGTTTTTTGAGGTATGGTCTCCTTTTAGCCCTGGCTAACTTGGAATTCACTATATAGTTTCAAACTGGCCTCGAACTCAGAGCAGTCCTCCTACCTCTGCCTCCCAAGTGCTGGGATTAAAGGTGTGTGACACAGCTGCCTAAAATATTTTTGATGAAGCTTACAACTTGAGTTTCTAACAGCCTGATGGAGGAGGTGTCTCTGGGGATGGATCTTAAGTCTAGCTTAAGGTGTGTTCAGAGCAATTTGAGCTCTGGCTGTTCATGCTTGCTGGTGTTGGTTCTTTTCTCTATCTGCCCTGGATGTATCTACAAAGTGCTAGCTTCTTCTTCCATGATGGAATTTCCCCTGGAATCTCTAAGCCTGAAATAACCCCTTTCCTCCCATCAGCTGCTTCTGGTCGGATGTTTGTCCAGCAATGTGAAGGTAACTGCAAACAAGTCATTAACTGGGGTATGGAGTAATTTGCTATATAGCACTAGCTAAGGAACCAGCCAACTCCTTCACATATTCATTCAGTGTTTGTTGAGTGTCAACTCTACCAGGGACTGTGCCAGAAACCAAGGATGGCATGACAAAGAAAGCAAGGTTCCTGCCTTCATGGAGTGAATAGTCTAAGAGAGGGAGATGACCCTGTGAGCAGAGAGTTCCGCAGGTCCATGTGGGCATATAGAAGAACAAGCTGGAATGTGAGGAGCTATCAGACTGACAACGTGGTCTCACAGAACCACTATTCCATCCCCCTACACATATCTGTACTCTGCCTTCCTCCTTGTGTCCTGACTTAACTTGGCTTCAGACAGTTCCAGAAGCCTTGTTTAGCACTGTTCCATGTTGCATTGGTTCCTGGTGGAGCTGAGTGGCCACTGCAGAAGAGAAAGCATTTGTCCCCTGGTTGTGAGACCTCTGTGCTGAACTGGACTTAGAGTGACTCTTGCCAACTGGTTCATTTCCTGTACTCTTCCTAGTCTCTATTCTCAGCACCCTATGTTGTAGGGGTCTCTTGAAAGAAGCAAGAGGACTTGGGAGATGTAGCTCAGTGATACAATGCTTGCCTCTCAAACACATGGCTGTCCATTCAATCCCCAGGCCCCTAGTACTACAAAGTAAATAATAAAGATTAATTAACTCATTAAAAGGGCCAAAACACCGGATAGTGTTGTTTTCTTTCATCACTTTTTTCTTTGCTTTCTTCTTCTTTTCCTTTTTTTCTTTCTTTATTTTATTTATTTTATTTTATTTTATTTTATTTTATTGATTCAGAGTTGCATGTGACCCAAAGGCCTCAAACCAGCCATGTAGCTAAGGATGTGCTTTCCTCTACTTCCCAAGGGCTTCCTGACAGGAATGTACCACCACGCCTGGCTCATGGGCTTATCTTTTTAAAAATATTTTTTCATGTTTATCTGTAAGGAGGGAGATGAGAGAGAGAGAAAAAGAGAGAGAGAGTACATGAGTGTGCCAGGGCCTCTTGCCCACTGCACATGAACTCCAGATGCATGCACCACTTAGTGCATCTGGCTTTATGTGGGTACTGGGGAATCAATCCCAGGCTGACAGGCTCTGTTAGCAAGCACTTTTACCACTAAGCCATCTCCCTAGCCTCCCATGGGGTTGTCTTAATGCTTTGGTGTTACTTCACTGAGACTTGAGATTGAACACAGTGGGTAGAGATGAGATTTGCCCTGTGCCCAGCTAAGTTTGCCCACGAGATACTTGTAAGTAATACTATGAAGATATACACCAAGCAGAAAGTGTCAATGCACTGATGGTCATCAGTAGATCACCGTGATAATACTATCCCTTGGAACCCTGAGGGCTGATTCTTCAGCAGACCCTTTCCAGGGCCTCATCCTCTGCTTTCTACAGCCTTCTCTGCCCATGGCTGGTGTGGTGTCAGATGCAATGGCTAGCAGATGCTGTGGAGGAGGACACCGACTGGGCTTAGGATGAAGCTCTGCTTGGCCTAGGCCCTCCATCCTTAGGAGCGGGCCCATGAAGGAGAAAGAACAGGACCAGGCACCAAACAACCCCAACAATGCTGTCAAGATGTGCCAGGCACACTGCTGCCTGTTCTTCCCTCAGCCGCAGGCAGGCTGCAGTGGGAAAGCAATAAATGTGGCCTGGTGTCATCTTCCCGCGGGTAGAACTGTCTTAGGTGGGTCAAGGGAGGTAATTTAGGAATATTTGGCTCCCCCTCCCCACCCCTATGCATGAACAGGACAGCAGTAGAACAATTGGTTGTGTTTAGTTTCCCCCCTTTAAAAAGGAATTCTCCCTTTGCACCCTGCCACTGTAGTGGTGGTTGTTTTAAATAGGAGAATGTGTGAAATGAGACCGCATAAAAGATGGACTTGTTGTATAGATGGGATATTGCCTGTCCTTCAGATCTATGCGTCTCGCTTATGGAATGAACCAAAGTAGGAGAGATAAACTAATATTTTGTATAAGCTCAGCCAGACAATCCAGATGATAAAGATGTTTCATCTTCTTATGCATGCAGAAAATATGAAAAATCGTAGTTTACACATATTTGCTCAATTCAAGTGTAAAATTGGGCCCCTCGATTGCCCTGGGCCACAGTGGCTGTGTTAAGGAAGCTCGATTTACCTTGCAGCCGAGTGAAAAATGATCAGAATATTAGACTCATCTAGCCCACATTAAGGAGCCATTGCATTTCCCGACAATTTTATGCTATCTCAATATGAAAACAGAGCAATTTCAACTCATATCAGGTTATGATCGGCAATTACAGTTGCATAATTCACCTAGCCAGCTCTTTGCAGGGCCTTGATTTTCCCTCTCGGTGACATTCCTGAGAAAGTGCCTGATAAAAATGTCATATATCATCCCAGCTTTAGAACTCGTGAGGGGGTAATCTACCATGCCTTGCTGAGCCCATATTCATCACTGGAGTTTTGACTCGGAGGGGTCGTGGCACTCATAATTTCCTGTTTGATATTGTCTTCGCCGGCTCTGACAAGGGCTGTAAACGCTCGCTTGGAGGCGGTGGTTAAGCGGCTGCGCCAGTGGGGCTCGTCACCGGCAATAACAGCGCATTACTGAGGCTCGGGTGCTAGTTGGCCATTTCGAAGATAATTAGATTTGATGTCAACATTTCTCTATCACCTGCATCCTTTTGTGCATCTGTGTGTCAAGTTGTTATTTCCGGATTTATTAGCACCCTCAGAGCTCCTCTCTATCTGTCAGCCTGTGTGCTGTTTGTGTTGACAGTTGTAAAGTTAATTACTAGTACTAATGAGCATCGGGCTTTTGGTGGACATGGCGTTTTGGACATTTAAAACTATAATTAGTGTTTTTTCTTGTATAAGGCTTCAGTACCAACTGAAATGTTAAAAAAAAAAATGCTTTCCTTCTATTGCATTTTGACATTCTGTGTGCGCTCGACTTATCTTTTATTCAAAGGTTCCAAAAACTCAGTTGTTTCTTTGTAAGATAGACTTCCTTCCCATCGTAACTCCATGCATAGTTTCTTTTGTTCCTTTCTTCCCTTCCAACTTGATAATGTAGCCAATTCTTATGCCTTGAGAATTAAGTATCCATATGATGGAATGATCAGCATTGTGCTGGCTGAATCCCAGCCTCACCCCATCAGGGGACCACAAATTTTCCAATTTAACTCTTTTTGGATCTCTCTCTAGATTCCACCAAAAGATTTAGTCAATGAAGAAGGTTAGATAAAATTAGAAGTATGGTAAATCATTTTATGAATAGATGGCCCCAAAATTATAGGAATAGCTCAATTTGTGAGGGACACTCAATACCGAGAGTCATGGCAAGCTCTTTCTATTGATGATCTTGTTTAATTAACCCTTGCAGCAAACTTTGGAGGTCAGCACTGTTACCTCCATTTCACAGATGGGGAAACTGAGTTTGGAAGAGTAAGGACTACGGCAGGGTCTAACAGCTTGGTGGTTGTGCTGGGATTTGAATCCAATCAGTGTGCCTCAGAGCCCGCGCTCTTGCTTACCCACTTTTCCATAGATACGAAGTCTGCTTTCAGGAAAATTAGCAGACTCCAGGGGCGTGTATTCTAGAACAACAAAAGGCGATCACTTACTAAATCAGATGGGCTCATTTGTATTTCACTCCCAGTCATGGAGGGACGCTGGTTTCAGCGTCGTGGCAATTATGTGTGGCATGTACTTTATGGAGGTATTTTGTTTGGTCTGTTGCGGCTGCAAAGCACCACTCCCTGGCCGCTATTCATATTTACTCTCTATTCATCATTATCTGCCATTTTGCTAAATAACTATCCTTTGCAGACATAAATCATCTATAAAAATACTCTGGCTCAGAGAAAATTTCACCCTGGCACTGCAGTGATGAGATAACCATTTTCATCTCTTGTTGAAGCATTGAGATTTATTGGCCTTCGATGGGCAACGGCCCAGGCATCACTCTCTGCTAAACAGACTCCCACTTGCATTTATTCTTATTGCATTTAGCCATTCAAGATGGAGCTCTCGGAATCCCTCGAGGGTCCGTTCCCAGCCTGGGTGGGGTGTTATTACTTTATATTAGATAAGGGAAGGACACACAAAGAAACATGCGGCGATTCGGATGATTTTTTATTTCCGTTTAGCAGTGATGACAGAATGTCATAGTGAAATGACTTCAAAAGTCATTTTTCCCCACTGCCCTGGTTCTGCAGCCTTGTCCCTTGAGGGCTCTTCCATTGTACAGTGTTATTAATTCTGCTAACTTTCAGACTTCATTGCTGACAACAGGCCTCTTGGCTTTCGCAGCCTATTACATTAAATTTCCCATCAAACCATGTCAGCCTCTGAGGTCACAGATTTCGAGAGGAGCTTTAGATATTTTGCCATCTGACTTCACGGGCAGGTGTTTTCTAAATTGCTTTTAGGTTTGTTTTTCCAGTGTCAGAAATCAGCTTGAACCTATTTTTAAAAAAAGACCCAGACAGCGAGTGCTCATCAGGAAGAGAACAAAGCAGAGCTGGAGGCACGCCTGAACTGCGTGTGTGCTCGTGTGTGCGCACCTGCAAGCAGGCACTTGTATTTCACTTGACCTTCCAAAGGGAAAGCCAACCCTTCCAACCCAACTTCATCCCCAACCCCACCTGGTGAGTACAGTGTGTTGTTGACTATTTTTCTAATGCTTCGTGAAGCCCCCAAATAATACAGTGTGACTGCCCTGCCCTGCTAAGCTCCACTGACCTTGATTCTGGAAGGATCTGTGAAACTGTTGAGTGGCTTTAGAAGGTCACATTGGGCAAGTCAGGGAAATGATTATGGACCTGGCCCGGGACCAGCAGAGCTTAAGTGTGGAGTCCTCCAGCCAGGTTCTGGTGGAAATAAAATTTCAGTGTTTCCCCTTTGGTGCGTTCATTTTGGCACGCTATTATTGTGAGATTAAAATAAAGAAAAAGCAGAAGCTTTCCTTCCAAGAAACATGGCCACGGGCACCCACATAGCTGTCAAAATTACATTTTGAAGGACGTCTACAGAGGAGAATGGAGCCGGGGATCCATTTAAAAACAAAAGAAATGAGATGCTATTTTTGAAGCAGTCAACTAGAAAAAAATGATTACAGATCATTTGGCAAACCCAAAGTGCTCCTAAAATTCTTATTTACTATTTAGTTCCAGCTAATCTTTCTGTTCCCCAAATGACAATGTTCAAATCACAACTTGCCACTTCCGTTCAGATTTACCGTCTTAGCAGTTCCCCGCCTCCTGTCCCTTCACTGTGGATCACATGCGCTTGGGAGGGTAGGAAAGTGACTTCCTGGAGACTTGCGGACCCACACTCACTTTCTCAGTGACAGGCGTGCAAACATGCCCAGGTGACAAGCACATGGCTTCTTGCAGGAGAAGCCTTCTAGACCCATGGGCGCTGGATGCTGCTCTCAGCTGAGCCCATCATTTGCCAGCTCGACCTGCAGGAGGAGATGTGAGCCAGGAGAGGGCTGGAGCAGGATGCGTGAGGTGAGGTAGTGCCGCTCTTCCCCTGCTAGCAGCCATAAGGAGAGAGAATCATTTGTGGCACTCTGGGGACAGTTTTGTCACCCTGACAGTAATGCTGTTATGCGCTGGCTTGACACACAGGATGAATCCATAAAGACAGATAAGTAACTGTGAAAGTGGCTGGGGATCAGGCTGAGTGCCACCACTCACCTGCAGTGACAAATAGATAGTCATGAAGGATTGGAAATCCTGCCCAACACAGAGATCTGTCAGCAAGGAGATGGACTGCCACCTTGGCGACAGAGTGAAGTGAGTGTGTGCACATGCGCGCCCCTGGGGTGTGCGAGGAGGTTAACTTCACATCCTTGAGGGGTAGGCTTTGCTGAGAGGCAGGGGAGGAGAGGGCGGCTGTGTTTTTTATTTTATGATGCAGAGCTGTGGTTTTTTTTTTTTTTTTATTGGTACATTCAGCCATATTTGGTTAAAAAGCTCTGCTAGGTTTTGATTTTCCCTGGGATTTTTCTCATACCAATAGAGGTCCCCATCTGCAAATCAACTGAATCCAAGTTATGATGGTGAGCAAAATCTTACTGCTGAGCCACTGGCCTCATGGCACCAGGCAAAGGGCAGGCAGCAGCCGGGAGCCTTGCAGCCAGCATTTGTGCCAGGCTGGCTGGGATTCTGCTTTGCAGCAATGAAAGAATTCCGAGGGAATCAGGAAAAGAAAAAAAAAAAAAAAAAAAAAAAAACAGGCTCAACACTAGACCTGTCTATCTATTTCCCACTTGGACCTTAGAGATAAGAAGTGCTTTTTACTGTTTTGAAGTCCACTGTTATTAGGCAGAATATAACAGTTTTGTTTTAATTATTCTTGAGTCATGAACATCTGGCGATGTCCTCAAACCTTCTTGGAGAGCTATGAAACAGATTCGAAGTGAAGAGTAAACATAAGTGATAAGAGTAAAACCTCCTTAGGTCCCTGACAGGGATTTGAACAGAAGCCGAGAGATTTTATGTGGCCATTTAGAGTTCTTTGCTTTCTCTTGATGAGAATATATTGACCCCAGAGATAAGCCTAACTAGATAGAATTCAAAGGCTCAAGACAGAATGGTCCCAAGCCTTCCTGGCAGCTTAGCAGGAGGTGAGAATGGGAGCAAAAGAACATTCTAGTGACTTTTTGGGAACAGCCATCAAGATTGCTAACATTTAGAAGGCAGATATGTAGTCCTGAGATCCACTCATCAAATTCCTGGTTCTGATTTTTTTTTTTTTGCATGAGTGTGTAGTAGGTGTGATGTGTGTGTGTGTGTGTGTGTGTGTGTGTGTGTGTCTGTGTCTGTGTGTCTGTGGTGTGCATGTGTGTGTGGGTAGATGCAGCACCCCATGCACATGCCCAGAAGCCAGAGGACAACAACTGGTGTCCCTCTCCTTTGCTTATCCACACTTGTTTCCTTGAGACAGAGTCTCTCTTCGTTGATTCTAGAGCTTTGGAGGTTTCCTGAGCCCCAGGTATTCTCTGTTCTCAACAGGAGTAGGGTTACAGATGTGCATGGCCACTCCCAGGACAGAGGTTTACATAGGTCCTGGGAGTCCAACTCAGTGGTCTCAGGCCCCTGTGCTTGAGCAGGAAGTGTTTTTAACCACTGAGCCATTTCTTCAGACCCTGGCAGGTTTTTGTTTGTTTGTTTGGTTGGTTTTGGTTTTTCAAAGTAGGGTCTCACTCTAACTCAGGCTGACCTGGAATTCACTATGTAGTCTCAGGGTGGCCTTGAACTCACGGCAATCCTCCTACCTCTGCCTCCTGAGGCTGGAATTAAAGGCATATGCCACCACAAGTGGCTCTGGCTGTTTTTAAGGTAATCATTGTATTTGTGGCCCTGGAAATTGAACCCAAGGCCCAGCATCATGCTATAGCAAGCACTCTAATACTGAACTGCATTCCTGGCCCTCTTTTTATTTTGAGACATAGTCTCATTAAGTTGCCCATGCTGGCTTTGAACTTTTGATACTTCTGCCCGAGCCTTCTGAGTAGCTAGGATCACAGGCCTATGCTGCAAGGACCTGCTAAGGCAATATTTTAAAAAATTAAAAATACAGTAGGGCTCGGAAGATGGTTCAGCAGTTAAAGATGCTTGCTTGCAAAGCCTGCAGGACACAAAGTGACACAAGCATCTTAGTGTTCACTTGCACTAACAAGAGGCCCTCGTGCACGCATGTGTGCGCACACACACACATGTATGCATACGGTGAGATGAGTATACTTTTCCAGAAGTGAGCCCCTTACCCTAGTCCTTTGTAATCACTTTTTCCATTTAACCCATGTCATAGACGGACATGTACTTGTTGTGTAGAAATGGACACATCTTGCTCATTTCACGTGGAGGAACTTACCATAGGCACTTGGGTTCTTCAGACACAGTATCACTTAGGCTACTGCTGTTGCTAGTCCTTCCGCTTAAATGCTGTGCACTTTGACATTCATTCCCCTGTGCAGACAAACTCTTGCAACCAGATATTTCTGTAGAAAACCCCAGAGTGTATGTCTTAGTTTTAAGCTTCTTTATTTGAGTTATCATTTTTTGAAGCATGAGAGTGTCTCAAAGCAATTCAGCTGTAATGGAAACATTATTTTTTGACCCTCAGTTCTTAACTGGACACGTTTGACCCTATCAGTCTAATCATGATTTAAATTCTGAATTTCTAGAAGCCTTATTAAAGATGTCAATTTGTGCACTAGAATGGTAAATGTTCCTGTGAACTTTGACTCCTAAAGGAAACTCTATTTTGAAAGAATAGAAGATTTTCCTGATAAATATGTTCCTCATTTTGGGTTAATACTTTCAGTGTGAACACAGGGCTGGGGAAGGGTCCTGCCACCACCTGACCCCACTTGCTCCCACATTCTGGGATCCAGAGCTTTTTTACAACCCCCAGCACTAGATTTTATTTTTCCACGAATGCTTTTGTAATGGGATATAAATCTCCATGTGCACGCCTGATTAAATAAGTCTGTACATGAGTTACAAAGAAGGTAAGCCACTCAAGTCAGGACTGACAGGTAAGCACGCCAGATTACCGGGGCTCTGGCCACTGTAGAGAACTCTGGGGCTGTTTTGATGAACTCAGAAGCTAAGGTGAACTGCTTCTTTGGGCCTTTGTGATGAAATTCAAGTAAGGAACCATTCCATGACTGCATGTTCCCTCACACTGATCCCAGAAGTTGTTGGGATCCTTCTCACCTCTTCTTTTTGGCCACAGTGGGCCACCACTGAGGCAACCTCAGTTCTCAGTGAGAGTGATTTAACTGGTCACTGTCTTGATCCTCGCTAAGTGGGACTCTTCACAGAGAAAGCTCAAGTACATTCTGTACCTTTCTATGAATAAGAAAATTATTTGGGGGCTGGAAAAATGGCCCAGTGGTTAAGAGCGCTTGCTTAGAAAGCCTGATGACATGGGTTTGATTCCCAGGTACCTTAGTAAAGCCAAATGCACAAAGTGGCTCATGTGTTTGGAGGCCCTGGCACACCCATTCAATTCTCTCTCTCCTTGCAAATAAATAAAATACTTTTTTAAATTATTTCTGTAAAAAGATATAGTTTTTAAACATTCTCCTGCCCAACCCTGCCTAGTGTCATTATGTTGTACCTGTTATGTGGTTTAAGCTGAAATATCTCCTCAAGGCTCATTTGTTGAACGTTTGGTTTCTGGCTATTTAGGGAGGTTCTGAAAACTTAGGTGGTGGAGCCTAGGTCACTGGGGGCTTTGAAGATTATCCTTGATTCCCCAGTCCTTTCCCTGTGTGCTGAACGCTCCCATCAAGTGCACAGCGCCTAACAACCACACACTGACCTCTGAAAGTGTGGCTAAGATGAATTCTTGCTCCTTTGTTTCAAGCATTTCAGTCACATCGTCTCAAAAGTAACTAATGCATTACACATCTATGTAGGATTACATGTTCATTGCCTGTCCTTTTCCTCTGAGTGACTTTGAGGACTTTGCTATGTGTGGAACCCAGGCTCCCATAGCACCTTTTAAAACTGTCAGGAGGACCCCTGGTTTAAAGAAGTTACAAGGTAAAGCTCTTGTGAGTTTGCTGACCACTTGCACCCAGCCCTCCCTGCTTTCCCTTGGGGAAACTAGACCCTGGAGTGTTACCTCCAAGAATCAGTTAGGTTGAACTCACCATTGTACTATCCCTGGAGACTTGAGTGGGCATTGTTCTCTGGGTCCTTTGACAGTAGGTGCACCAGGTGATAATATCTCAGTTTGTACTTGGGACTCTTGAAGCCCAGGGAGGTTGTCTCTTTCCAGGGACATGGCAGCAGATGAGTGACATAACTAAGAATCCCAATTCTTCCTACTCTTAGACCAACACCCTTTCCATTACACCAGGATTAACTCCACAATCATGAAAATCTCAAGAACAAAGCTAATCTTAAGTCCCCGTATAGCTTCACCCTTAATATGATTTCAAATTCCCGTGTCAATCAAGCTGCAGTATGGGGGTGGGGCTGGTGATGTGCAAGGGGAATGGCTCATTAGGCAGGCTGCTCAGGCCAGGTCAGGGTGGTGCATACCCATGCATGAGTAGGCATGGAAGGTGCTGAGAATGAATCCAGTCCCCTATTTGGATGCTGGTTGCCTTGTGCTGACTTGTGAATCTTAGAGTCCACTGGCTGGCAGGACGATGCGGTGGGGGTGTGGAAGAAGAGCGTCAGGTGTAGCTGGGGGGGGGCAGCATAAAGTGAAGTGTCCCCTGTCAGTGAGGCCAGGAAGCAAGTGTACAGCCATGCCTCACAGCAAACACCGAAGGCGGGAGACTGCACTGTGGAGGCCCGCAGCCTTGTCCCCGCGGCCCAGCTCTGATCATGGGAAGTGACTGCACAGCCCCGCAGGCTACACTCGAAGAGGTCAGGCTTTAATTACATGCACAGTTAAATGGGAATACTGTAGAGAGACCCCGCTCGTATTTCTTTGGCCTTCATCAGTGTTATTGCTCTGTCACTTTCTCTCTCCTTTGGTTTGTAGATGAAAGTTCCTTCTGTACAGTTAAAAGGATTATTTATTTTTAATTGCTTTACCTCTGGAAGGGGAAGTTAATTTTGGGGTTGGGATTTTTAGAGGGGGGGTGGAAAGTAGATAAAAATAAAGTTCGCCTATTCAGTTCTTGCTAATTTATTTTGAGCCGTGTGTTTTTTATAGTCTTATCTACTAATGCTTTTGATTAAAACACAAGCAGAAACTAGCCAACACAAGCAGGTTGAATACCACATCTGTGTAGAAGATAGCAGCTCACTTATTTATGGCTCTAAGAAATGGAGCCTAAATTAAGCTAGCTATTGCTGGAGAGTGCATACGCGGCCATTATGAATTATCCTTAATTATAGCGATTTCCTAAACTAATAAACCTGCTAAATCTTTATTGCAAAGGTTAGTTTACGCAGTGCATATAAAATCCGCATGTGCTCCGCATCAGCCACCAGCTGTCTGACAGTGTGTTGCTATTTCAGTGAGTGTTCACATAAATTTTATGTTGGTTATATTAACAGTCAGTCCATATCACTACCCACAGATGCCACTAGACATAAAAATTGCTCTCCAGTGAGCCTAAATATCCCTAGAAGCTAGTTGTGTCTAATGTTCCATGTAGTATTTGTACGTGAAAGCACCAGATTGGAGGGTTATTTACAGATGAATATTTCAATCCAGTTAGTTCATAGAGGCCTACTTAGCCTTCTTTGCTGGGTTATTTGTATGCTAAATAATTCACCAAAGGTTCTTGTTTACTTTCTATAGTAGTTTCTGTGAAATGCAAACAAGAGAGCCAACTTTGGGTGTTCAAAGGGCTACGCAGCTTTGTGTTTAAATGCAGGTCACAGCAGCGCATGCTGTCTTGCTGACAGTCTGTCACTCACTTTCCCACATTCCTCAGGTCTCTTCCCTTGCCTTCTCTTCTTTCTCTTTTCTTCTCTATCCTCGTTTTTTTTTTTCTTCCTTCTACTGGTAGAGCTGGAGCTCACTGCTTTCATAGGCATTTTTGACTGGGTTCTTTCTAATGTTATCTTTCTCAGGACCTGCCTCAGGTTCATAGTTACAAGCCAGCAGTGAAGGAAACAGCCTTGACTTTGAGATGTTCTTACGCCTCCATAGTCCTCTGAGCTAATAAGAATAGGCCAATCCTCTGCTATTGAAATTCCCTTGTTTTCTTCTCTCTCTCTCTCTCTCTCTCTCTCTCTCTCTCTCTCTCTCTCTCTCTCTCTCTCTCTCTCTCTCTCTCTCTCTCTCTCTCTCTCTCCTGCTAAATTTCCCAAGTCTGGTGATTGGAAAGAACACCATGCAGGGTCTTTCTTTTTCCCTGGAAAGCCCTGAGCTAATCTAACCTCTGTCACCCAGGACAGAGGGACAAAGTCCACCTAAAAAAGACGCAGCCTTTGGGGACCTTCAGAATAAATTCCAAACCAGACTTGGGAAGGACCATTGTTTTCTAGCAAGGTAGTAGTTACCTGGTCCCATTGTTAAGATGTTCCTGTGGCTCAGTTTATATGTGAAAAATGCCGGTGTGCCTCTATATTCAGCAAATGTTATGAAACCTCAGCACTTACCCCCAATGAGATTGGAAAACAGCCTCCTTCATTTTCAGCCAGGTGCTGCCCAGATCATGAGAGAGTTCAATAACAGTGCTAACTTTTTATTTAATAATATTGATTTTATCATTTTTGCTACTTACAATGGGGATTGGTCGGCTGATAGTTATTTGACCTCCCTTTGTGATGGCTGTGGAGTGCTTCGTTAAAGCTATTGACATCTCTCTCTCCCCCCACTCTTCTTCCAGCAGCCCATCTCGGCAAATAATATTGAGATGCAGTAACTGGTCCCTGATATTGATTTCAGATTGTGTTCATCACACCCTTCCCGGGGCCAGGCAGAGAGCAGCAGCCCCATTCTGGAAACCCTTGACTGCAGCAGGCAGAAGTATCATTTCTTTCAAGCAAGAATATCAACCCTATACAGCCCCGCCAATTACCCAAGAAAATGAAAGCATTTTTTGATCATAATTATTTTATGCATGCATAATTAAAATTATCTCTTCTGTATTATGTTGGGCCTTTTCTGTATTTTTTTTTAAAAAAAAGAATGTTAGATCTGTGTGTGCCTGAGCTGGGAGGAGGAACTCTGATTACATTTTAATCTTCTAGGATTCAGGGTTTGGCACACTCAGCCAGACCCAGGGCCTCTTTGACCTTCAGTTCTCAGCCAGCTGGGCCCCTTCTCACCACCTGGGCCTAAGAAAGTTCCATGTTTTGCCTCCATGGAGTCAGATGAGATTGGAAGTTATTTAAAAGAAGCAGGCACTTAGCGCTGAGGGGGCAGCCTAGCTAGCCAAGTGGTTATAATCAGGTTCTCTGGTCATGGAAAGAACATGGCACATAGGTGGTTTGAGTCTGCAGATGCCTTGGGCGGCGGGGGTGGGGGGGACACCCAACAGGAGGAAGTAAATAGTACTAGAAATCAGAAAATTCACATGAGGAGGCAATAGAGAATCTGTACTGAGTGATTATGTCTGGTGGTAGAAATCCTTCAGTGTCCTAAGTTTTCTTTTGCAATTAGAAAAAAAAAAAAGAAGTCTATCTATAAGGGGTATTTTTAGAATGGGAAAGTGACTGGAATTGGAACTCCAGAAGAGCCCGTCCAGCAGAATGAATGCATTAGCCAGGGTGAAAATTGACTCACTGGCCATGCTAATCTCTGCCCCAAGGGATATGAGTGGGACATCACTCCTATTAGTGTGCACCTGCCAGTCTTCATCTTGTGAACCCAGTGGGGACAGACCAGCCTTTGCCACCAGGGCAGAGGTACAAAGTGCTTTGGAAGAAGGACCTTAGAATCAGAGAAGCCTAGATTTGATTTTTGGCTTTTATGTTTTTCCTGTCCGCTATGATTTTTGAGCCAACAACTTAAACATTCTCTGGGCCTCAGTCTCCTCAGCTAGAAAATGGGTTTTTAGAGAATTAAATGAGATAGTGTATGTAGGTTCTTTATATAGTACTTGGCATCTAGCAAACAATCAGTGAATAGTAATTATCATTATTCTGGCATCTCCACAGCAACTTCCTTATCCAACAGAACCCCAATGGGAATGAGCAAAAATACAGTGCACAGAACGGGAAGTTTTTCTCCTGAAGCCCAAGCAAGATTCACTCAAGGCCTGTCTACTGTCTCATACATAACACATTTCCCAGGACAATCTGATTTGATGTAGCACTCTTTGATTCAAGGCATTTCATTTTTAAGTATATACCTAAATGGAAACTGATTTTTTTCTTAAGGATTTTGAAATAAATACATGTTTGGGGGAAACACTTTATAGCTCTTTATTATTAGTTCTGAAAACATGGTCATTGTACTCATCATTCACTGGAACGGATGTGGTGCCGCACGCATGCATGCACGCACGCACGCACGCACACACATACACTTTCTATCCAAAGCAAGTAATATCCTAGAAAAGCACTGGAAACCTACCAGTAATCTTGACACTAGCACCTCAGTGTCATAGAGCGGGGTCTGCCCTTCTCAAGCATTTTTTATTTGTGGGATCCAAGCATTCTAATACCATATTGGCATGGATTCTTCCCCAGGCAGCCATCTTCAGGGCTGAAGGCAGAGGAGGAAAAAAGCAGTTAAATGAGAGCTTTACACAGTTGCTGCAACCTGCTTAATGAGAGACAGCGCACATTTTGCAGGCTACTGAACTTCTGAAATGTGACCATCCGAGCAAATGAGATCATGGTACCTTTCATTGTAGTTTAACTGGACTCAAAGTCAGTAAGAGGGCCTGCTGAAAGCCGCCTTTGGGGAGACAGACAGGAATCATACAACAAGGAATTCAGCCCCCACAACATATCTTACGACTGTCCGCACTCCACACTTGCTCTCAAGACTGACTCTTTGGGTCAAGAGAGAGACAACAGCAGTGAACAAAAGCTGAGATCAGGAGGCAGGCCAAACACGGGCGTTGTGAGTGGCATGCTGTCACCCCCAGTTACGCATTTGAAGTAGCTCAGCCTCGTGGCAGCCAGTACAGGCCAATTTATTTTAAAGAGGCAAAAAGAAGTGCAACAAACTTGGGCTCTCTCTTCTGCCTGTTAGGGTGTCAAGATATCCATGTCAAGGACTGCTGTTAAAGAAGGCTGAGGCTGAGCTGAGCATAAACACTAACAAGAGAACTAAGCAGGGCCTCCTGTTGAGTGGAGCTAAATGGCAATACCCCAAACCAGAAAATCACCCTAGCTGTCAGGACTGGGGCAGCTTCGAGATGGAAGCAAGGGAGAGGTGGGTTGAGAGGTGGAATGTTGGGGCGTGCACATTTGGGGGCTGCTTAGAAGAGCTGGAAGGACGTTTTGACTTCCTTCTCTGATTCCTGTATCATTTGAATTCTTCAGACTAACTGAACCTGGCTCTATACTCTTAGCCTCTTCCTATCCATCCACGCTGCCCGGTCACTTGATATACTCTGACTGTCATTATGGCTTTAGGTTTAACCAAGTATGGCTAGGAGAGTGGACAAATTGGGGGCCTGCATGTAGCAGGCCATCTTGGACATTGATTTTTGAAGGGTCATTAGATAAATGCTGACAGCACAGATTGATGTCTCTTTAAACCAGTACCGCATGCAGGGACGTCGGGGGAATCAAAAATATTGATGGAACATGTTTGAGCAGAAGGCCCACTGGAGAATTCCCCAGCCTAAGTGGGATCTATCAATTTAGGCTTTCTTTAATTATTCTAATTCTGTGCATCTTGTCAGAGGGAGAGTTTGTCTACAGACTCGGTTTGCATGGGGGGAGGGTGCTCCCGCTTTAGGAGCAAAGGAAGGCCAAATAGGGTGCCCATGTCTATTTTTCATTATTTGGAGTTGCTGTTTTGTAATTAAAAATTTTGATCATAGACTAATTTTCCCATACAGTATGGCCATGCAATTGACAAGGGACTGATTAATGGGCTGACCCCGGGGCCAGGAGGCTGCTGGGTTGCTCTCTTGTGGAAGTCATGCCGGCAAAATAAAGTTGATGGTTTTGTTTGTGTTTAACCCTTCACCTTGGCACTATCAATAGATTGAAGACATCATTTGTATCTGCAAGTGTTTCTTTAATTAAGACCTTCTAAAAATCTTTTCTATTGATTCATTCCATTATCCTATTGATTAACTGCAGTGGATCATGTACTTGGTCTTCAGTGGAAGGCAACACTCTCAGCCGCCCGTCACACTGCAGGCGCAGACCACGGGCAGCCGGCAGCCAGCGCCCACGCTGGCAGCACTGTCTTGCGTTCTAATGAAGCATCCATGGTGTCTTACTGAGCCCCACCAAGAAAGCCCGTTTCCTGCCGGAGGGGGCAGCAAGCAGAAACATTCCTTCCACTTGGCAGTCTTGAGTCAGGGAAGGAGGCTGCAATGGAATTTGAGAATTTTGAGCTTTGAAAGAAAAGCCTACTCAGAAAGCTGGTGTGAGGCATGATCAAGGCACTGGTCTTCATGCTCTGCCCCCATTATAGCATGGAACCCTCCTTCCTACCCTGATCTGAGTCGTCCCTTCATGTGAAAAATGAAGCAGCATGTGCCGGACTAGTTCTTATTTTTGATGTTTTGAATATTCCTTAATATCGATAGTCATAGAGCATTATCCTGGTTGGAGTTTGAGAAAAGGCCTTTTTGAAGGCAGAAGTTTGATATTATGGGACTATCTGAAGTCAAATATGACAATGCACAAGGCAGATGACACACTTAGCACCCAGTAGGTGCTCAGTCAATAAACCAATCATTGTTGGTCCATCAAAAATTTATTTCTGTTTCTGTCCTACATCCCTTGGTGCATCTTCCATTCTCCAACTTCTCATCCTTCAAGCAGACTAGATGTGATGGCCTCTGTTAGGGTCAGGACACTGTTCCCCCAGGTAGAATCCAGCAGAAAAGAGGAAGCAATGAAGCAGACATGCTGATCCAGAAGCAGATTAAGTCAATGAATATGGCGTCCTTCTGCCCCAGCTCTTTAGTAACTAACCTAGTTAATTTTTCTCTCAGAATGAAAACTTCCAAGACTTTGAAACATGTCTCCTAAGCATCATGGGATGTGGCTATGGATATAAATCAGGCCTATATTTCAGCCCCAGAGTCAAAGCCAGCGGCTTCTAGAGAGCCCTCACTAACAGGCATGAGATAGTCATCCTCCCCCGTATGTTTCAGAGGAGAGGAGGAGAATACTGGGAGGAGCTCTCTCTCTTTCTCTCTCTCTCTTAAAACATAAGCATATAAAATAAAGGTTTTCCCATTTATGGGATTTTGAGATCAAAATCGAGTGTGGATTCAAGACTTGATTCTTTTCTTATTAGCTGCTTGCTATTAATCACCAAATCCTGACTCCAGATTTCCCTTGGCACCTTGTTTCTGATGTCCTGTGCTCTGCAAGGAGTCTTAACATGGTGTAACTGTTTTCTCACGCTTTGGTGGGCATCCTCATTGCCACTCTACTCTTGGAAACATTTTGAAATGCCTTGTCCACTTCTCTGTGAGATTTGTCGTTGTGAATATGCCTCTTCTTTTCTTAGAAAAGAACCTTGTTGAGCTCTAAGTCTGCTTTTCATAAGTCAGATAAAGGACTTACAGAATATGGTGGGAAACATTTTTAAGGCTTGATGTGTCTGGGCATGTATTTCTGATAAACATGTTTCAAACTGGATATAATCTAAATTAATTTTTTTTAATCTTGAAAGTCCTTGTGTGGTGGTGTATGCCTTTAATCCCAGCACTCAGGAGGCAGAGATAGGAGAAGTGCCATGAGTTTGAGGCCACCCTGAGACTACAGAGTGATTCCAGGTCAGCCTGGGCTAGAGTGAGACCCTATCTCAAAAAAACAAAAACAAAAAAAAATCTTGAAAAGTAGGAGACACAAAAGTGTCCAGCAAACCCACCACCCCAAGAACCACTGAGTATTTTAGTAGAAAGTAAATTAGGATCATGTCTCATAACTTGGCTCTTGCCTCTTTTCTTTTGCTTATGTAGCATGAGCAGTTTTCAACTTTTTTTTATTCGTTTTTGTGTTACAGTGCTGAGAATTGAACCTAGGAATTGATGCACACCAGGAAAACGCTCTATCACTGAGCCACATCCCAGTTCCAGCAACTTTTTATATATTTCAGTATTCCTTGGGAGCATGATTGCTCATAGAAATGAGATCACCCTTAACGCAGTAGGCCACAGCCTATTGTTGGCCATTTAGGTTGCTCATTACTTTTTTTCTCTATCATATAAATTCTGGGTTGAATGTCCTTATCTAAAGCAGCTTTGTAAAATTCTTTATCATCTTAAGGTGAATTCCTTGAAATTGAGTCAACAGATGTGCTTTTTTTTTTTTAAGGTTTTGACACATAGTGCCAAAGTGATCTTCTAAACAGCTATGTAGGCTACCCCAGCAGCCTGAGAACATACCTGTTTCCTCTACTTTCACAGCACTGGAAAGGGTGTGTGTGTGTGTTTGTGTGTGTCTCATTGACTTAGTCTACATCCTTTTCATTACTGAAAAGGTAAAATGTTTCCTAATATTTAATGGCTACTTACACATCCTTTGTGAAGTGTTTGTCCAAATCTTTCACCAAATTTTTGTTGTAATGTTAGGCTTTGTTTCTCTCTCTCTCTCTCTCTCTCTCTCTCTCTCTCTCTCTCTCTCTCTCTCTCTCTCTCTCTCTCTCTCTCTCTGTGTGTGTTCATA
Organism: Zapus hudsonius; assembly: GCA_004024765.1. Lineage (NCBI taxonomy): Eukaryota > Metazoa > Chordata > Mammalia > Rodentia > Dipodidae > Zapus > Zapus hudsonius. Next base: position 65,242 of record PVHP010000031.1, on the reverse strand, counting down.
CATGTATGAGAGACAGAATGGAGGTCAGAGGACAACTTCCAGGTAGGTCTTTGCTGTTTAACCTAATCTGAGGCAGGGTTTCTCTCCATCTCCCTCTGCTGCTGTTTTTGCTGCCTTGAGCTTCCAGGAACTTCCGGTCACTGTCTCCCATCTCCCCACCATCAGGGTGCTGGGACTACAGAAGTCTGCCATGGCTTCTTTGTAGGTGGTGACTGGGGAGCAGCAGATACTTTATCTACTGGGCCATCTCCCCAGCCCCTCATACACTTTTTGTAAGTGAAACATACTTTCTTTTTAATTATTGATTGTAACACCTTTTCATAAATAATCAGATTAGATTGTTACAGATGATCAGATTGGATTTTCCATATAAACATTGATAACATTTGGAATATTTGTTGATAATGGCAATATTATTATTTTTTTTTACTTTTAAAAAAAGTAAAAAAAGACTCTTTTGCCTCTGATAAAAAAGATATATGAAAAAGAATCTGACAGTGTCAATCCAGATTGGGTTAACTATCCCAGGACACTATCAGCATTTTATTACAGTTGTCAGGAAGGAAAAAAAAAACCAACAATTTTATTGTTTTGATTATTGAGACCCAGCCACAGATCAACTGAGCAATTAAAATCTCTAAATAACATTCTCTGAATTGTCAAACAAAGGATTCGTTCCCAGTGGAAAGGACTTTTCTAAAAAGCAGATAGTCTTCTCGGTAAGGCCTGCACCCGTGCCTGCACTAATTGGAATCTACAGGAATGGTGTACCAGTGTAACAATGCATGACATCCTAATAAGATTGTGGTGACAAGCCTTCCTCTTCATGAAAGGCGATGCTACTGCATGCTTCTGCTGTCCATGGGCTCATGTGTCTTTCTATGACATGTTATAAATGAAAGCTGTAGAAGAAAATAATCTGCACTACTAAATCTTTTCTGTTTATGAAATTATTTTTTGAAAGCTTAGACAACAACAGAATCTTGATTTCTGTTTTTATTTACAAATCCTGAAATAATATATTTTAAGGAATCTTGGATTTGAGTAGAAATGGATTACAATTAAATGCATATTAAAGTGCTGGCCTCAAATCCTCCTAATCTACAAGTAGAATGTGTGAAGCCAGATTCCCGCTAGTGCCCTAGCTCAGGTGGCTGGCCCAGTGCGGGCTTGGGATGGTTAATGACAATCTTCCAAGACAAGCAGGACTTCACATCAATATCTCTCTCCCTCGTAATCTATATACTCTGGAGGTGTTGAGCTCTGCTGGGTTCTGATGATTCCATGATGGCTTGTGTATATTTACAGTGTGTTTAAAATACTCTTTTTAATTATCATTTGAGTGACAAAGCTTAATCTTCCGATCGTTATCTGCACCTCCTGGTGATGTATGTTTGTTAGGTAACTCCAAAGAGGAAATTTAGCAAAGCCAGGGCTTTATGCCAGTAATAAGACTGGGAAGTCAATGGATGATTAACCTGCCTTTCTCCTCTGCCCAGGAATAAAGGAGTCACTTTAGAAAATCTTTCCCAGTGGCCCAGATTTTTCAGAGCAGCAGCCTTGAAGCATGCATGAGCATTGCAGAAATGAGCAACATTTGAATTCCACAAAGCAAGTATGAATGGAAGAGAATAGCCAAGAGTCATTTGAACACTGTTCTAACACACGGCTTGTAAGCCCCATTGAAACTGGCCAGACAGCTTGCTGTTTGCATTTTATATATACATAGGTGTTTTATATACACATTTGTGCATTTATACATATATTTGTGTGTTTCTGTTTGTGTGCATGCATACTAATTTGTGTATGTACATTATGTACATATGGAGTTAAGTAGCATGATTAAATATTGAGGCTTTGCTTGATTTTAGGAACTGAATAAACAGGTTGCAATCATTCTCTTCCCCCATCAGATCCATACCTAAAAATACTTCTCTTATTGTATTTGAAAAAAGTGGGTGAAAGGTCGGGATTATTACCCCTTACTGTAAATGAATAAAGACTTGTGTTCATATGTGGGGTTTAAAATTAACTATTGAGCTTTCTGGCTGGCTTGATTTTACTGAATGGTGAAGAGTAATTACCACTCTGTTTTGAAAGTTCTTGTTTCTTAGAGTATGAATTCAATTTTTAAGCAAAAACAGAAGAAAATAGCTTTGGTTTACCAAGCTGTATGATTATTTGACATATGGGGTTAACTGGCCAAGTTAAATCATCATTGTCATTGCCATAGAAAAGAACCCTAGACCACAAGCACTCTTGAAGAGGCTTTAGCAATCACGGTGTGATTTGCAGACTTAGAGAATGTGTCTGAATAGAATAAGCCTCCTACATCAGACTGTGCAGAGGAAACCCACACTTGACTATGTAATTTTATTGACATCTCGGAAGGAAAGACCATAAATTCTGCTAACTGTAATACACTGTCCTAAGAAAATACCCTTGGAGTCCAGCAGGTGCAATGTGGAGACAAATGAGGCATTAAACCCCAGTTGAAACCCAGCACCTGTACCACTGTACCATTCTGGTTCCTAGCTGGTCTTGTTAAGCCTTGGCTGTCATTTACAGAACATTCATTCCCTTGATCTGTTTTTTGTTGTTGTTGTATTTTTTCCTACCTTCACCTATGGGTCACACTTAAGGCTGAGTATTCATCCCAGCCTTCTCCCACCAAGCCACATCATCAAGAAGTAGGAGGATCACTGTGAATTAGAAGTCAGCCTGGGGCTGCTGAGTTCCAGGTCAGCTAGGGCTAAAAGTTAAAAGATGATGCTTATGACGTGATTCCCACCTTTAGGTTCAGGCAGCAAGAGGACAATGTGGAATTGAACTAGATAGAAACGCAAGCCTTTTGAGGCCCTCAGCCAGGTAGGCAGGTGCTTGTGTTTGAAGGCAGGAGGGGAAGATGCTGAAGAAACAGGTAACAGCAGTGCAGTCCATGAGGAAGAGCTTAGCTGAGCCAGGAGGAAGAGGCCGGCATGATCTGCAGGCCAGAATGGCAGGCAGGTTGGCCAAGAATCCACAGTAGTAGAATTCCGAATTAAAGACTCAGAGCCAAGTGCTGGGCCAAGGGACATCGACCCAGACCAGAATGGTTTACTGTAAAAGTAGAAGTCTTGTTTATTAAGGGCTGAGCCTTGAGAGAGTATGTGACACAGGAATAGAGCAAGAGGGAGCAGTCTGTCCCACATCCTCCCTTCTCCCCCTTCCTGTGCTCACAAGAAGGTCACACCCACTGTTAGTAGAGAATTTTTGAAACCTTGATGAAAGTAAGAGTGAGGTCTCCATTAGAAGTTCACACACACACATAACGCACACACGTGATTCAAATTAGCACATTGTAGTCATAATCTTCTTTTAATAAACACATGATTATTCAGAGGATTCTCCATTGCGTAGCAGTTGATAGCGCACACACAGTCAGTAAGTTCATTACCATTTGGAGTTGTTTAAGTTCACTTCAGGTGGAGTTTCTGTCTCCACCACTAAGGTGCTGAGTCCTCCTGCCTCAAAGCAGTACTTTGGAAACACACAGTGATAGTAGTGAAGGCCAAGATGTCACACCATGTAACTCCAGGAGCTTTACAAACGGAAAACCCTTGCAACACTACTGAGGGCAGTATTTTCATTCAGCAGATGAAAATTTTAGTTCCATTCCTAAAATATTCAGCTGAATCTTAATCATATTTGTAGTTGAAATGATTTCTAATTTAACTGTAAATCAATTATTTAAAGGAAAGAATGATTCGAGTATTACTGATCATTATGTGAGTACTATTGAAAATAATTTTGTTAACGTTAAGAGAGGGATGTAACATATCATGTGCTCAGCTTCAGCCGTGCCGGGTGAGTCTCTGAAGGTAGTGCGGCTCGTATGGATGAATGGAGGCTGGTACTTTCAGACCCACTGAGATAAGTAGTGAGGAGAAGGTCAGCTGGACACAGGACAGTCCAGCTGAGAACAAAGTATGATTCTGAGCTTTTCAAGCTGTTATCTCCCACCTACTGTGGGTGAAGCCACAAAACAACTAAGAAAGTTTTACTAGAGTTAGGTATCAACAACAAATAACTAGACTTACTGTTAATGGTCATTGTGTGAAAAACATGGAGATGCCTCATAGTAACAGCATGGGCTGGGACCACTTGAAGGCCCTGAACTTAGAATGCAGACAGCCAAGTAGAAGAAGCCAGTAGCATCGGGCAGGTCGCTGAGTGTACCACCCAGTGAGCCACGCAAGGCCTCATAGCAGGTGAACAGAGCAGGCCGAGCAAAGGGAGGTACGACTAGCTTCAGTCATGTCTAACAGAGGCATCTGTGACTCAGCTCTGGCCAGCTCCTACTGTCAGGGAGGACTAGACTCGGGTAAGCAGAGCTTCCCGCTTTTAAAGTGAACCTAAACCTCTAGATTTCTGAGCAAAAATCTCTGCATTTTTTTCACATTTCTTTTTCTTTAGGAGCTAATTCATGTTTTTCAAAAGCTTCAGGAGTCAATACTGTTTGGCTAAAAGTAGTTCCAGAACCACCATTTCTTCATCTTGGGGTTAAAACTGTGAAGTGTCCCAGTTTAAATCATTGGTGTCTCTCAGTGCCAACCACAGGGTGGTTTTCATCCTTTGCAATCTGAGAGAAGGGAGGCCAATAATCATACCTACAAGAGAAGAAGCATTCCTGTGTGTTAAGAGCCTGAGCAAGAATATCACAAAAACAGTCACAGTGCAGCGTCATTGAGCTGTGGGGAAGATGGCAGGCTACTTACAATAGTTGTCATGACTGAGCTGGTTACTAAGCACCAGGCACCGGGCCGCACACTTTACATGCTTGATCTCATTGAATTCTTGCAGCAACTCTGCAAAGTAGATGCTTATGTCCTCATTTCCAGCCAAAGACACCGCAGGGGGTTGTCATTTTCTAAGTTCTGTCACACCGTCAAGACTCCAAGCCAAACCTCTTGCTCCTCAAAGCTCAGGGTCTCAATTACTAAGATAAACCTTCCACTGGGCAGGGAACTCTGTTTACTACACCAACAGGCCACAAGTCATGTTGCCTTGACTCTCAATCCAAAGGACCTGGCCACTCAAAAACCTGGGAAAGTTTTCCCCAACTACACAGGTGAACTGGTTCCTTGGGGGAGTTTTGCTACCTGGTTTGTAGTGATTTCGACACCCCAGCTTGTCCTTCCTGTCATCCTGTTAGGGGGAATCATGGGAAAGAGGACGAACTTGTGTGCAGTTTGGCCTGAAGCATTTGCGTCAATGCTGTGATCCTGGAAGAGTATACTTTGACTTATGTGTTGCTTGCTTAATAGACCACAAAAGTCAACATCCCTCTCTGCAAGCACAGCTTGTGCTTGGAGGCCTCACACATGCCAAGAGATCCTGTTAAGGCAGGATGTTGTGTGAAACCTACCAGCGCACCAAGCTTGGTGCCCCGTCTCCTGGTTATAACAGGAATATTTAAGACCACATCAGGGGCTTCCTCTGAGCTTTCTACAAAAGAAAACAAAAGAGGTTGAGCTTGCCCATTTCTTTTTGTTTTTCTGACCTGGAAGCACATCAGTATCTGTCCTTTGTCCCCAGCAACTTGTAGGAGGGAGAGAAAGATATGTCTGGTAGAAGTTAGTGCAGAGTAGAAACGGATACAAGGACTGTGGTCCAGTCTCACCCCTCCCAGAAGAAGGCCATTAGATGTTACCTCAGAGACTTTCTCCACAATGGCACCCTCATGCCATTGTCCACAAACCCCATAGCACGCCCCTATCTTTTCTTACCCTCCACTCAATCCGGGGTTGGTGCCTGTGGGTGGCTGAGCTGGCCACACAGGGATTGGTGAGCCAACATGGAAATGAAATCCAATCCAATACCCAGTCAGAACACATTCTTGAGTAGCTGGATGGCCCCAAAGTGCCTGAAAGGCCTCACTGGCTCTCTCCTAGGTCTAGGTCTAGTGAGCACCTTGCCAAGCCTCAATGTCATAGCCAAAGAGAAGCCAGAAGAACCAGACTGGAAGCGAGAATAACAAACACCATAAATCATTAAGTGTCCCCTCACATGGTGGCATTGTTTGGAGATTACAGCATGCAGAGGAATCGCAGGAGGCATCTAATCAGAAAGTTCAAATGAACAGCCTTGTGGAACAGATGGGCAAAGTCCGTGGACTTTCCTTACTTCATGGAGGAGGGACCATTATTTAAATTTATATACAGAGTGGAAGCCACTGGAACCCCAGGCTGATGATTAAATCAGATGCACTAACAGTGACCTTCCCAGATCCTACATGAACAGAAATGCCACATGGCCCTGGCCAAGGTCAGAGAGTTTGTTCATCCTGGTGTGGGTCAGTGGGACAAGGCAGAAAACATGGCAATTTCTTCTAGTGTCTTCCTGTCCCTTCAGCCTCTCTACCCTCCCCACCCCAAACTCTACACACCACCCTGCTGATGTAAGAGAATACTTCCTTGAGAGTCTCATACCTCCACCAAAAAAAGCCACCAAAGCTGAAAAACCTCAAGGAAAGGACCATCACTTTCATGACATTAAACGTGAACTGTTTCAATAAAGGGCATTGTCTCTCCTCCCAAGCTGTCCAGCTCCCTCCAAGAAATCCACAGAAGACAGACCACCACATGCTCCCTGTGGATCCCAGTTCTCCTTGAGTCTTGCCCCAAAGGCTGAGAACTTAGAAGCAACTCCGTGTGAAAACCAACAGCACAGCACCCCTTCCCTTCATGTCAGGCACATGACCTACCTCTAAGAATGGCCAAGCAAAAATGTTGCATTTGGGTAACATTTAGAGAGACTACAGACATATTCAGAATGTCGCTGACATGGCTAAAGTAAGTATCACAGCTCACTCATGGTTCATTGCTTCATCATTCCACTTTGAAATATACATATTCCCCTATACAGTTAGAGGAGAGACCCGGTGTCCACCTAGGGTTGGTTGGCTGATAGTTTGTAGTGATTAAATGACAGGTTGAGCAGAGCTGGGGACCCATACTACTTTAATTCATTTTGTGTAATATATATCATAACCAAAATTTAAATTTAAAACTTTATGGTATGGGCAGAATCATTCTTCATTCCTTTCATTCAGGTTCAAGGACCCCTTTTGGTTGCAATTAACAAAAGGAAATCTCTAAAAATAAGCATCTGAGGAGTAAAGAAAGGTTACAGGTTGGAGCTTAAAAAAAAAACAGTCTTCTTAGCCCTCACTTTGAGTGGGAAATAGAACATGTCACATACATATATTTTCTTAATTGTAAAAAGTAAATACTCTAAAATGTATTTTTAAAATTGTGATTATGTTACAGTGGTTTCTATGTACCATAGATTAGATTTTTATTAAAGGTTTTATTAAATAACTGGTGTTTCACCAACATCTAATTAAATCTTCTATCTAAATTGAACAGAAAATTATGGGGGGAAAGAAAGCATTTGTAGCAGACTTTATTACAGATAAGGCTATTATTTGTTCATCTTAAGAATTTGAGATCAAATTTACAAGCTGCATCCTCATCAAATTTCTTTTCTGGGCTGCTGAGCCCTGGCCCCTTGAAAGCAGCCCATTATCTCCCCTCCCCCTTGATTATAGTGTCCTGGTTGTTGGCAACACGCCCGCTGTTTAAGGTTACTTTCATTAATTAACCGAAAGTTAATTTCTTTGCAAGCGAAATCTCTGATCTCATTATGTTGTCTTTAAAGCTGAAAGCTTCAGGTTTGCTGGTCTCCTTTGATGACACAATAAAAGGCATGCTCTTTATCTTAAGGGAAACTGTCTCCAGGGTTTAATTTAATAGTCCTTGAAATAGTTACAACACGCCAAGCAGACTACAATCATCTGCCAGTTCAGGAAAACCTTGGCTTTGTCATAGTTAGAGAGTCCCATGACCAGAACAAATGTGGGCTGCAGTGGATCCATTTCCAAATAAGCCCTTTCCCTCTTTTCTTTTGTCCCATTTCTGGACAGGCACTTCTCCCCCCACCCCCAGGGCCCCATTATAGATCCTATGGGAGAAAGAAACAGAGACCAAGGGTAGTGTTTCTTCAGAATGTCACCACCTACCATCCTGTTCTCGGGGCTTTCAGAGGGTAGTGGTTGGCATTTCATCTATATGTTACTGCTATCTTTGTTGTTCTGGTAGAAACGGGATGATAATTGGGTGGTACTGAAAATCTAGATGGCCTGTGTTTGAATCTCATCTTTCTTCACATTGACTGCCCTGTCTTCCTTGGGTTTCTATTTAGTGTCTCTGCACCTCGGTTTCCTCATCGGTAAATATTGAGAGATTATGTGAAGAGAACTAAATGAAGTCAAAGGAAGCAGGTGATCCATAGTAGAGGTTCTTAACAAGCATTTGTGCCCACCCATGACAGCTCTGTTCCGCTCATTAGTCCTAGAGAAGAGATTCATCCTGATAATATGGGAGACTCACCTGCATCCAGGTTGCTTGCACTCACAGGCTGTCTGTGGATTTGATGAGCTAGGCTCCGTATTGCCCCGGAAGGCTCTTTTATAGACATGGAAACATGACCAGTGTATCCTCCTTGTCTGTCTGAGTTAGCTTCATTCTCAGTGATGAAATCTTGTTGCTTTCTGGAGCATTAAATTCAGCCAGTCGAGAGTGGCCAAAATGACTTTTCAGAGCCACCAGGTGTGGGTCACACAAGGGGGACAGAACTCTTCAGGTGGCTCAAGTCTCGAGAGCAATCCTGATACACGGAGAAGCCATTTGTATCCCACTGAGTCCTGTGATGTTGCACACACGTGCATACAGCTGAGATTTACAGAAGGGGGGGTAATGGCATGCCCCCCCAGCCGCTTCAGAGCCATGGGAGTCTGGGCCCGTGCGATTTACATATGTTCCCTGTTCCAATTCCTGATGAAGGATGCAATTGACTGGACTCAAGCAGGTCAAAACCACTTAGGCAGAAAATCCCAGGTCTTGGGAAGAAAAGTCATGTGCCTCCTGGGCCCTTGGCAGAAGTCAAAGGTCCAAGGTAATGTATTGGCAAAGATCCTGTCTGCATTGGTGCCTTACCTACTGCTTCCCTATGCTTTTAGGCAGAAATATTGTCAATGCTATTGATTAGTTGATCTGATAATCCAGCAGGCTCCCTGATGTGTTGATTTCCCTACTTTGGAACGGCTGGAAGTATAGGCAGAGTGCACGCCTCTGTAGGGATGAACTCTCCATGAGCCTTGCTAAGTTGCTGCCTCCATTGCAAGATGACTAAAGGCATGACAGTTCCAATTATTCTTGACTGTCACAACCCCGCCCAAAACAACACTTTCCTGGTTAGCCTTTTTTTTTTTTTCCAGTGTTGGTTTGAATTTGTGGAAACTGTCTTCTTACGTTGGCCTTTAAGCTCTGTGGATGTGTTGGCATATTTAGATTTTTGTTTGTCAACTTATCTTTCTGCTTTTTCTCTCCGTCACATATCCTAGCAGATTTTGTGTCTGCCTTTCTCCTGGTCCTATGCTAGTCTTTAAACATGCCATGTCCCTTACTTTAGAAGTGTATCACACTTCAGGGAAGGCGTATGATCCAGATATGTAGACAGCAGAGAAAGAGTGACCTTAGGCCAGGACAGTGGGATTTTTCAGTCAAGAGCTTAGTGGTGACAAGCTGAAGTCTTTGCATATCATTTATGTGGAGCCTGTTATGGAACATCTGAAAACATTCCTGGCTCCTCACTGCTCCCCAGCCTGTTGAAAGGGCATCAAGATGCCCTTGCAAATCCTCCTGTACACGTGCCTTCAGGTAGTAAAATCCCCAGTGCCGTATGCTCTGCACCCTGTTCACCCACGGTGCTCAAGACCAGTTATATTCTCTACCTTATGCAAAGAATCCAGGATGACCACTTTAATCCCCTTTGCAAAAACAACAACAATAAAGCCTCCAGACAGAACACCGTTAAGCCTAATTCAGATTTTTTTTCAACTGGAAAACAAGTTATAAATACCTGAGAAATGAGGTTCATAATAGAAGCCCCCAAAAGCCCTTTAACCTGGGCAAAATCCTATAACACAATTATATGCAATTTCACACTTGACTGGAGCTGTTATTTGAGCAAAATAACCCTTTTTTTTTTCCTGCTTGCACTAAATGAACCACAAGACCCCCACGCAGGGAGATGTGGGACCTCCATTGAGCGCGCACACCATCGGCAAACTCCAACAGCGGGGGCACCCTAGCATTGAAAGAGTTAAGAACTGGATCCTGCCCAACGCAACCACACAATTAAGGACAAGATTAGCAGAGATGGAAAAATTTATTGTGAAAATGCAGTGATAGTCTGGAAAAACAAAGCCGTGCATGGAGCAGTCGTTCTGTCCTCATAATCCTGACGATCAACTCTGTTACACTCATAATGGGAGAAAAACTAATTGCAGGGAGGACAGGACAAATCTTTTTTAATCTGCGCTGTCATCCCAACTAAGTCCCAACCCATTTGTATTAACCTTTGCTGACAGAGTCACATGATGGACATAATTTCTTATAATTTACCAGCTAGGGATCTAACCTTGCTTCATCAAATATTCATAAAGGCAGGATTCTCAATGATTTTCTGTCTCCCTTCATATTTACAGCTTGTTGTCTTCTTCCTTTTTACAGTAATTTGGACACAATTGAAGTCAAATGGAATTAGAGTTAAATGCCTTTAGCAACAAAGGTGCCTAAAAGCAAAGACATAGGGGAGGGTTCGTACACTGCAGGGGTAAGGTTTGTGTTCCCCAGCCCCTCACATCTCTGAAGAGCCTGCTAGGCTGCCCTTCCCAAAGGGAAGGACAGAGTCTGGGAGAGAAAGGTAAGGCAAACCCACATTATCCTTTGGGGCCTGCCTAAGAATGTGTTCAGGTGCTCTAGACTGAGTATAGACCAAACACCTTAGGCCTTCCCCTGTCTTGAGAGCTTGCTGGGAACTCACATTCCATAGCCAGGCCCCATTTGAACACATGTGCCCAGAGGGGCCCAAGAAACATGCCTGGGGCTGAACTGTGGACCCATGAAGGAAAAGACTTGGTTGGTACAGTTACTCAGAAAACAAACGGGAATATCTGAAAACATTCTTGAGAGCATTTTTTTTCTAGGAAAAAAGGGGGGAAAACCACATCTGTTTCCATTTTGCAATTTTGTTACTTTGACAAGTTTTCTTAACAGGCATGTTGGAGGGGCAAGTCTTAAAAAGCTTAGGTGTTTAAGTACAGAAACTGACCCTTTGTACTTTTTCCTTGTTAGGTGAGGGTTTCATTGTGACGGCAGAAGTTAAGAGATGTGAGATACACTATGAAAAGAACTCTTTCTCCTCCAGTACTCCAATGACCCTACCTTTATTAAAAGAGCAAAGAATGTTGTAGATAAATTCACCCTTAAGATGCAAAGGAATTATTTTACCTAGTTGACCTGAATAGACCAAGGCAAGAATTTACTTCTTGCTGGGTTCCCAGGATTGTGCATGCTGGAGAGGAAATTAGAACTGAAGGCAATTAGCACCTTCAACAAGGGCTTCAAGTCCCAGCCCAGGAGTGTGACCCACTCATAACCACTGTTAGCATCTTGGTGTATTTTACTGATGCATGTCATGCCCAAACACGGTCCCTTTATAAAAGTGTAAACCTTCTAGATGAGGACAAAGTCCTCCTTGACTATGACTCCCAGTCTCAGGCCTACATTCCAAATACTCCTCAGTGCAGTGTAGACCTGCAGGTAGCGTAGGCAGATGTGTTTCATTTCTTGTACATAAGTGGTTACTATGCTATTCAAGCCAATATCCAAATTGCCTTTTACTCCCTCCACAAGATGTTGTAAGTTAGGAAATCTTTCCAAGTTAGAACATATAAATCTCATTGCCAGAAAAACCCATGCTGTCCCTCAGTGGTGGACAGTTATATCCCAGGTATCCAATTTTTTGGCTGGACTGTAAAGCATCAGCATCCATTTGGAGATGAGGTGGTTCAATGCCATTGTCCTAATGGTACACTGGCTAGTGCAGACACAAGTTCCAAAATATTCATACTAACCGGATAGTGCAAAATATTTTTTTCTTGCAGTACTGGACATTGAACTGATTACCAATGCACTATATCCCAACCTTAAAATACAATGCTTTGTCCCAAGTCATCACTTTGTGATGGAGAAAACACAAACAGCCATAAGATGCTTAGTATCCCACAAATAAATAGATATCCCAAACATAACAGTGAGTTAAAGATCTTAGATATGGAAAAAAATAATACTGTGCCATCTGAAATGCCCTTATGAGCTGGGCATGGTGGCACATGCCTTTAATCCCAGCACTCAGGAGGCAGAGGCAGGAGGGTCGCCGTGAGTTCTAGGCCAGCCTGAGAGTACATAGTGAATTCCAGGTCAGCCTGGGCTAGAGTGAGACCCTACCTCGAAACAAAACAAAACAAAACAAAAAAGAAATGCTCTTATGAAAGGAAGCTGTCATTATGGTAACTTTCTTATTACAGATTCAGTTAGACTGTGTTCCCTGAGTGACAGCTGCCCACTGGGAATGCCTTTATGAGAGAGGGCACTTCCCACATACTGTCGAGTTCTCAATAGGATTGTCTGCAAGTTTAGAGAGGTGAACAGTGAGTATGAGAAGCTTGTCAATCAGGATATGCATACATGGCTTAAATAACCATGTCTCAGTCTCTTACAAATCCAGCAGCAGATGGCATGATAGTCTTTTAAAGGACCAGAAGATAGATCTTGCCAGAACTTTTGAGCAGGGAAGCTCATGGATAGCTTTCCACTGTGCTGTGGGAGGCTTGGGCGTTACCATTGCTTTGGACTGGAATTGGATAGCTGCTGAAATTGTCCCCAACCCCCACTGCCTCTAGTGTAGTTGAAGATCACGGAAGTAGAGTGCAGACTTCCAATCCAACTTGACATCAGAGATTCCAGAATGGTTTAAAGCAGTTCGTGTAAATTACTTTTAGCTTTGGGATATCACTCCAGGTCAATAGAGGTTGAGCTTTAGTGAAGACCACCAAGTGTCTTGAGAACAGCACAGTATGGACACAGAATTCTGCTCGTGAGTCCTTCGTTCCATGTCGGGTACTCTAATCTGCATCTTACAAAGGGAAGCTAGAAGAGGTTGTCAAAGCCAGTGCAAACTGCTAGGCAGGGTGGTACACACCTGGAGGTGGCTGGATATCAAGTTCAAAGTCAGCCTGGACTACAATAGCAGAACTCTGTTTCAAAGATAGAAAACAACAACAACAACCAAAAAAAAGTCCATGGAAACTAAGGGAAAAAGTAGATAAGTTGGACTTCACCATAAACTTTCATGCTTTAAAGGACCTTATCAAGCAAGTGAAAAGAATCATGATAGTTGTTCTAATCATAATTGTCAACTTGATGGAATCTGCAATCAGCTAGGAGATACACCTCTGAGTATGTCTATAAGAACATTTGCAGAAAGCATTCACTGAGGGCGAAGAACCCTCCCTCAAAACAGGTGGCACCTTCCAACAAGTAGCCCAGATAGAAGAGGTGCTATCTGCCTATGCACCTGTCCTTGCTGCTACTGTCCCTGCTGCCTCGTCCACTCACACCACACTCCAGCTTCTTTGGCCTCCCAATTTCCAGGCCTTCAACACTAGGTTAGCAATGATGAGGGATCCGTCTCAGCCTCTCCAGTGAGCACAGTCTTTGTTGGACTACTTAGCTCCTCTCATGTAAGCCAATCTAATAAAGTTCCTTTCATGATAATATACACATTTTATCTGTTCTATCCCTCTACAAAACCCTGCCCAATACAAATATTTCATATCATGTGTAAAGAACTATAAAAACTCAATAGCAAAAAGACAACCCAATTAAAAATCAATTAGAGGGGCTGGAGAGATGGCTCAGAGGTTAAAGTGATTGCCTCCAGAACCTAAGCCCCCCGGTTCAATTTTCCCCAGTACCCACGTAAGCCAGATGCACAAGGTGGTACCTGCATCTGGGCCTTGGTGCAACCATACTCACTCTGTCTGTCTCTCTCCCTGAATCTCTGCTTGCAAAAAAATAAAATTATTTTTTAAAATATCAATTCGATATTTCTCCAAAGAAAACCTACAAATGTCAGATAAGTACATGAAGAGATGCTTAAAACATCATTCGTCATTATATAAGTACCGCATGCTAACTGATTGCGCCACTGGAGCCCCCTTCATTCGTCATTATAGAAACACAAATCAAAACCCACAGTAAGAGATTGCTTCACTCCTACTACTGTAGTTTTAATTTAGGGGAGGAGATGTGTGACAAGTGTTAGAAAGGAGGCAAAGAAATCAGAACCCTCCTGCATGGCTGGCGGGAATATAAATTGATGCAGCACCTTTGGAAAACCATTTGGTAGAGGCACCAATGGATTGAAAGCAGGGACTCAAAAGATACATGTTCATTGCAGGATTATTCACACTAGCCAAAAGATGCAATTAACCCAAGTGACCATCAATGCATGAATGGATAAATGAAATGTGGTATGTCCATACACTGGAATACGACTCTGCCATAAAAGATAATAAAATTCTGAGACCTACTACAACATGAATGAACCTTGAAAATACAGTGCTAAGTGAAGCAAATCATTTCAAAAGAAGAACTAGTGTATGATTCCACTTTTATGAAATGGCTACAGTAGGCACATTCATAAGTAATAGAAAATAGATTCTAAGTTATTGGGGACTAGAGGGGAGGAATAGGGACTTAGGAGGGACAATTTCTGTTTGATATGACAGAAAATTTTTGGAAATAGATACTGACTGTGGCTGCATAACACTGAGTGTACCTAATGACCCAGAACTGTGCACTTAAGATGATTTGAATGGCATATTTTTGGTATGTATATTTTATCACATTCAGAAAGGCTAATGAGGGCTAGAGAGATGGCTCAGTGGTTAAAGACACTTGCTTGCAAAGCCTGACAGCCTGGGTTCGATTCCCCAGTACCTGCATAAAGCTAGTAGTTTGTTTGCAGTGGCAAGAGACCCTGGTATTCTCTCTCTCTCTCTCTCTCTCTCTCTCTTTCTCTCTCTCTTTCTCTCTTTCTTCTGTCCCTTTCTTCCTCCCTCTTTGCAAATAAATAGAAGTATTTTTTAAAAAGGCTAATGACACCAGATGTAGAAATTCAGGATCCCATTTAATAAAAATTTAAAATTCTGAGAGCTTTATTTCAGCTATCCATCTGTTGCAGTCAACTTCCTAGATGCTGCACAGAAAGAACCCAAACAAAGGCGGCTTGTGGAGGAAAGGGTTTATTAGGCTTACGGACTCAAGGGGAGACTTCATCCTGGCAGGGAAAACGATGGCATGAGCAGAGGGGTGGACATCACCTCTGCCACAGCACTGCAAACAGCGGCAGGAAAGTGTGCCAAACACTGGCAAGGGGAAGCTGGCTTATAACCCCCATAAGCCCGCCCCCAACAACACAGCTTTAGTGAGGTTCTAATTCCTGAACTGCCATCAGCTGAGGATCAATTGTTCAGAACACATTCATTTGTTTGTGGGGGACACCTGGATCAAACTATGATACCATCACAGCTTAACAGTAACCCCCAATCCAGTACCTTCAAACCACCACAGTTCGCTATGTCTCACAAAGACTCTGCCTTCTGTGGGCTGACCAGGTTTCAGCTGTACAGATGGTTCTTCTCTGAGGCTCAGGCAGCAGTGGAGCACAAACTTCTTGAGCTGTTGCTGGGCCTTTTCTTCACTGGGCTTCAGGTCCTCTCTCCTCCTCTGGCCTTTCCCTGTGGTCTCTCCACCAAGGTGTCTAGTCTTCCATTCTCAAGACTACCAAGAGCAAATAGCAGAAGTTGCTAGGCTTATAATAACTTAGTAATGGAATCAGGGAGAATAATGCATCACGTAACATTGGGGAACAAAGAAAGAATACCCAAGTTTGGTTGGTGCATATTAGAGTTGAGAGGTAGTGACTATAAGAAACTGATGGGAGAAGGAAGGGCCATTGGAGGGACGAGAGCAGGACACTTGCATTTTCACGACATCTCCTTCGACATCATTAGATTTAAAACTATGTGTGGTGTTTCAGGTGTGGTGGTTTGGAGTGTGAGCTCTGGGACTCCCTGGGATTCTGGTTTAGCCACATCTTCACAAGCTCCATTAGCTTGAGCAAATTATGCAACCACCCTGCGTTTCTGTAAAATGGAATCATAAGCCTACCAACCTCAGAGCGATGCCGGGATTACATGGACACATGGCGCACAGTAGGTGCTCGGAAGATGTCAGCTCTCAGTGATCACATGAGAACAGGAAAAGCCAGCCAGTGCTCAGGAAATAAGGAAGTCAAGGCCTCGTTCCGAGTCTCTGAGTTTGTGGCAAGCTTATTAAATAGAGAGAGTAGGAGATAAGATTAACTCCTGAGGACAGACAGGTTCTATCAGATTTGAAGTCTGGAAGAACAAGCATGGCTGTCAAAAATTACCTTCCTGGAAAAAAAAAATGAGCATTCCCTCCTTCCAGGAGTGTTTCAGCTTCTTTATGGTGGACCTGTTTCTTCGTCCTCACACTCTACTCACAATGGAAAAATAACTCACAGCCTCCCGGCCCAGAGACCTTTCTCCTGGAAACGAACTTTATAAATCATTTTAAAAGAGTTAGTGACTATAACTCCCAGGCACTTACATGAGACCAACTGGAAAAGAACGTTGACTTGGAACCAATTAAATGTCTCTCAGAAGGCCAGCCACGTGGTCAGCCCAGGTACAAGTGTATGGAAGTTTACCTCCTCTTCCTGCCCTGGGGGAAGCAAACTCATGTGTCCTCCCTGACCTCAGGAAGCAGCACAGTCTAAAAGGTGTCTCTGTAAAAGTCATTGCATTTTAAAATACCAAAAATTAAATTAATGGTAGATTTTCTGTATTGGTAGAAGGCTGGAGCAAGAGCCTTTTTGAAAGGAATGTTGTCCTGATATGTTTTATTCACACCACTTCCTGATAGCATGTTCACATTCTGCGGTCAGTCTTGGAACTTACTGACGGACACTTATGGTCACTAGGGTCTTGGTGAGGTAGTCCCCGATGAGAAGGAGCAATTGGAATGGAAGACTTTTCCCAGCCCTCCCAGTTGGGCCTGGGAGCTCAGCTATCAGCCAGCCCAGTGGAGGAAGCATAATGGGCCTCAATGAGGCAGCCTGGGCCAACTCCCAGGTGGTCTCTCCTGCAAAATTTTCTTCTGAAAAGTGTAAATTCCGACTTAGCAGTCTGCAGAGCAGCCCAGCTCCCCAGAAGGCCCAGCACCAGGCCGGAGGTCACAGCAGATAATCAGGCTTCTCCATGCTGGTCTGTCTCACCGCAGAGCCCTGGCCAGTGCAGGCTGCCCCACTCCTGTTATACTCAGGAAAAGCAGCACTTCCCCATTAATCGGCCCGTTTTCAGGAGTAGGGAGGTGACTTGTAACAGGCCTCCTGTTCCCAGACTCTTCTCTAATGACATGCTGCACAAGCAGATGTCGTCCTTTGATTCCTCGTGACCTTCTGGATTTGGGCAAATGAGAACACGCCCGGTATCCACAGTGAGGGCCTATGGGTGTCTTTCTGCAGAGTCCCTGTCATTCTCCCCATCACTAGCAGACATTGTGGCAAGGACAGCCTCATTCATTTCTCATGTGGGAAAAAGGCTGTGAGATGCAGTAGCCAGTACTGGTCCATCCTTCTGTATTTACCAGATGTGACTTGGTTCTTAGTGACTGTTTCAGTTTGACAGAAGAGATAATCCTACTTAAGGGCCCTCCTGGAGGTTACCCCACAAGCATACATTGGTGCTGGAGGATGAGATTACCCCAGACACGAAGGGACTATAGACCCGAGCTCCCGGAGCCTAAAGTATGAGTCGCTGTCATCCAAAGAGCATATGGTTGGAAGTAACAAATCATGGTTGTCTCCACCGGCTTTCCCCTCCCAGGTGCCCAAGCTGTGATGATTCACAAATGAGTACATCCAGTGATCCCAGGTTCGATAGCCATAGTGTGGCCCAGAGGCTGACTCTGGCAATCTGTCCTTCCTATGGTGTCCCCAGCAGGACATGAACACTTCATGTGGAGGATCTCAGAATGTGGTCTGCTTTCTTTCTGTTTTTAAACTCTTGCAATCCAGGTGGTTTTAGAAGCAACCTGCCTTGGGCTCCAGGGCTGTTCCATCTCCCTGGCTCTCAGCATGTAAGATTGCATTTCTTTCTCAGCTGCTCAGCAGCCCAAACTGGATGTGAGTTGAGGTCTGGCTACTCATCAGGCACAAGGGGAGCACAGGAGGAGACAGTGCATCAAAGCCATTGGGACCACAAGGTTCCAAGCCCTCCCTCTCTGAGCTCCATAGCAGGTGGGGCCTATGAGGCCCCACCCATCTCAAAGACTAAGGAAGATTCTTTAGCCTGTTGTGCCAAGTCTGTGTGTGAGTGGAACATAGGTGGTTCCTCTCAGCCTGATTCTAGAGGCTTTCTGTAAAACACTGGGACAGAAATTCTACTGTCATGCTTAAAATCTCCCGCAGTTTCCTGCCTCACTTAGAAGAAGAACTCTAGTCTTTCCAGTAGCTTCCAAGACTGTGGATTCCCTGACTCCATGGTCTGCTCCAGCCACAGTGGCCTTCTTGCTGTCATTGCAACCCACTCATTCTCATTTCAGACATTCCTCCCCAGGTAACACTGCCACAACTGTTTACTAGACTTAAGAATCACCCAAGTTCTTGGCCCAGCCGTGTGACCTGTACTGAGGCCTCCACTTCCTTGTCTTCAGAACCAACCTTGTAATAAGGAATACATGAGACCATGTATGCAGATCCTTTCTTAGAGGTGGGAAGAATTCACAGGGTATCTCACCCAACCCCTTAAATACAGATCCAATTAACAACTCCCAGAGAGTCAAGGGTAAAGTAGTGGCAAAATCATGTCCTGACCCATATTCTCCCTACTCTACTATATGGCTCCTCACAGGAAACAATTATATTATTGCCACCCCCTTGAGTGTCCCATGCTTTTTCTTATTATGATGTTAGGCAGCAGGGAGATTTGTTTGATTTAAAGAGTAGAGTTCAGATGCAAGGGTTTTCAGTCATTAGTGGATTCTAGGTCTCATTGCAGCTGCCATGTGCCAAGCTGTGCCCTAGGCTTGGAGGAAACAGAAATCCTTCCCTTCAGCAAAGTGTCATCCTCTCTCTCTCTACCTGTCTCTGTCTGTCTATCTATCTATCTATCTAGTGTGTGTGTGTGTGTGTGTGTGTGGCAGAGGGGGGCAGAGATGCTACATAGAAATAGGTGTTGGGAGAGAGAAAAGGAGAATCATTGTTATCTTAAATTGGAGTGGTCAGAGGAAGTCTCCCTGATTAGATTATGCCAAAGCAGTGAACCCCACAGACAGAGTCAGGAGGAGCTCCAGGTAGAACAGCAGTGCAAATACCCTAAAAGTGTACTGGGCCTGATCCAGGAAGAACAAATAAGCCTGAGTCAATGGGACCGATTGGACAGAGGACACAAGGAAGCAGAAAAGACCTGAGAGGCAAAGGGAAGATGGTGAAGGGTCTTTAGGACCACCTTAAGAACTTTGGCCTTGTAGCTCAGGCTGGCCTGGAATCCCTGATTCTCCTGCCCCCTCCTCCCAAGTGCGCCACCACACCTGACAGAATTTTGACTTTTGCTCACCTTTTAACCCTGTGCAAAGCATGAGTAGGTTCCCATCAGAAGACTGGCGTGCCCTTGGAAAAAGAATATTTTTCTTTTGGCCCACCATCTTCTCTCTAGCCTGAATTTGGACTGCCCTGTGGCAGTTGGCACTGATAGCAAGGAGCCCTCTAGTGCAAGGACTGATGGCCTTTTAGGGACTGTGCTCAAGAAAGAGGAGACATGTGAGGGCCCAAGTAGCCTCAAGCTCCATATAAGGTTAAAGTAAACTTGGGAGATGTTTCTGAGCATCCAAGTACCAATTAAACAGGCTACACAGAAGTATTTCTTAAGCCAGCGGTGCAGTGAAGACAGACTGACAGGTGAGCTGATGGGGGAACCATCAACTCAGATTTACTTCACCGCTTGCTACTCCAGTGAGCATCCAAAAGTCACAACAGCTGGCCTTCGATTCGGCAGGCCGCTGTCCTCTGCTCTGCTTATCTCTCAGGAGCACAGGTGGATTATGCTCCCATGGCCGGCTAGCTGTCCTTCTGTCTGTCTTTGACTTTGCAGGCAGAAATCCTTTGTAGAAAAACAGACCCTTTGTGCAAATCAGATTTTTCTGTAACATCTGCTTCTTCCCCAGGTTATGAAGTTTCTGGGTTCTAGAAATCAATGGCATTGGCCTTTTTTTGACTTCTATTTTCATAACGATATCAGTGCCCAGGTGACGGCTATTATCTGATTCTGAGTAAATGGAATTTAACCACATAGAGAAAAAGCAAAATCTCAAGACTTGCGGGGAAGAAAATGTTTTTTAAAATGTTCTAGTGCATCTGAAAACCCGGGCCTCCTTGAATTTCTAATCCTGAGTTGTTGTGGAATCCTTCTGAAGTTTGAGACTGTCCCAGGCAAACTACAGTTTCAAGCAACAGGGAAGTCATGAAATTTGGAAAGGGTTATCTTTTGTCAATCTTAGCCCTTTGTGGGGTGTTGTGCTGACAGGAGACAGTGGAGAGACCGTATTTTATGGCTGAAAGGAGGGCTTGATACCACCCAGTGGGGATTTTGTTCCAGTAATTGCATCCAATTGGACCCTCTGCCACGTCGCAGGTATGGCATTAATATCACTCATTAAGTCATACGCCCGTATGCTTTCCCTCCCCATGGCTGAGTCCCTGGCAGAATATATTTTCTTCCAAAGTGTTTGTTTTCATTGTTGCCCTTTAAAAATAATGAGTTCATTCTATTCCCTTGTAAGGAAAGTTACTCTAGACTGCTTTGAAATTGTATATCTTTTGTTGAGCACATTTCTACCATGGTCCCATAGCTTTGTGTGCTGGGGAACCCAACCCGACCTCTCTGAAAGCTTCCAAGCAAGCTGCCTCAGACTTGATACATATAATTGCCAGCCCATTTGACCTTTATATTGTTACCCTTGAGCAGGTAGAAGTCATGCAAGTTTCAAGTGACCCTATCATGTGACCAGAGATCAAAGGTCAGCAGCTCCTAAAAATTCAGCTGTCAAGGTAGTCCATTCATCTCCATCATTATGCAACTGACAAGCTGACAAATGAACCTAGGGATAAAATTATTCTCAACCTTCTGCCTCCCAGACTCACACCGCAGCAGTGGGCCAAGAAGTCTCATGTATTAAGTGGTTCCAAAGGCCTACTAGGATCCCTGAAGTAGAGGAAGTTCTTCAGGAGACTTTGGGGATGTTCTGGACCCTAGAAGGTTACCAGCTGCCTGCTTCGGGGGCCAGGTTATATATCTTCATGAGCCATCTGAGTCTTGTTTCCTCTACAATGAAGATGAATGCAGTGCTAGTTCTGTATGGATGCAAAGTCATGCTGAGTCCCCTCCTAACTCTCTGCTTCAGTGTCTTTGTGGTCCTTTGGGGCGGGTTAACACTGTGCAGTGTTTGCATCCTAGGAGGAGCTGGCCTCCTCCTAGGAATCACTGATGAGAATGGAGATTCTCAGGACCCTCTTCTGGAGCTTGACTTGGG
This sequence comes from Zapus hudsonius, assembly GCA_004024765.1. Lineage (NCBI taxonomy): Eukaryota > Metazoa > Chordata > Mammalia > Rodentia > Dipodidae > Zapus > Zapus hudsonius. The sequence continues at coordinate 43,616 of PVHP010000031.1, read as the reverse complement.
ACTGGGTGTCCTTGGGAAACTTATTATAACAGAGGCTTCCAGGGTCTGCTTTTGGGACTTATACAGAGCTTGAGATTTAGAGTTGTACAATTCTGCCTTTGAATCCTGACTCTATCATTTGGCTACTTAATCTTCTAGGCCTCAGTTTCCACTTTGAGAAGAAATGTTTCAATAGAGACTGTCCAAAGGGCTTGGCACAAAGTATGTATCTTTGGCTGTCTGTAAGGTTTTTGTAGCATCTTAACTTTGGTCTGAAATCAGGTGTCACTGGAGGAGCCTTGGCCTGAACTACAATGGCATGATAGCTTCTCCCACAGCAACAAAATCCCTGACAAACCTCTTAGGACAGTGTTCAGAGGGACAGAGTAAGGGGTGCTGTGAGAACCACACAGTCTCACCACCTGGGCTGAGGAGGAACTCGGATGGAGAAAGCACACACTGGAAGTGGCAGATAGTCACGCTACTCTGGGCCCCTCTGAGAGACCTTGGAGCCATACCTTGGGGAAAAAAAAGGTCTCTTATAGCAGCAGGAAACTCTTACATCCTTGTCTTTTCACCTCCTGATTTCTCTGAGCACCTTTATTTCCCTCCTCAGGGCCTTTGTTCCTGGTAGAACCTTTGCCAGAGGCCAGAGGACCAGCAGTGATTCATAGTGGGACAAAGCCCTGGTTCCATAAGCCCTTGGAATCCCTTGATACGAAAGGATGTTGGAAATGTCTATCTGTATTCATCATGTTAGTCAATTTTTTTGTCTCTGTGACAAAATATCTGAAAAACAATTTAAAGATTTATTTTGGCTCTTGGCTTCAGAGGTTTCCAATGGTAACTCTGTTTTACTGAGCCAGTAATGAGGCAGCCGTGCAAGTAATGGAGGCTATTCACCACTGTTAAGAGGGAGGCTAGCCTGAGACTACAGAGTGAGTTCCAGGTTAGCCTGGGCTAGAGTGAGACCCTACCTCAAAAATAAATAGGAAGGAAAACAACAGTGAGATGAAGGAAGAGGCTAGTGGATAAGGTATTCCCTTCAAAGACACCCCTCCGGTGACCCACTTCCACCAATCAAGCCCCAACTTCCACAGTTTCCTCACCTCCAGTGGTCCATTCAATTGTGAACTCATCAGCAGATTGTTCCATTGATTAGGCCAACACCCTCAGGATCCAATCACTTTCCCAAAGCCCCACCTCTGAACATGGTATTAGGGACCAAACCTTCAATACCATGAGCCTTTTGGGGGAACACTTCATGTCCAAGTTACACCACTCTTAGTTGACATAGTATTATTAATGTTATTTTTCAGACCAATTATAGGTCATCCGGCTGCTGAAGGAAAGAATTGGGAACTATGGCAGCCATTGTTTATGTTGAGCAAATGTTAGGAGCATGAGTTACAGCAGCTGGCTCTCTTGTGCTATCTCCTTCTCCCGCTGGCTGAGTCATAGACCTTGCATTCTCTGTATGCTGGCCACTTTACCAAGATCCGGGTAGCAGGCCATCCATGCTGCATACATAGCCTAGCATCTTCCTGGACAGTGCCCGGTTATCCACATTGCTTTGTGGAATCATCCTGGTGCTCAAAAATAGTTTATATATTTAGTAGTCAAATCCTTTATCGAGCATCTACACAGTCTTATATCTTATGTTGGACTCCTTCTGTTAGACAGTGTGGGGTCTCAAAGCAGATCTGTATACAAGCAGGAGTTAAGCCTAGTTTCTCAAGTGGCCATGCTTAGACAGGACTGCCTGCTAAAAGGCTATATTGACCTAGAAAGAGGAGAGCTGACCTGTGGGCCAGAGTTAGGCTTTCCCCTTCTTCTCATGTGTATTGACTTTGCTGATCTGGAAACATTAATGGGGCACAGAAGCAAGAGGTTAAAAGCCTTGCAAAAACAGTGGTCATGCCCATCATCGAATCTCATTTAGAGCTCGCTCTGAAGGCCTGCTTCCTAGGCTACATACGGGGACTCGTTCCTCTCCTTCCACCTAGGGGAAAGTCCCCAGACCTCCAGCAGAGAGTGCCACGTGCGCATGCACGTAGGCCATAGGCCGCCCCGCAGTCTCGGTTAGCCCGCCAAGAAACTCATTTAGGAACTGGGTTTGCCTAGCACTCTGTATTAGGTTAGCTGAGTTAGGCAAATTTGGCAAGCTTGCTTATGAAACACCTTTGTCAAAGCAGTCCATCGTGATGGGCTGGAAGACAAGGCAGCTCTTTATCGTACAGTTTTTATAATGCCACAATGGCAGTATCAAAAGTTCACAAAGACTAGAGGATTTGTGTATCCAGGTTAAGTGTGTGTGTGTGTGTATACACAAAAGTATACACACATACCATTTTCAAGGCAGTCTTACTATGTAGCCCAGGCTGCCCTTAAACTTGCCTACCATGATGATATGGGTATGGCTGTTATACCTGCCTCAGGCTAATATATTCTGGCCTGGAATCTTTTTTACCACTGACTGCAACAAGTTATTTGGAACAGTTGTGGTGAGACTATGGAGCAGGACAATGGAGCGCCTCTTCCTCAAGGTTAGACTTAAAAGCAGAGCTTAAGGGAGACAGCCGGAGAGTACATATGAGCATTTTTTTTTATTTTAAAATATTTTATTTATTCATTTTCAAGGAGAGAGAGAGAGAGAGAGAGAGAGAGAGGAGAGAGAGAGAACCAGGGCCACCACCTTGTGGGTCTGGCTTATGTGGGTCCTAGGGAATTAAACCCGGGGCCTTTAGGCACTGGAGGCAAGTGCCTTAACCGCTGAGCCATCTCTCCAGTCCATATGAGTATTTTTAAATTGTACATGAAGTGCCGTCAGGGAAAAGGAGCCATGCTACTTGGAAAATGCTCCTTGTCAACACTGGGATCATTCTGTGTGGCAGATGCTCTGGTTTCAGTGGCTCAGAGATCTAGTGGGACAAAGACACGTAGGTACCGTATTGTCTCCAAAGCACCAGACCTGAAGGGACCGGGACCCCTGTACATCGTTCTCTCTTGCATTTTTCATGCTGATCCAGGAACCAGTGTTTCCTCCCTGAGACCTCTTCAGTTTTGAGACTGGGCATAGAGTGTTTGAGGGAATACATTTGGATATGGCTGGTACCCTAAAACAGACCACTGCCTAACGTTAGCTAGAGAGACTATCAACTCTTCACTGTATGTAGAAATTCCAGAGGAAATTCTGGCTTGAAGAATATATATATTCAGTCATTAGACATTTCCTAATGAAGCTAATTCAACTATTCTTGCCTTTAGAAGTTAAGGCTTTCCTGGCCATCATTGCATAAGCAGTTACGTTTTAAAACTAGGATGTGTGACCCCTCGGAAAGGGATATTAAGGCAGAGTTGCACGTTTTTATGTGGCACAGTGAATATTTTGAGAGCCCTTGTGTACATTATTTGATGTCATCATCACATAACCCTGGGAAACAGAGAAGCATGGATCTCACATAACAGTTGAGGAACCTGAGGCTTATCAATCCTTTGCCATAACAACAGTCCTAGAAGTATGGACAAAAATCTTTGTTCTTTTTTTTTAACCCACCAAATGGTTTGAAGTCTCCTAAATATCTGAATTTGGCAAGAATAGTTATGTAGTCGATGGACAGGATCTCTATTTGAGCAAGTAGAAATCTACGAAAATTGGGCTGTACTGGAAAGGGCAGCTAGCTGCTTTTGAGGGTCTGGCACCACCCAGCTTCCTGCTTGCCCTTGGGTTAAACCTGGGTAAGGCAGGCACCCTACAGGATGAGAATCCAAAGACCCCTGAGATCGACCCTGGTTACTGTGCAAAGCGAAGGAAACCGGGTTAGGTATTGAAATTCTTCATGACATTTAGACATCATGCACAATGTGTTTAGTGGCTCGTTTCTCTTAGCCTGTGCTCAGTACTATTTCTCCATGAAGTTCATGAGTGTGTGTGTGTGTGTGTGTGTGTGTGTGTGTGTGTGTGTGTGTGGCTTGTCTATCCTGATGAGTCGATTAGCAAAAGCCATCTTTGTCATTGCCTCTAGAGTAATGGAAATGTTACCTGTCCTTCTTTATTTGTTACAAAATTTAGGGACAAGGAAGAAGACCGTATGTGTTTTCTTAAAATCAATGGCTAGCACATTACTGTAAAACCTATTGATTAAAAACACCAAGTATAATGTTAGTCATTTAGTCTGTGAAGTGATGCAATAAGGGAAGAAATTTATCCTTTGACTTTTGCATTAACCTTTATTGACTGCTTGCATACCCATAATTAACACACACTTTAGCCAGAGTGGTTAATTTCAGCGTAGCGGCCAGTGTTCACTAATGTAGCTGCCATCTTGAGCACCCAGATGTAAGTGAAGCCCTGGGGGAAATCAGTGGGCAGTGAGACCCCCCTATGAGTTACTCCTCCGGGTGGGGGCCAGAGGACCTTTGGACCATCTGCTAACTGACCAGCCAGTTGTCCATCTTTCCACGCTTCCTGTTCTGGATCATTCAGGGTGAGCCATGCCTGAGCAGCAGAGAGTTTGGGGGTGGCTCATGGAGTTCTTTAAAGTGAAGCCGAGTGGCCTGGGAAAGGAGAGTCAAGATGAAGTTCATGTATCACTTTCCTCGACTCCCCTTGAAGTAGTTCTGAGCAGTATTCTCTAAGTACATCCAAATTTACTTGCTAACCCTAGAAACCTCAAAAGATAGGGCTTTCTTTTAGGATGGGGCAAAGAGGCCAAGTACAGTGGGGACGGGATGTATTTCCCACAGGAAAATAATCCTCTTGGTAGAGAAGGACAGATAGATGCAAGGCAAGAGACAGCCACCACACTTAGTATTTCTGAGATACTTCTTAAGACAAGTTAGGACCCCTTCAATATGCAAGGGAAAGTAGCTATGCATGCTGATACTCTGACTTGATTTCCGGTGAATGCCAAGTCCATCTCAAGCAGCCACCACTTAGAAGGTCTGACAGCATTGCCCTTTATCAGTCTAAGTCTTCAGGAAGAGCTGCTGGTCCTTTTGAGTGTGAGCACTGTAGCCTGTCATCAGAAGGTTGCACCAGCTTATCTACGTAAGCCTCATTGTCCCAGGATGTCACAGTGTGATAGGATGGAGCCATGAACTCAGTGTAATTCAAAGTAGATAGCTGTGCCTGGCTCTCCAGAGTTTCTTCTGGAAAGAGCCAATCCAGAGGTCCCTACCAGGTAGTGCCAAGGAAGGAGACAGCCTCAGTGAGCCAGCAGCATCTCTGTGACATCTTTCATCTGCAACCGCCACACACAGCAAAAGCAATAACATTGATGACTTAATAGTTATTAAAAGCTGAGTGCAGAGCTGAATATACTGAATATACACATGTATGTATATAATCTTATGTTATCTTAATATATAACATTCGTACTGTATATATTATAGTCTTATTATATACATAATCTTCACGACAGACCATAAGTAAGGTATTATTGGTACTAAAGTTGTCCACACCCAGCCTTGGAGAAAGATGTCCCTTGACCTCCCCCCACAGTGCACACTATAATCACAGATAACAACCTGTGTCTTCCAATATGTACATACCTGGGATGAAGTGTAATTTAGCCAGAACACTTGTAGCTGCATGCTGCATAGTAAACCTAGAAGAACATGTGTTTTCTTTCTGAAAATACCTTGTACTGCACTCACCTTCTGATAACAGTGTGAGGCAGCAGTGTCTACGTGCTGAGGTGAGCTGAGGAAGCTGACAGAGGTGTTGTGAGGAAGCCCCAGGCTGCTGGTGACCCTCTGACGTGATGTCAGGAGGATCATCTGCCTCCAGTGACTCTAGATAGTGACAGTGTGGGACAGGTAGCATATACAACATGATGACACTGGACAAAGGGTGACTCACATCCTGGCAGGATGGAAATAAACAACACTGGCTTCAACAAGCTCTTCCAAATGGTGCACAGTTTAAACTTGCAAGTCGTTTCTGGAGTTTTCTATTGAATGTCTTCAGACCACAGCAGACTATGGATAACCGAAAGCAAAATCAGGAATAACAGGAACTACCTGATATTTTCATTATCACCATTCTCACATCATCTCCACTCCACTGACAAGAACTCGAGGCTCTGGGAGATAAAGAAACTTGCTGAGATACTTGTCCCTTGGAAGCCCAGAGGACACACCCTGACCCATGATGTCCCTACCTCTCCATTGCCTAACCTTAGGACACTGAGCCCCAGCCAATGGTGACTGAACAAGAGAAATAACCTAAAGGGTGCCTTCCTTTAAGTCATTCTCAGTTCTCCTGTGATGAATCAGACAGTATAACTGGGGTTATGGGGGTGAGCTGTGTTCTAACTCACAGTAAACACATTATCGGAAACATCAAGTCCTGCTGGGCCCTCTCACCAACATTTGGAAATGAGCAAGGAGCAGCCATGAAAGAATTTTACAGTGAGGCTGGGGAGATGGCTTAGTGGTAAAGACATTTGCCTGCAAAACGTAACGACCCAAGTTTGATGCCCCAGTATCCATGTAAAGCCAGATGCACAAAGTGATCCATGCATCTGGAGTTTGTTTATAGGGGCTAGAAGCCCTGGATGTGCCCATTTTCTCTCTCTCTCTCTCTCTCTCTCTCTCTCTCTCTCTCTCTCTCTCTCTCTCTCTCTCTCTCTCTCTCCCTCTGCTTATAAATATTTAGAATATATTTTAAAAATTACAGTGAACATGCGCAGGCCCTGGAGAAACTCAATCAATGATCTTGTCCCAACCCAAAGGAAGTTAGTTAATATGTACTACAGCCCTGAGCCTAGGGTGTGTATGAAATGAGATGGGTCCCTCACCAGCCATGCTTGAAGAACACAATGTCAAAGAACTGGGGAACAGCTTTGCCCAGAAGCTCAGCAGTGGCCTTGGGAAGCTGGCCTGGTACATCAACATACACAGAGCTTTGCTGCAGTGCAGCGTTTAGTGTTTGTAATCTGTCCTCAAAGTGGGGAGGCAAAACGCATCTGACAGGTGAAGAAGCATCTCTATTGACTTTTTACAAACCTTATGATATCCGAGGTGGATCGACACTTATCACGGCCCCTTAATCTGCCAAGCAGGGTAATGTGTGCACGGATAATTTATCCACTGTGAGATTGAAATGCTCAATTTGGAATAACTTTCCCTACCCAGTAAATTGAGCATTACTCTATGATTCCAAGGCAGAGAGAAAGCACAATTTCAAAAGCTTTGCAGACTTCCTTTGTAATTAGTCGCAGCTTCCCCTGAATATTAATTTCCCCCTTATCCCTTTCCAGTGATTTAGAGACTGTCACCAGCACCGTGGAGACGCACCCCGAGAAGGGCAGCAGCAAGCGGCATGGTCTCCAGCACCTATTATGAAGTAGTCTGCGGAACTTGCCCTCTGTCCCTCTGTGCGGCGTGTGCTTATCAGCGCAAACAGTTTAATATTTATGCTAAGAGGATTGTCAGAGGCAGCCTCTGTTGCTTTAATTCTTGTTTTAAATAAATAATGAGAACATTTAAACACATTACTCTTCTTGGGGCCCTGAGGTCAGCTAATCTTATTATTTATGAAGTGATGTGCTACATAATAGTACTTAGTGCATGTTAACAGACGCTATTATCAGGGCCTGATGCAGAGAGCAGAAGATATATTGGAATGTTACGTGTAATGTACGACGGATTGAGTGCAGAGGATGCCGGTATAGCAATTAACCACATGCGAAAATAGGTGTAAAGTTGAAGTATGTTCTCCCCTGGGGATCCCCTCTCCATTAATAATCCCCCAGAGAAGAAAATGTCTTTTGGTTAGGATCCTGCACGGTCAGATGACCAGGAGTGGGTGTGACCAATTTTTTAATTGACACGTGGAGGCAGAGGGAGGGGCACCCTCACAACTCTTGGAGACATACATGTGCACGCCTGTTCTACGAGAAATTGTTCTTTGCTTATTACAGTGTCTTTCCTTTCCTCTGACCCTCATGTTTTCAGATATCCACAGCTCCAGCCACACAGCTTTCCCAGCCCAGTCTTAAATAATCTCAACTCAGAGAGGGCAGTGCCTGCCGAGGTGTAATGATGGTGCCCAACTTTTGTTCCTTGGAGGTTATAATTTAGCTGCATATGATAATTAATTTCTCTACTATTGATGAATAATCCATTTAATAAAAACCGTGATTTAAGTGTTTTCCTTGGGGACTAACTCTTGCTAGCCTCTTAATTTAATTTTGTGGAAGTTTTTCCACCTCTTCATCAGCGGAAATGATTATTAACCTCTATTTGCATATATCTTTCTAAGCCTCTCTCTCCTTGGAGTGCCTTTTTCTGAGCCCAGAGAGCTGGGACACTTGTAAATCTCCAGAATCTCCAAAGTCAATCCCAGTCTGTAATATTGTTTAATCTATTCTTGGACGTTTTAATGCAGTAAATTCAATTTAATCTTTCCCAGTAATCTAGTAATACATCGAAATCCCACAAACATTTAAATCTGATAATGGCTTAATCACACACTTTAAATAACAGTTGAGATAATGAAAAAATAATTCACCATTTTAAAGGCAGAGTAACTGAATTTCTCCAGCGATGGGCTTTTCTGAAGCCGCTGGAGATAATACAAATCTGGGAATTGGGGGGGGGGATTGACTCCCAGCACTGCACGGAACAATTCTTTCTTCTTAGAGACACATGCTCTCCATCACCGTGACCTTCACCTCAGAGGGTTGTTTTTGAAGTGTTTGCCAACGCTGCTCTTCACATGCCCACGCACGACTTCCCAGTGGATTGACTGCCTGCTTTTGCTCTCCCAGGTGCCAGTCCCGAGCTGCCCGGACTTTACCAGCACATCAGAAGCCAGAGTGTCGGCCGTACTGGGAGAAGGATGACCCTTCCATACCGCTGCCCTTCGACCTCACAGACGTGGTAGTGGAGCTCAAGAGTCTCCTTCTGGAATCGAAGCCCTAGAAGGAGCCCGAGCCTCGGCTTCAGAGAGAAGCCATGTCCTTGGCTCCCCCCCAACACACACACCCCCATCCCTGAATGAGTGCAAGTGTCGACTTTTCCTGGCTCATAGGTTGTGAGATCTGGGTTTCAGTTTGAAATAACTAGGGAATGAGGCCAACGAATATTGGAATGTTCAAAATAGCACAGTATTATAGTTTTATTCGGTATTAAACCAGAACTTTCCCCCCAAAATAATACCCAAATTTTTTTTCATGGATGCCCTTTAGCCCCCTCCCCCCTCTATAAAAAAAAGACAGCATCAGCAATGAGCTGAGCCTGTGAGAAACCCCACCGAGTTTCTTCCTCAGCCACCCCCCTCAGAGACTCGGGGTGGATAAGACAGCTTGAGTCAGTCACCCCGGCTTCTCACCATACCCTCTAGCAACTGGGTCACCCAAGATGGTAGCTGCTAGCCCACTGTTGCTACTCAGACTTAAATCTAGCTTTCATTTTAACTCAAGATCCGTTCCTCAGCTTTCTGGGCCACATTTCAAGTGCTGAAAGCCATGTGTGGCTAGTGCCCACTGTTTTGGGTGACATGGATAGGGGACATTTTCATCATTATAGGATGTCCTCTTGGACGGGATGCTTGAGAACTTGAGAGCAGGCACCGCCCCCCCCCTTCTCACAGCTGCTGCTCCTGGGGGCAGGGTTAGAAATCACAGGCTCTCCTCCAGACAAAGGTCAGTGGGAGACTAAGAGCTCTGTGCTCCATACACAGGAGGAGAGAGGGGCTGATAAAGGAAGTAGAAGCACACTGTCTGCATGGGGCTTCCTTGATCTAAATGACAGAGACCAGCCATGTCTACAGTGCTTCATGGATTTACCCAGGATAGGGTGGCTTTTTCATAGGATTCCTCCATGCATAGGTAGTGACAGGTGGCATAGAGCTTGAAGGAACCTATGACACTGGGACATCAGAGACTAGACAGAGGAGAGGGCAAGCCTGGATTCACAATTCAGTGTGCCTGGATTAAGACTGAGACCCGTTCTGTGACCTTGGGCACATTCTTGTGGTCCAGCTTCCTTGTCTGTATAGTGGGGATGCTAAAGACACCAAGTCCTAACGGGAAGATTAAGTGAGGGGACCTAGCTACCAACCTAGAACAATGTCTGGCCTCCTGCTCAATACCCAGTAAATATTAAGAGTTTCCAAAGCTGACTCAGATGTGGCCATTTTCCTCTTCCTCTGAGATCCCAGCTCCAGTCATGTCTCCTGACACCATTAACCCATCTTTCCCTTTCTGTCTTTTAGTGTCCCCAGAAATGGTAATGACAGCCCCTCTCCTCAGCCCATGACCCTTTTTTATGGCTGTTCAGAGCTGCTTAAACGCTAAGGTGGAGGCATCCTGAGAACAGTGTCTGCTACAGCCAGGAGGACCTCCCTGGTTCAAGGTGTTCATTTGTCTCTATGGTGTTAGTTGTAGAAAAGACACATTTCACAGGACCCAAGTCTTTCAGACCTTGACTCGCTCCCTGATGTCTCAGAGCCTCAATTTCTTCATCAGTAGAGGTGATTCTCACAGGGGGTTGAGACAGATTAAGTGACATGATATAGCTAAGGAGTGAATGACTTAAGATGCCACGGACTGAGCCCCCACCTCAGACCATCTAGCCGTGTGTTTTATTGATACCCCGTGGCATTTCCTCTTTAATTCCATTAGTTACTAATATTAAAGTTGAGAGATTTCATAGAAAATAAACACCTGCATTGTCTTTAGAATTCAGAACACCTGGCAGGCAGTCCTAGGCCCCCATCCACAGGGTGGTGGTTCCGTAACGTCTTGCTGTGACCCTCTGTGCTGTGCCATAGACCTTGCTGCTCCCTTTCACCATTTAATGTAAACCTGACCCCTTCCCATCCCAAGCCTACTTGCTTGTCTCCTTGTCGTAGCAATCACCCCAACTCTTGTGGATTACTCCTGAATTGTATTCCTGAGCTGCTTATACTGCTACTTTGTGTGCTTCAATTCATATATAATAAAGAATGAAGGGATAAACTAAAGGGGGTGTGTGCCTTCCTTGCTCACCATCAGTGGGTCTGCTCTGCTGGCCAGAGTGGGCCCTGGGTGCTGACAGTGATTCTCAGACCCTCGGAGAGGACCTGTACACGCACAGCAGAGACTATGAGAGGTGAGGTCTCATTTCTCAGAAGGAATGATGGTTTTCATTACATCACATGTGCTTCCTAAGAAGTATGGGGGAGGGGGTAAAGAATGGAAGGCAAGAGACAGGAAAAAGGTGGCTGGTGTGGCACTGACCGTTCCTTTGTAGCTGCCAATCCACAGGGATGACCCCGGGGACTCTGGACCTGTGGGGGTGAGTATTGATGGGGAGCCAGCATCCCTGGCCTGGGCCCATCTTGCCTTAGCAGCTCCTGCCTGGCTTCCTACCAGGCTTCCCTGGATGACAGAGCCAAGCTCCCTGATGAAATGTGACTTAAGTTAAGAGCCTTTGCACTCAGAAGCTTCTGACCTTCCTCTTTCCAGTTCCCAGTAGTATGGAGAAGCCTAGGTCTGGTCCTAGGCTAGGTATCTGCCTTCCAGAGTGCCAGGCTCACAGAGCCTGGAGTGCCCCAAATAGGAACTTGCACTATCATAGGAAGACAGACAGTCAACTAGCAGGTAAGTATCAAGATCATTCCTACATGCTTGTGCTTTAAAGGAAGACTGGGTAGGGGATAGAGGAGTGCCAGGAGATCATTAGGAGGCAGGAGGGAGGGGCATTTCAGGAGAAGGAACCCACAAGGAAGGGAAAGGGGCCTTCGGAGCACAGGTGAGTAAAGGGAAGGGAAGAATTGGGAAGATACAAATGGACCTGAGGCAGGGGTCCTGGGGGTTCCTTCACGGACTCAGAGAGACAGGAAGGCTTTATGAGGGAGACTTGATGAGATTTTTTTTCTTTTTGCTGTGTGTGTTATGTGTGTGGTGTATGCATGTGTATGTGCCCTTGCAGTGCTCCATGCACTGTCCTGTGGTGGGGAGCACTTGCCTGTGGTGGCTGGAGAGAAATGTCAGGTGTCCCACCCAATGGCTTTCCATTTGTTCTTGTCTGTTGCTGCTTTTCAAAAGCCCAGGAAATTCCTTGGTCTCTGCTCCCCTTTGCAGGACTGGAGTTGCAGGTGCACGGGCCCACAGCCAGATGTTTACATGGGTTCCGGAGACTTGAACTCGGGTGGTCTCAGGCCCTCACCCTTGCACAGGAAGCACACTTAGCCACTGAGCCATCTCTCCAGCCCCTTGAGATAGCTTTATGCTTTCCTTGATCCTCTAACTACTAACTAGATTCCAAGGCTCATTGAGGACACCCATGGCTCTGTCTCAGGGAGCACCTTGGCACCTCCTGGTGAGTACCTATGCTCCATATCCACATTCACTCCTGCTCTCAGCAGCCTCCCCCTGGGATGGTTTTCTAGACAGAAAAGAACAGGGTCATGGTATGGCTTGAGACACAATTTTAGTAATAAGCTTCCAAATCCATCACTAACTGAATGGAGAGATGCCAAGATGAGATTCCACCCACCCTGTTGAATGTTCACAGGCTTTGTGTGTGTTTCCAGGGAAGGTATTTTCTAACGTAACTTAATTTTTTTTTTTAATTTTTGCCTGCTCTAGTTAAGGCTGATTTTACCACTTGGGCAAATTGCATCCATTTGGATCCATGCCACGCTAAATACTGTTTATTCTGGAGATCTGTCAGAGACAAGCCCAGGGAAGACAAGGGGACTCGGATTTGAAAAGGCAATTTTCATCCAAACAGAATCAGATGGAACGGAGCGGCGCGGATTAAAAGGCGCTGAAGTGGTAATGCCGTTTATCCAGTTTGCCTTTGTTACTCTGTGATTAAATGGTATTTTTAATTAAGTTTCATTGGGAACCATAGGTATCGTGGTGGTGAAATCAATTTGACAACCATAAAGAGGGAGGGAAGGCCCAGGCGGGTTGTAATGACCGTCACCATGACTGTGGGGAGGGCCAGCAGCTCTCAGAGAATGGTGGGAAGGCAGGCTGAGACTAGGAGCTCTGGGTTGTCAGGGAAAGGAATACACTGCTCTTTCCCTCACTAGCCCAAGATACCCCAACATGTTCCAGAGCTGGCTAGAATCTTCATGAAAAGGCTAAAGGGTCTGCTTTTTGTTTCTGTCTTACAAAGAAGAAAACTTAAAGTCCCCTCCCCCCAGGCCACCTGTTGCAGTGCCCCTCCCCCCATAGCCCACCAACCTGACACCCATTCTCTCCACACAGTTCTGGGTCTCCTCTCTGATCCTTGAAGATGTAAGGACTCCCTGGTCTCTAGCCCGCATCCTCAGACAATGGAAACTAGTGCCCTCTGCACACTTCTCTGTTGATCCAGGGAACTTTCATCAGATGGCCCAAATCCCGAGTCCTGAGTGCAGACAGGAGAGCTCTGGATGAAGACTTCCTGGCTTTGCTGAACCCTGAAGCTGCCTTTTCTTTCACACCTCTCTTCTGGTCTACAAAATAAAAGGTCTAGTAATGTGTCTATCACCCGAGAGAGTTGTAAAGAGTAAGCAAGCTCATGTACATAGAACGTGCCTCCCACAATGCCCTTCAACAGAGGTGCTAGCTGTTCCCAGAGTCGCTGCTTTATGACCTAGGCAAATGGCTCAACCTCTCTGGTACAGTCCTTGTTGATATAATGGGGAAGTTGGCAGTGCTAGCTAGCTTATGGAATGGTTCAATCCTCCATGACTGTGGTCAGTGACTGTCATCTTGTCTGATACTTACTAATCACCTGATACACGTAAATTACTGTAATGATCTGTGCCCCAACCAAAATATTCCAGAGTCACCAAGAGTAGAGATACATATAGCTTGCTTAGGAAGAAGAGAATGTTACCATCTTGATGGCTTCCATTTTTCCCCCTTAGACAGATGGCCTGGAACTTCTGAATGAGATACTATAAAAAAATGGCGCCAAAGCCTAGGGGAGGTAATCAACAGCTTTTAATTTGGCCAAGTAATCCACTCAATGATGGGGAGCCTTGAACTGGAACTTGGGACTAGGGGCGGAATACATTGGGAACCAAAATCTTAGGACTCCAAAAAGAAATTCACTTTACAAGTGATTTACAAAGAGGCTACTCACAATAGAATCTAGCCAATTCAGAAATGTGTATCTCAGTTAACCTATACTGATCTCACGCTCCAATGGCGATTCTGTTTGTATTTTTCAGAAGACAGCGAGAGAGCTGTGGCTCTTCCAACCCTACCAACGAGCCACAGGCCAATGGCTGACATCCTGGCAAGAGATGAGACACCCAAGCCTACTGTAGAGGATCTACATGGAACCCTGCAGAGAATGTGGATAAACAAGAGACCCATAACCACAGCCAATCAGTCAACCCAGGATAAGCCATTGATCTTCAACACAACCTAAAGCAGAAGTACAGAGGCCCCTAAGACCTCAACAATAAAGCAGCCAGGAACTGAGTGGAAGAGGGGGCGGAAAGATTGTAAGAGCCATGGTGGAGGAGAATATCCAGAGACATGGCCCCTCCTCAGTAACAACATACAAAGGGTTGGGGGTGGAACCAGGTTGACCCCTAGGCTATCCATAACCCCCATGGACCGATCCAGTTTGCCCATGGAGAAGGATACCCAGCTGATTGGGGACAGGGAAGAGGGAAATCATGGAATTGGGGACACCAACACATTTGCTCATTAAGTGTATCTAATTATGGATAATAAAGAAATAAAATAAAAAATGATGTCTTAGTACTCCTATTACTACAGCGGGATTAGGTCACCCCTTGCAATCTTAGATTTGCTTTAAAAACATTCTTGCCATCCCCTTCTAATGGATGAACTGTGTACAACAATTGTTTATTGACTGGAATGCCTAAGGACCAGGGTCAGCCTGCTCCCGGGGAAAGGAAGCATTAATTAACTCCCAGCATTAGATGCAGTGATCCTTTCCCAATGATGCAGTCCGTGACTTTGTTCACATTTCCTTTTCATCAGTCCTGAAAGAATCGAGGTAAAATAGTTCCCCCCCTGCACGTGTGTGTCAGGCTAAATGGATCGCACAGATACAGATCTGCTTGGCTGTCTGCACTTGCCTTTAGACAAAATTCATCAATTTTACAAAAGCCACAGACTCACCCCAGCACCAATACAAATGAAGGACTTCCCTTTGTTTTAATGTGTAGCTTCCTGCTGAACGGTGGGAAGAGCCGGCCTTGGACACTCACCATGCTCTACAGATGAGGATGAAAAGATCAAGGAATTACTTTTGGGAAAGTGAAAAGGTTCAGGTGCACTTGGAGTCCTTCAGACCCTCTTAGTGGGTGACTGTGCATGAAACACCTCCACATGGGCATGCTTGGTGTCAGAGACCACCTGTGGGGCTGGTTGGGGGGGGTTGGCTTGATGATAGAGCAGTTGGCTTGATGATAGAGCACTTGCCTGGCTCTATCAGGACTTGGGTTTCTTTCATCCATAGCTCTGCCAAAAAGTGGACAAAAAGAACAAACCACTAACCATCACTCCACCCTCTTGTCTTTCTAGTTGGAGAGATACAGAGACCATCTGTAAGCTGGAGGGATCCCCACAGTCCTGTGCCCTCAGTGTACGTCCTCCCCTCGGGGAGGAAGCCCATGCAAACCAAGCGGGGTGCTGTTAATATTAACAGTGAAATCAGCTTAACTTCCTGGGGGATGGATTGCCTTATTTCTCCCTATCACACAGGCACAGCGTGAGGCTCACTCTGGAAGCGTCAACAGCAAGAGCACGCCTCCTACAGGAATGGTCATGAGGAACTATGCTAAGGTTCCCTCTTCCATTTTTTTCAGATTCCATACACCCTTGGAAAAATGTCAGACCCCAACTGGGATATGTCAGCCCCCATCACGTGACCTTGGAGATACAAAGCTATGGGTTAAGCGAACATGCTGCCATTCTTTGCAAAACTGCTATCTCCTGCTAAAAACCCAGTTTACCTTTCAGATGGGAGATTGGGTTTTTTACTTCAGAGCAAGCACGGTTAACCTGCCAACCCCCAAGCCCACAAGGGATGATTCCGTTTCTCAGAGCTGCAAAAGCTACTTCAGGGAACTCAGCGAGCATGAAAACCTGGGCCCCTGCTCCCCTCCTCCCCCCACTTCAGAGGGAGATTTCCACTTGATTACAGTGTGATTAGAGTTGGGAAGGGAGCAAACAGGTATATAGGATTCCCATTGTCCTCCCTAGTCTGCTCCTCACCAGGGTCAGGCTTAGAGGCATCCCAGTGACCATGCAGACAATCAGGCCCTGTTTACCATGGACGCTTAGCTTTCTCTCTGCAGCGTATTTCATACGTGCCCCTTGATCAATGGAACGATCTGTCAGAAGTCATTACAGCCCCCACTAGCTTGAATGCATTCAAAGCTAAACTATTGGATCATTTAAGGGCCGCGGTGATTGTTTTTAATATACTGTACATTGATTTCTCCCTGTGAGCAGCAACATAAGTTTGAAACTAACTGTGTATGACTAAGGCCTCATTTGCTGTCTCCAGTCCTCTGTGAGAAGCATGCCTTCATTCGACCAGAAAGGTCTGTGGATACTTTTCAAAGCAATGCAGACCCTGTTAAGAGCTCCCAAGGTTTAGACTGGGTAGAGTTGTTATGGTATTTTTTTTCCAGAGCTTTCTCCCATTTCTTTGTGCCCATGAAATGAGCTATGCGTGCAGAATGGGAGCAGAATCCCTGCCAAGGGCCTCGAGTAAAAGGCAGTGGGGGAAATTGTCCTGAAAGCATGAAGCCCGGCAGAGGCCGACAGCCAAGTGAGCCTGACAGCCTTGGGCCAATGAAAGTCTGTGGCCAGCACAATGCAGCAGAAGTATGGCTGCGTTGAGGACATCCTTGCTGGGCGTGATGACCCGTTGAGCTGAAGGGCTTTTGGAAGAGCCAGGTGAGAAAGCCAGCCAAGGCAGGTAGCACTGTTGGCCGCCATATTGCCAACTATCCTTGTATTAACTGTTCTTTTAGCCTTAGTGAAAGCAGAGGCATCTAACGAATACCTGTTGATTCCTCTTAAATCCCAAACTGGGCCAGAAGCACCACGACCCTGGTCTTGAACAGCATTTCCCGTCCCTACCCTCTGCTCATCTTCATTCAGAGCCTGAGAATGGGGGAGCAGCTTGACCACAGGAGCAAAATCAGGAAGCCCAAGTAGAAGTAATTGTGCATCGCCCCCATTTTACAGATGTGGCGATTGAAGCCCAGGTGGGTGGAGTTAAATTATTTAAGGTGAATTATGCAAATTGGGGTCCATATTTCTGGCATCTAACAGAATTGGGAAAGAATATTCTTAAGTTCACTTCCTAAATAAATGTAAGTTCTCTTGCATAAGGTGACTTTAGGTCACATACAGGAATGGCCTCCTCTATCTACAAATTCTGTCCCAGAAAGAAGCAATTTTGTCAATCTGGAAAATAGGGTGTGTGTGTGTGTGACATTAATTGGTTTTTCCTAGAGTCCCAAAGGGGCACAGGATTTTGGTTAGTTTCAGTGTCTGAACAAGTCATTGTTATAGATGTTCCTCACAGAGGATATAAAATTCATAAAGGCCAATATTTATCATTCAAAATAATGACAGAGCTGGGCCTGGTGACAGGGGTCTGTCATCCCAGCTACTCAGGAGGCTGAGGTTTGCTCAAAGTTTAAGGCCTGTCTGGGCTACATGTAGAGTGAATTCAAGGTAAGTTTTGGCCACTTTACAAAACTCAAAAAATATATATTTTATTTATTTACTTGTAAGTAGAGAGAGAGAGAAAGGGACTATGGGCACCCCAGGGCCTCTTGCCACTGCAAACGAATTCCAGATGCATGTGCCACTTTATGCATCTAGCTTACATGAGTACTGGGGAGTTGAACCCAGGCTATCAGGCTTTGCAAACAAGCACCTTTAACCATTAAGCCATCTCTCCAGCCCCTAAACTTTTTTTTTTAAGGGAGGAGGGCTGGGGAATGTAGCTCAGTGGTAGAGCATTTGCCTGGCATGTGTACAGCTCTAGGTTCAATTCCCAGGACCACAAAATGATAACACATCAATCAAAAGTCACAACCGTAAAACCCAGAGCAGAAGTCAGCAAAGCACAGTCCCTAGCCAAACCTGGCCCTCGAGTGATCAAATAAAGTTTTATTGGGACCTGGCCATTCATTGTCTGCTATAGGACCCACATTCTGTCTCCTCTCTATCTTTCTTGCAAATATATAAATAAAAAATATTTTTAAGAGAGATCCCACCCATACATTGTGCTCAGGGAGCTTAGGGCGGTGCAGCTGGAGTGTGTGGAGATAGAAGAGAGACCTCTACCCCAAGTGGCTGCCAAGCACAAGCTGAGCACCATGCAATCTATTGAGCACTGGGCAAGAAACTGTCTGGACACTTGGCAAAAAGAACTATCTGGTGGTCCCTAAACATGACAGAGGATTTACAGCATCTTTAGCCATTAGGGATGTAGATTAAAGCCACAGTGATGGGACACACACCCACAAGAGGGCTGTCCTTTTTAAAGTAGTGATGAATGACATCTTGTGCTAATGGGAAAGCATAGAAACTGAGTCGCTCTTCCATTGCTGATGAGAATGTCGTGGAACATCCACTCTGACAAGAAGATTGGGGATTTCTTCTACAACTGAATATGTATTGACCATAAGATCCAGACATTGCAGTCTTGGATGTTTTGTCTCTGAGACATGAAACCTATATTCACCCAAAGCCTGTACATGACTGCACATAGCAGCTTTAGTTATGATAGCCTCCACCTCTAAACAAACAAAAGCAGTCCAGTGAAGCTTGGTACAGCTATATCATGGAATACCACTCAGCAGCAAACAAGGACTGAACTACTGGATGGATCTCAAGACCCCAAACCCCAATGTCAGGTGGTTGCTGGCTGTATGACTCTAGTAGGTAACCAGGAAATAATGAAGCCAGGTCCCTAGCTAGGGTTAGGAGTGAGGTTGACTGCAGAGGTCAGCATGGTCAGACCCAGTGATGGCTGAGCACCCCTGTATCCTGACGGTGTTGTATTTGCCCAAGTCTACATATGTATTGAATTGTATAGAACTGCATGTGATTTGTGAATGGAAACCTTGAATGAAATCTGAATTATTGGAGCAGCTTCAGTTTTCTGGTTTCAATAACATTGTATTCATGCAAGATGTTTCCGTCGGGAAAACTCGGTGTGAAGCTGACACAGAACCTCCTTGTCCATTTGTTTTGCAACTTCCTGTGAATGTATAATTATTCCAAAATCAACACACATTGAAACTAGGCCAGGAGACAGTATGCTAGCTTCTAGCATGGCTCCTCACCCCAAACCCTATGGATTTTCATGAGACATTTGCAGTGCATAATTTCACGCATGGATCCTCTCTAGAAGCACAGAGGCTCTCATGCTGTGGACAAGTGAGTGACTTCCCCTGGGCATGGCTGCTCTAGCCTTATACATGTCTCCAGGTGGACAGCTGTCTCACCACTTGTGGGTGTGTAGCAGTGACCTTCTCATGATTGGGACAAATCACTCTACCAGAAGGAAAGTGACATTTCATCATGGTGGGGAAAGCTGGTTCACATTGCCACCAATCAACAGGGAGGAAGCAGCAAGAGCTAGCATCATAGCCCGCCCCCAGGAACACATTGAGTATGAGGCTTCATTAAGTATGAGGCTTCATTACAGACACTTGAGTCTATGGGAGGGATTTCACATTCAAACCATCACAGAGGAATGAGACTTGTCTAAACAAGGCAGGGTGGTTGGTCACACGCAGGTACCTTAGGCAGCCTGACATGGCCTTTCACCAAACAGATTTGGGCTATGCTGGCATAGGCTGTGCTCTGAAGTCCTGTGAAACCCAGTCGTAGAAGCAGTAAGCTTTGCTTGGCCACTCCAAGTTCAGCGGGCTTCATTCCCAGTGTTGCGGTCAACTTTCTAGTTGCTGCACAGGAAGAACCCAAACAAAAGCGGCTTGTGGAGGAATGGGTTTATTTGGCTTATGGACTCGAGGGGAGACTCCATCCTGGCAGGGAAAATGATGGCATGAGCAGAGGGCTGGACATCACCTCTTCCACAGCACTGCAAACAGCGGCAGGAAGGTGTGCCAAACACTGGCAAGGGGGAGCTGGCTTATAACCCCCCAAAGCCTGCCCCCAACAACACAGCTCTAGCAAGGTTCTAATTCCCAAACTTCCATCAGCTGAAGATTGATCACTGAGAACACATTCATTTTGTTTGTGGGGGACACCTGGATCAAACCATGACACCCAGGAATCCCACATTCCTATTACTTATTTATTCATAATTCCTTTATTTTTTCAGATGAGAAAATTTAGTCACAGAGAGGCTCAGTAACTTGCTTCAGTTCACGCAGCAAGTAGCTGGCAAAGGTGAGAGTTCCACTCATGGAGTCTAACTCCACAGCCTGAGCCTCTGGCCTCTGCCTCTCTCAACTTAGAAGGTGGCAGTGGAGACTTGCTATGCTGCCATTGGACAACAACAGCACTGTGGGGTAGATTATACCCACATCCAGGGCCCTCCGATCTTCCCATGTGTAGCCATAGACTCTGGGCGAGTTGCTCAGTTTCTCCACGCCTTAGCTTTCCCTCTGTATTGTGGGCGTAGTCCTCACACCCATGCTTGAGATGGAAGAAAACGCACAGAACACAGCCTCATCAAGACCTGTAGTGATGTCACACATGTTAATGAGAGAATGTTATTAACTATTAATAATAATCACATAATTAGCTATTGATGCTGGGTGCTGGGTGCTCTCTGGTGCTGGCCGAGTGGTCACTCATGGAGGGGGACAGCCTCTGTTTGGGCATCGCTGCATGAGAACAATTTCTGGTCCCTGATGAAAGATGAAGGGAAGTGCTCTCGAGAGTCCCGCTCTTTGGCCACACAGGCTATGGCCGCTGCTCTTGGTTGGCCAGCAGAACTAGATGGTAAGATCCTGTTGCTGAAGACACCACACTCTGGGTGCTGGGCGTGGAGTAATGAAGCTGGGGCTGAGCTGGAAGCTTCTTCCCTGTGGCTAACGTTCACACTGTTGCAGAACACTGTGAAGGCTGCTGGGGGAGAGCTGTCATCAACAGCCTTACTAAATCGTGGACCCTGCCTGCTATACTTTGGCAGTCAAGATGTGCCCTCTGGTGCAATGGTGGCCTGACTTTTGGGGGGATGGTAACCAACTGGTCCCGGATTGGATTTGTGGCTCACTCTATGGGCTGCGAGGATTCATGCCTGACACTTATGGCTGGGAAGGTCATAGGCCTTAGGGAGAGGCTACTACTGATGTTTGGATAAATGGGTATGTTGTGCCCATCCAATTGCCCTGTAAATGTTTACATTTATACCTATAGCTTTGTGCTATTCTCACCTTTGGTCAGAGAAGTTTCTTTCAGCAGGTAGTACTAACTTCTGAGGAGGCTCAAAATTTTCAAAGGGGACTGATGAGTATTCAGCACTAAGAGAAACATCTCTACCATCCCCTCAAAGTCTCAGAGAACGTTCCAGAAGAGGGGGAGGAAAGCCTCTTCCTAAGAGTTCGAAGTAGTTTGTTTCAATAGCGACCTTACTGAGATGTTTGTAAGATTACAGAATATGTCTCGTGGATTTTAAAGTGTTTTCCCCCCAGTTCTTACAGCTGATGTCAAGGTGTGTCTTACAACGGTGACATGTCATCCAGCGTCATTTAATTGGCCTTGCTTTATTTTTCCTTTCTTCATGACGCACCGGCTAATGGTGCACCTTAAAACCAAATGAACCTTTGAATCAATGAAATATGACATCTGAAGTTTCCATTATCATTTTCTCTGGAGAGCTCAAAGCGCACAGTTCTGCTGGATTACTGATAAAGATAAAGATGCCAGGGCTGTGGAGGTGACTCAGTGAGCAAAGTGTGAGTACCTGAGTTTGCATCCCCAGAACTATGTGAAAGAGAGATGCAGTAGCTAGTGTTTGTCACCCCACACCGCCTACAATGAGAGAGGAGGTGGACACAGGAGAATCCTGGCAGCTCTCAGACAAGGTGGCAGGTGAGGACTGGCACTCGGGGCTGTCATCACATTTATATCCACAGACACACACATGAACATCACACACATACACATAAAAAATAATTACCTAGGGTTGGAGAGGTGATTCCGTGGTTAAAGGAACTTGCTTGCAAAGCCTGACAGCTTGGATTTGATTCCCCGGTACCCACATAAAGCCAGATGCACAAAGTGGCTCATGCATCTGGAGTTTGTATGCAGTAGCAAGAGGCCCTGGAGTGCCCCTTCTCTCTTCTCTTTCTCTCCCCTTCTCTCTCTCTCTCAAATAAATTAATATTTAGAAACTAACATAAAAGACACACCATAAGCCACTCCCCCAGGTTAGCAGCCCTGGGATCTGCAATTACTTGGTTCCTGTGGACAGGAGGGTAGAATTTGTTGCTGATTTTTTAAAAAATAGTTTATTTATTCATTTTCAAGCAGAAAGATACAGGAGACAGATGATGAGAGAGAGAGAGAGACAGAGAGAGCACCAAGGCCACCACTTTGTGGATCTGGCCTATGTGGGTATTGGGGAATTGAACCGGGGGCCTCAGGCACTGGAGACAAGTGCCTTAACCACTGAGCAATATCTCCAGCCCGCTGATTTTTAATTGTTACTATTCTTCTAAGAATTTCTCCTCTCTCTCTCTCTTTTCTGTTTCTGCTTTTTCTGGAATTTGCTGAGGGATTTCTTCGTTTTGGAGTCCACAGTGGTTCCATCTGCGAAAGCCACTATCAAGGGGAGTGTGGCGTGGAAACCCAGGCCTCCCTGCACACCACAGGCAGTGTGCATTTAAACAAGCTGTGACTTTGATTTAAGAATTGGACTCGATGGGTAATATATCCAGGGCAGGAGATGATGATGTATTTACCATTTCCATCAGAAACATCAAATTCTGTATGCGATGTGTTTATTTCTCTGAGTGGTTATGCGTTTAATAAATAATGTTCTCAGTGGGTATTATTTTCACTTCAGTGTTTAATACCTGCACAGTATGTCTCAGATTCAGAGTTGAATGGCACCTCATAAATTATGAGCCGTTATTAGCTGCTTTCTCGTTGTATCTTAATTATTAGGTTGAAAAGAAAGGGCAGACTTTTATAAGCATTCATATTTTCTGTTTACAAGGCTTTTACTGACGTCTAATAAATTTAATTACCTCTAATAGGAAGAGGAAATGAAGTTCTATTTAGCAAATTCATAGCTTTAAATGTGCCTTGTAGGTTTACGAGGATGGCAAGCTTCAGGAAGGTGAAAGCTATTCAGAGAGCCGCAGTTTCTGGGTTCAACTAACTGCGAAACTGTTAAGTTATTTTTGTTTCCATTTTATTGCTTAACCTCCAGGGTAAACTTCAGGCTACCTAAGAAAGCTGCCACTTGGGAACTTTAAACTTTCCATCTGTACCCCACAGGGCCAGAGCAGAATCCTGTATTAAAGGAACATTTTTCAAACATAATTTTAAATTTGGAAATTGATTGTGTCTTGACCTACTTATTTCCCAGAGCTGTTCCCTTCTGAATGCATTGTTGTGTTCAGATTCTCAATCTACTGTTCCCTCAGTAGAGCTCCCAGCTGGGCAAAGGGGGGAGGGGCAGTCATGAGCAACAAAGACCTGTGCCATCACCAAGATCATCCAACCAGACCGGTGACAACCTTGACTTGGCCGCAGAGAAGAACCAGCCCGTCCACCAGCCACTTCGTAACAGGCCATCATCAGAGGTGGTCTGCTGAGGCAGAGGCTTTGGTTGGAGCTTTGGAGAGAGTCCATACATTACAAACAGAAATCAGGTAGTTCTTTGGATTTATGTGGGCGCTTTACATAGAATCAGGATTTCTGTTTGTTATTTCCTATGCAGACAACTCTTGGAAAAACCATAGTACCTAGTGAAAACTTTTCTTTCTTTCTTTCTTTCTTTCTTTCTTTCTTTCTTTCTTGCTTGCTTGCTTGCTTGCTTGCTTGCTTGCTTGCTTGCTTGCTTTTTTTTTTTTAGTCTGTCTTCAAAACTATGAAACAGCCAGGCATGGTGGTGCATACCTGAAATCCTAGCACTTGGAAGGCTGAGGCAGGACGACAAGTTCAAATCCAGCCTTGACTGCATAGTGAGTTTCAGTTTTATTCGGGGGTCACAGAGTAAGACTCTCCAATGTATTTATTTCTCTGAGTGGCTGTGTATTGGGTATTAGTAAGAAGGTCATGTGGATAGATAGTTACCTCTTCAAATAGACCTGGGACTTCCTCTTACTATGGTAGACAGTAGCTGTTACTCTGAAACTGCCTTGGCCTTGACCCCAGTCCTGTCTGGTCCTCACCCCACTCCCCTCCCTGCAGCCTGCTACCTCAGAGTCCCATCATTCCTTGATTTTTCCAAGCCCTTACTTGTGCTCCATGTGATTTCCACTAGGACATCCCAGAATTCTGCTAGCCCTTCCCACCACTAGTTCTGTCCTTGTTTGGGATCCATAGCAGAGACCAAAATTAGCTTCCCATCTAAGGACAGGCTGCTGAGGTAGTCAGGTTTTCTTTTTTTCTTCCCTCTTTGTGTATTGTTGTTGAAGGGGGTGATGTCTCTGGATATTCTCCCCCACCATGGCTCTTACATTCTTTCCGCCCCCTCTTCCACTCATGGTGGGTGAGTTTTGAGTCTGCTTTGTTGTGGAGATCTTAAGTATCTCTGGACCTTTACCCTGGGCTGTGTTGGGTATCACTGGTGTCTGTCTCCATTGACCTTTCATGGGTTATCAGACTTGCTGTGGTGATTGGTCTCCTGTTTGTCTCGTCACTTTCTTGTAGGTTTCATTTGGGCCCTATGTGAAGGCTAGGTGTGGTTTGTCTCCTGCCAGGATGTCAGCCATCATCTAATATCTTGTTGGTGGAATTGGGTGTCCCAGGCTCTCTCAATGCCTTCTGAAAAATACAAGCAGAATCTCCATCGGAGAGTGAGATCAATATAGGTTAAATGAGACAACATTGCTATTTTTACTAGCTCCCAATGGGTGTAGCCTCTCTGTAGCTCTCTGGTAATAGGAATTTCCCCTTGGATCCTGAGTTCTTGGTCCCCATAGGATTATGCCATGGATCCCAGTTCCAGTTAAGGGTTCCTTGTCACTGAGCGGATCTCTTAGCCAATCAGTAAGCCGATGATTACCCTCCTTGGCTTAGTGCCACTATTGCACAGATGAGCATTTCTTATATTTTATGGCCACTTTGATTTCTGAGAATTGCTTATTCATAACATTTGCCAAACAGTCCTTTTCATGAGTTTGTGGGAGCACTTTTACATGTTTGGATATTATCCCTCTGTTGTGGATGATAAAATTTTTTAGTCCATCATCTCAAGTTCAATGCTGTTTACAGTATCTTTAATCATATACATGGTATCTTTTATCACACATAAGCATTTGATTTTTAGCATCAAATTTGTAAATGTTTTCCATGATTACTGCTAGTCTTACAAGCTCACATTACAAATCACTCCTTGTTTTCTTCTGGTACTTTTCTGTTTGGTTTTCTCCCTCAGATCTCAAATTCATCACACATTTTGGTGATCCGTGTGAGTAAAGACACTACAACCCAGCCAGGAATCCAGTTGCTTTAACAGGGGGCAATGCGTAATCAACTGCTTCTCAAGTGAAAATTATGCTAACTTCTAATTGTTAAAAAGTCATACCGAACACGGAGAAAGGTTCTATCAAACAAAGGCGGAAAAAGTCTTGATTCGGGAGGGAGGGAAAGAGTTGAGTCAGAGGAGAGAGATTCATCTTAAATCTGCGCTGGAGGGAAGGGGTGAGGAGGGATCTCATGTGGATTCTTGGAGGGGGGACCATGGGAGATGGGGGAAGTTAACATGGGAAGCCTGAGTTTTCTTGGTGAAAGAGCGGACAGTCATTTGCAGAAAGCAGTAATCGAGGACATTCACGGATATCAATCAGCTCATCATGGAGGTTTGCTCTAAGGTAGTGTGGGAGTGTTCAAAACAGTGGTCAAGTTTGTCATTTGGAGCCATCGTCTGATGACATCTTCCACCCTCCACCCCACACCCTAGTACCTCCACACGTGTTGCTGACCTGTGGTCCTTCTGTCTGTCCACTGCTGCATCTCTGGCATCCAGAACAGCACGAGTTACAGGTCCAATGGATGGTCATGGGAACCATGGGCGCTTGGATTGCTGGAGGATGCAGAAGGCTTTGATTTTCCTGAGATTCTTGGGTGGTAGTGGCTGAAAGCAGACAGATCTCCTCTACCTCTGAAGACCCTTGTCTGAATCATTTAGACAAGGACACTGGCCACCCTGCACGATCTCCCACCCCAGCTTCTCCATTCAATTCACCAGCTATTTTCCTGACAGAAAGCTCTGGTGGATTCCACGCGCTGCCTCAAGTTCCTGTGTGGACTCCCAGCGTTTTCTGGAAATGTATGGAAGTTAGTGGATACACTGTTCTCTGTGCTGATTCCTACATTGTCCTCAGCCCTGTCAACGAGCTTGCTTTTGTCAGACTGAGACGCAATGCATCCATCACAGAACCCAGCCACTTGCAGTGCCCCGTTCTGTGATGTTGGTACATTCACAAAGGTGCACAGCCATCGCCACCACCTACCTTCAGAACTTTCCTGATTGCTTCAAGGAGGAGCTCTGTACCCGTTAGAAGTCACTCCTCAGCGCCTAGGATCCTTTACCTTCATTCTGCCTCCACAGAGGTGCCTCTCTGAACATCTCGGATAAATAGAGTCATAGAACATGGCCTTTATGCCTGGCTTCTTTTTCTCAGCAAAATGTTTTCATGATGCACTCACATCATACCATTCTTCACTTTATTGCTTGTTACGGATGAATAATGTTGTGTTTCCTACCTGTAATTTATCATCCAGGGACTGGTGTCTTCGCAGTTTACACATCCTGGCTTTGAACACAGTTTGTGTGTGAACATCTCTGCAGGTTCACTTGGATATATGCCTAGGAGTGGAAGTAAGTCGTGCACAGTCAGTAGCTCCGTGTTTAAATTGTGAAATTGCCTAGTTGTTCCAAAGCACCTGTTTTGGTCAGCATTCTAGTGGCTGTGCAGAAAGAACCCAAACAAAAGCGGCTTGTGGAGGAATGGGGTTTATTTGGCTTACAGACTCGAGGGGAGACTCCATCCTGGCAGGGAAAACGATGGCATGAGCAGAGGGGTGGACATCACCTCCGCCACAGCACTGGAAATAGCATCATTAAGGTGTGCCAAATACTGGCAAGGGGGAGCTGGCTTATAACCCCAAAAGCCCACCCCCAACAACACAGCTCTAGCGAGGTTGTAATTCCTGAACTGCCATCAGCTGAGGATCGATTGCCCAGAACACATTCTTTTTTTTTTTTGTGGGGGACACCTGGATCAAACCATGACAGCACCTTCCTTCACTGCTCTATTTATGTTTTCTCCAGCAGTGAACGGAGGCTCTGATTTCCCCACAGCATCTCCCATGCTTATTTCTAACCCTCCTTTTGACACTTATCCCAAAGGGAAGAAGTTCACTGTGGCTTTCATTTGTATTCCCCCAATGACTAATAGCATTATGCATGCTTTCTGTCATGTGTACATCTTTGGGAAAATATCTGCTCAGGTTTTTGTTTTGTTTCGCCCATCTTTTTATTGAGTTATTTCTGTTCTAAACAATGAGTGTGTGTTCTCTATGTATGCTGGATACTAGTCTCTTACCAGCTCTCTGAGCTGTAAATGTTTTCTCCCATGTTAAGGGTTGTCCTTTCCCCTTCTTGGTAAAATCTTTTGCATCACAACATTTTAAAATCTGATGATCTCCGATTGGCCTATTTTTTTTCCCCTTTGGG
Source organism: Zapus hudsonius (assembly GCA_004024765.1). Classification (NCBI taxonomy): domain Eukaryota; kingdom Metazoa; phylum Chordata; class Mammalia; order Rodentia; family Dipodidae; genus Zapus; species Zapus hudsonius. The sequence continues at coordinate 15,797 of PVHP010000031.1, read as the reverse complement.
CAGATGTAATGCCAAGGGGAATGTTTGGTTTTCTATCTGTCCAAAGGTTGTTTGTTTTGTTTGTTTTGTTTTTTGAGGTAGGGTCTCACTCTAGCCCAGGCTGACCTGGGCTATGTAGCCTCACTATGTAGTCTCAGTCTGGCCTCGAACTCACAGCAATCATAAGAGGATTAGGCGTGTCCCACCATACCTGGCTTGTCCAAAAGGTTTTTAAACGCCCTTTTGGTTGCTCAAGGCAGAACCAAGCAGTATCCAGACACTGCCCACACGAGTCTGCTGAAGGGATGTTCTTCTCCTATTTGAGGTGATTAGGGCTTCCAAAATGGTCTTAAGGGAGGTTACAAGCGAGGCTAAGAGGAGGAGAACTATACAACTGCTCCCAGAGGGTGTGTAGGATGGTGTTCAGGAAATGGATCGTAGGTTGGACGATACCCACTTTCAACTCCTTGAGCTCATTTGGGAGGAGCCCATAACTCCTACTTGCTCTAAAACTCTTTTGGAGATAGATAGGTGTAGTAAGGTGCTGAGCTTGCCCTGTGGTCTCTTGGCTTGTGGCCATGAATTGACCAAGTGACCGTCATCTACCTCCATGAGTGGCAGGCTCTGAGGAAAGAGGCCCTCCTCCTCTGGTCCTCATTCCCACGTCCTCTGCTTATCCTGCCACTGCTCAGGGGCGTCCCCCATGTCCTAACCTTTGAGCCACAGCAGCCCTTGTGACTATGAGTGACCAGTAGTGAAGGGTCATTATTCTGAGCCTGCATGGGACTCAGTCAGAGTAACATTTGGGGGAGCCTGGCCTCTCTGAGGGCATGAAGGATGTAGCAGAGCCCCGATAGATCCTGGCACTCTGGAATTTGGGGGTCTCTATGACTTGCTCAGGGAAGTCATCCCATCTGCCTAGGTTTCCTGAAGTCTTGCTTTCCGTACTTCCCCCACCTGCCTCTCTTGCCTTGGCCATCGTCCCACCCTGCAGTCTAGGGATAGCCAGGCCTTCAAAGAGGGACGCACTAGGGTTGGTTTATTTCTTTATGTGTGTATGGATTTATGGTACATGTGACGCAGCCTGTGTGTGGAGGTCAGAGGTCAATGTCAAGGTGTCTTTCTCCCTCAAACTAACTGCCAAGTTGCAAAGCAACATCAGACTGGCTGGCCTGTTGCTTTGGATTTTCCTGGCTCCTTTACCATTGTCACAGGCACGTCGGGGTCATAGATGCATGGGTCACTTTGTATCTGGCTTTATGTGGTTGCTGGAAATGGAACCCAGGCCAGCTGGCTTTGCAAGCATGTGTTGTAACCACCGAACCCTCTCCCCAGCCCCAGCTTGGTTAGGGAGTTACACCATTGAGGAGAGTTCAGCCAGCTGGAGGCAGGGACAGGAAGGCTCTCAGGACAGAGATGGAAGATAGGATGAAGTCACTGCCTAACAAGATGGATCTGTCACGCTCTCAGCCTCATGACCATGTCCCCAGGATGGATCATGCAATTGAAAAGCGAGCGAGAGACACCCTGCCTCCTTCTCATTTATCAGGACTTAGAGAAAATGAATCGGATTTGACGCTCTCTGGGGTCAGCACTGTGCGCCATTCCGTTTTAGCTGGGAGGTGGAGGGTCTGAAAGGTTAGCCTCCTGTCCCCAAGCTGTTAGCCGGCATTCAGAGAGGCTGAGGAAGTGAGGGGGCGGGGGAACAACATTAGGGAATGAAGTTTGCTGTCTTGACACCACTGGCCATGAAGGTTAAGGAGCAGTGACAACCGATGATTTCTCAAGGGCGTCTTGTTTGCAGATGGCTTGCTAGTGATTTAGGCAGGTCGTTAGTGGATCAATACTTTTCTCAGGAGTCCCTGAAATCCCTGTCTGCTTAATCATTGAGCCTAGCAGTTCTTTCTAGAGAACAATTGTGCCCCGTAGTGGAGAACCACCTTGCAATTGGTGGCTGCCATCTGATGACCTACTAAGTGCCAGACACCATCCCTCAGTGTCTTGTGTGTTTGTTCTGTTACCTTGTATCATTTTAGAAATGAGTCCAGTGATATCAGAGGGACCAAGTGTCCTGACTAGAATCATGTAGTCAAACCATCTAAGCTGGGATATTTGTCTTTCTGGGAATTTAGACAATAGACTTCATCTTCCAAAGCCTGTTTCCTTACCTGTTAAATATCTTGTGCTAAGCCCTGGGACCTGTGGTGCCTGGCACACCCTCAGTACTCTGTAGTGACAGCTGAGGTTCAGAACTGGGCCTGGCTGGCTCCACAGCCCATATGATTTTCATACCACCACAGGAGCTTTGAGAAAGGAAGAAGTGTGTTTAGATTCTGCACATGGAAGATACTTGCCATCTGTGCTGTTTCTAGTTGAGTGCGCCTTGGAGAATTCCATTCAGTTATTATTATTGTGTGTCTATGTATGCTTGTATGGTGGATGTATATATATGTAAAGTCATGGGTAGCAAGGAGTGCATAGGAAGGTCAGAGGACAAGCACAGAATGTCATTTCTTGCCTTCCATCTTGTTTGAGACAGGGTTTCTCTTTTTGTTTGCTGCTGCAAATGCCTACTCGCTGGCTTTCTAGATCTAGGATTCTCCTGACTCTGCCTCCCATGGCTATAGGTGCATTGGGGTTACAGGCATGTACATTACTTGCATCCAGCTTTACGTGAATGCTGGGGATCCAAACTCCGATGCTCCGTCTTGCCCAGCAAGCGCTTTTAACCATTCACTCACCTCTCCAGCCTTCTAGATGCTATTATTACCATCTCTTGATAGGCAGGGAATGGAAACATGGCCAGAATTTAATAGGCCAGTGGTGGCATTAAAGTGGTTAGAAGCTGCTACTAGAGGGCTGGATAGTAAACATCAGAAGGAAGTTTCAGGTATCACTGGATGTTTAAACCCAGGAACAAGTATGGAAAGGAGACTATCTAGAGGAGAAATGATAAAGGTGTGATGTAGTAGAGAAAAGCATTGGGCAGGGTCAGGAGACCTACGATCCCTCCAGGCTGAACCACTAGCTGCCTGGAGGAGCCAGCCAGGCACGTACTCCTGGGGAATCTAGCACTTTACCCCCAAAATGAGTAGACATTTATTCAACAAATATTATGAAGCGCCTTTACACCAGACACTGGGAGGAAAGACACAGGTTTTAGCCCAAAATCTATGCTGTTTAAACTCTTTCAATCCCTCCTCAGCACTGGGGTTACAGGGATGTGAGGCCATGACTGGCTTTTTATGTGAGTGCTGGCAATCGAACTCAGTTCCTTATGCTATACAACATGCATTCTTCTTCACTGAACCATCTTTCCATCATGCCACAGGTCTTTTTCATGTCAGGATCCAGTTTAAGGGAGCAGGCTCTATGCCAGGCAGAGTGAATACAAGGAGGGTAACTTGAAATAGCTCTTAAAACACCTCTGCTCACACACAGTGGGCTAAAGCAAGTCACACAAGTGACGTGTTGAGGGCCACGCTATACTTTTCCCATAGGAAGCAACCCAAGTAGTAGGAAAGTGAGCTGGGAAACAGAATCCCCCAGAAGCAGGAAGGACGGATTATTTTTGACCCAACTCCAGCTCAGCAGAGGGTCCAGACTAGCAGACAAACATCACTGCCATCTTTGGGGCTGGTGGGCCAGAGAGGCCAGCAGAGGAAGGCTAGAGTAGCTGGTTGGGTGCTGTCCATAACTGTCCTTCACCTTTCATCATCTGAGTTCCCCAAGGGGCTTGCACCAAATACTGCTTGACCAGCCAGGGAACACCATGCTTCAGAGCTGGCATTCCTGCATGGTTCTGCTTAACTATTCAGAGAGGACAGCCGGGTATTCTAGCCACCTGAGGGCCTCCAGGTTAACTTCCTGCAAGAAAGGCCTGTTACCTGAGCCCATCCGCTTTGTCTGTCCACTCATTTTAGTCCCACGGCCCAGTTCTTAGGGGCTAGCAGGGGGGCCCCTTCTTTGTTCTCTCTCCTCTGCTCCAGGCTCAGGTCTCCAGGGCCTTGGGGAAGGTCAAATGCTACTTCCCTGCCTTCCTTTTCAGACATCAAAAAATGGTCCCTGGGTGAACAATGGCCAGACCATCTGCGAGATGTTAACTGCATAATGGAATGTAACACGAAGGGCTTTTAAAAACATGAAGAGAGATTTTATTGTAACTAATCGTGATGGATAGTGAATGTGGTCACACTTGGGTCATAAATCTTTGTGCCAAGGCTGGGACTAAAAAAAGCCAATGAAGCTCCAGAGTTCAGAGAGCCTTGTCCTCAGCCATGGGCAAGTCACATGGGAAAGGTCTTAAGACCTCATCTACAGTAGGTGCAGATGCGCCCCTTCCTGTAGCCTGACCACCTCGTGCTGTGAACTCATTGGCTGCCTCTGTGTGTGTGATGGATGCCAGGGCGCATCCCTTCTCACCTGCATCCCCAGGAATGGACTGAAAAGGAGGCTGATGAAGGAAGGGGTTGGGCAGACCATGGAACCCCTTGCTCCTCACCCATTTAATTAAAGAGAAGAACTCGTCACTGAGCAGGGCAAGCTCTCGAGAAAAATTCATGTTAATAGCTCTTCCCATTAGACACGTTCATTCTTTCAGATCCATCTCAGCTCCTATGAACTTGGCCAAAGCTCTTTCTTCATGAAGCTTGTTGATTAGTCAGCCAAGGTTTCATGACTATTGCTGGAGGAACAAGAACCCTGGACTGAGTCAGAAGTTCAGAACTCCAAAGTCAGATGCTTTACTATTCTGAGGCCCTGGGCAAGATGTTTAACCTCTAGGCCTTAATTTTCTCCTTTGTGTTCTGTTAAGTGGGGGTAATTGTAACCCAGCTACTTGACTTAAAGGGTTTGTGTGCTGAGAATATGATACTATTTATGCCTAAAAAGCACTTGGCAGAACTTTAGAATATATATTGACATTTTTCTGGAAAAAAAAAAAGAAAGAAGTGTTTTCTGGAATATGAGAATGGTGTGGTCTGAATTTTTGTGTCCCTCTAAAATTCATATGCTAAAATCTAAATCAGCGAGGTGATGGCTTGGGAAGTATTAAATCATGAGGGTAGAGCCCAGTGAATGGGATTAGGGTCCTTATTTTTTTTTAAAAAAAAAGCTCTACTGTGTTTCCATCACCTGGGAACTCAGGGAGAAGATACCATCTTCTCTCAAAGACACCAGATCTGTCAATACCTTGACCTTGGACTTCCCAGCTGCTTATAAGCCACCGAGAGTGTTGACTAGCCTACTAGAATGTACCCAGACAGGAAATATAGAGCATTTTTCACTTGTAGACAGTGGCACATTCTTGCTTTGAAAAAAATATTTGGAGATGATAACTTTGTAAAAGATGGGTCCTTTTATCATGTAACACTTGAACTTGCTTAGCATCGTCAGATACATTTCTGATTCTGAGAAATCCAATGAGTTCCAGGCAAGCAGGCACAGGACAGACAGGAAGGATTCTCCAGGTGACCATTCCTGCCTTCCTTACTGGCTTGGCCTCAGACTCAGGGAACTGAGCGGAAGAGGGGGCGAAAAGATTGTGAGAGCCGTGGTGGGGGAGAATATCAGAGTCTTGGCAACCCTCAGTAACAGCACACTTGGGTCAGGAGAACCCGGCTGAAGACATGGTCCCCTACCACAAAGACTCATCCAGACGGTCCACAGAGGAGGATATCCAGCTGACTGGGGATGGGGAAGGGGGCAATGGGAAATTGAGGATAACAACTCATTGTTGGCCCACTAAACAATGTAACTCATTATGGACAATAAAGAAAAAAAAAAAGAAAGAAAGAGGCCAGCCCAAAGCCACACCTACTTGGCCCCACCTTCTCTAGGCTCCTGAAGTTTCTGGATTTTTCTCTGGTCCTTCTGTGTCTGAGGAGACTGTGGGCTCTTGGTTACTCACAGTATTTTCGTGGTGAACTCAAGGGGTTCATCAGTTACAGCCTTCTTACTCTAAAATAATTAGAGACTGTTTCTTTAGTCTTAGATTTCTTCAAAAATTTCTAAGGAAGTTTGGACATTAAGAGGAGATAATTGGGTTCAAGTCTCAAGTTTTTAAAAAATATTTTTATTTATTTATTTGCAAACCAAGAGAAATAGAGACAAGACAGACAGAAAGAATGGGCATACCAGGGTCTCCAGTCACTGCAAACGAACTTCAGATACACACGTGCCATTTTGTGCATCTGGCTTTACGTGGGTACTGGAGTATTGAACTCAGGCCCTTAGGCTTTACAGGCAAATGCCTGAACCGATAAGCTATCTCTCCAGCCTTTAAGTCTCAAATTTTAAAACTACTCTCTGGAGCTATTTAGTTGTTTTTGAAAGATTTGTAAAGATCAGACTTGGATTTGAAAAGATAATTGTGCAAATGTTGGAATTTAAAATATATAAAGTCTTGTTTTCAAGGATTTCAAGCAAATGCTTATTTAGTCATTTGTGTGTGTGTGTGTGTGTGTGTGTGTGTGTGTGTGTGTGTGTGTGTTTGTGGGGGAAGGGGCACAACACAGTCCCTTGTCACTGCAAAGCAACACCAATCTGTGTGCCCAGCTTCACAGAGGTGCTGGGGATCTGAACCTGAACCTGAGCTTTGCAAGCCAGTGCCTTTAACTGTTAAACCAGCGAAAAGAATATAGTCTTCCTTGATAGGGGATAATATCTGACAACTAACTATAAGTTAATTTCTATTTCAAACTCTTGAACCCTTTTGTTATAGGGTTATCTACGTAAATAGCACTACTTTTTAATTTTTTTAAAATAGTGGCTTTGTTATATAAAATTTTATCTGTTTATTTGAGAGAGAGAGAGAGAGAGAAAGAGAGAGAGGCAAGTGGAGAATGAGTATAGGTGTGCCAGGACCTCCTGCCTCTGCAAAGGAACTCTAGACGTACGCACCGCTTTGTGCATCTGGCTTTATGTGGGTACTGGGAAATCGAACCCAGGCCATCAGGCTTTGCAAGCAAGCATCTTTAACCGCTGAGCCATCTCTCCAGCCCTCATTTTCAAATTGTGACCCAGCATCTCATGAAGCCCAGGCTGCTCCTCCTGCTTCAGCCTCCCCGATGCACCCCACCTGACCCAATCTTTTGAGTCTCTGAATTTAGGAGTGCTAATTCAATTTGCATAGCCTTGTGTATATACATGTCAGGAAGGTTGAGTTTTCTATTATTTCATTTTGAAGGCTGATTTGATTTCACATCATTCTTTTTCGTATGAATTATGTTTACCAATTTTCTTTTATTAAAAAGAATTTAGGGCATTGCCCATTTCCGTTCTGTCCCTGGCAACTGTCAGGTTTTTCATATGTGTCTTTGGTCATTTTTCTCTATTACTACAAATCAGTCTCGATCAGACTTTCCTACGTGTATAATAGAGAACGTCTTGAATTCGTCTCTTACCTCATTAATTGATTTTCTGCAGAATCCAATGTGCCGTTCATATGGTTTTTAATTAATCAATTGTGTTTTCTGTCTTCTCACTCTCCCCTTATCTCCGTTGCTTTCTTTTTCTTTCTGCTTGCCTTAGCTTCTGGATTCTGCGTTCTCTTGAATATTATTGAAACGACAAATCAAAAATAGCCTCTAGCTTTCGGTTTCTGGCAGAAAAGTGTATATTTCAGGAGTGTCTTCCATGGCGTCCAGGTAGTCTGGCCTCTAGGCCTGCCTGGGCCTAGGCGCCAATTTGGCAAGAGGCCTGATTGCTTCCTTGGGCTCCTTCCAAGCAGAGACATTTCTGTGGGATTTTGTCCATATTTCTACTTACATCCTGCATGGACCACTCAGGGACCATGAACGGGTCTTTTGTATCCTCCCTGAGCCCCAAATGCCCAAGGGCCACCCTTGAGAACCAGTGATATCTGCACCATATGTTGACAACAGCCAACTCTTCCCTGGCTTCTGTTGTCACACTGGAGAAATCAAAAGAAACCATGTAGTGTCTGTCAGCCAACTAAGTCTGGGCTTATTCTGTCATCGCCCATCTTCTCTGATGTTACAGAGATATTAACTGCAGGTTTCTCTTACAGGTTTGAGTATTTTATTTTTTTAGCAAGTATGTTAGCAGACCCAGCAGCTCCTGTTTTTGTCAGCAATGACTGGCTGCAGACAGAGTGAGTCCATGGTTCTGAATCCACAGTTGTCTTACATGGACACAAAACAGCTGAAAGGTCTAAAAATAAAGGACCGCTGGATTGGTTAAGACTTAGTTTGGTGGCCCTCACAATTCATGCAGAAATATTAATTGGTGTTAGGTAATATTTTTGCTGCTTAAGAGTCATAAAACCTTATTTGACCTATTTCATAAAAATTATATATATATGTAATGTATATATATACACGTTATTATATATGTATATATAATGTATATAATTATATATAATGTATATAATTATATATAATATATATTATAATGTACTATATTATATATATATATATGCCTGGGGATATATCTGGTGGTGAAGCATGCTCAAGGCCTCATGTTCAATTCCTAACTACTCAAAAATTATATATATATATATGTATATATATATATATATATGAAAAAGTGTAGGTAAGAGAAATACCTTGACAATAAAACTTTAATCTTGAGATGATTATAGAGATTTAAACATTTTTGTCATTTTGCATTTCTTATTTTCTTCAATGAACATGTTTTATGTTATGGGGTGAAGGTTTTTCGTAAATCCGTTTATTGGGAAATTTCTAGAAATCCTCATAGACATCAACTTCATATTACATGATTGTCTATTGTCTTGCCTCCCATCCTTTCAAAAAAAAAAAAGAACAAAAATGAGAGAGGCTGGATCTTCTGGAGATGTTATTAATTTGAAAACCACAGTGATATTCACCATTAAAATCCTATTATCCTTGAAGGTTCAGAATTATCAGAAAGAATGGTGTAATTTTCTTGCTGTCTGTGTGCATTTACATTATGTTTAATTCTAGTGAGACCTTGGCATGTGTTCCATCCCTAAACTCAGGACATTCTAGAACTAAGGAGGGAACTTCAGGGTGGAGGCCGGGTGGAGCTGGCCCAAGGCCGCTCAGGCATCTTGTAGCTGGCAATCAGGTGTGGTAAGAACATTTACACCAAGGCAATTGACGAATGTGTCATGTCAGGACTCTCCTTTCTAGAGTTCATTGCCAAACACTCAGCAGACACCATTGCTTCAAGGACAAGCTAATCTGTGAAGAATCTGGACCTGGGAGAAGCAAAGCCATCGAAGGTCTGTCTCTCTACTCACTCTGTTTGCAACTGTCCCACAGGGGCTCTGCTAAAAAAACAAACAAACAAAAATAGCACATTTCAATTGTTGCCTGTGCTGAGGGAAGTGTGTTTATTCCAGTTAGGAGCAGGACCCCTCCTTTCCAGAGTCTTAAGAAAAATGAACAGCTACCCATAAGCATGACGTTGCTTTATGTGAATTCGCACGGAGACATGCAGCTGTAAAGACAATTAATCTACGTGTGAAACTAAGCATTTCTGAGATAATTGTTTTTCTTAGAGCTCAAATCCCTGTATTAGACAACACAATATTCTTACCATTTGTGCAATGATTTTGTTAATTAAATTGCTGCTAAAAACAATATTTATTTTTCACCTTAAAATCAGCTGAATATCAATCTCTAATCAATACCTTGTTGCCGGGAGGCATGCTACCTTCAATTTGCTTCACAAATCCGCTGCAGGTAATTTATTCCCAGTCAATAAGACATGTTGCAAAAGCTACTTTTCCCTCCCAACAGGCAACCCTGGTCTAATTTACAATTGGATAAAAACTGGCAAACTATACACACCTGAGTTAAATGTAATTTGTAATAGGATTTTTTTTTTTTTAAGCAGCAGTGAAAGATTTGATTTCGCCTGCTCGGTATGCAAGTAATCTTTGCCTGTTTCTGGGACAATAACCAGGAAACATAAATTGCTTTGTTTTCCTTTCAGGCATAATTTTTGAGCTGTTGTTCTTTGGGTGGGGAGAGGGGGGACCTTCAGGGACAGTGAACAAAATGATTGCTGTCTCCAATCCATGTTCACAGACTCCATGGGTAATAAGTAGAGAAGGCGTTATTATTGTCTGGGTTCATTTTTTAAGAAAAGGGATTTAAAAAAAAAAAATTCTAACACAGATCCCCCCCCCCTTTCTGGTTCCCTTCTATTTTAGAGGATGCAAAGGAAAAATGAGAACTGTCAAGGTTTGGCTGAATGAAAAACTCACAAATTAATCCCAGGGCTGGAAATCTCTACAAAGGTTGAAATCTATAATTAGTGTTAGAAACTGTAATTAACTTATTAGGAAGCCCGGTGCAGTGTGGGCCCTCTTCTCCTGCGAGTAGGTACCATCATTGGAAAATTCTCCAGGAAAGAGGTCTCTCAGCTCTCACCCTCTCGTTCATTCCCCCTGGCTGCCAATTTGATTGGTTAAGTAGTTTGGACTGCGCAATCCTCTTTTTCTTTTGGATTGATGTGTTTATTACTTTTTGTGACAGTGGCTCCCAAGGCAGATGTTCAATAAAGAAGGTAAAAAAAAAATCTGATATGGACCCAAGTCAGGAGAGAAGCGGTGGAGATTGCAGAAAATTGGCAAAGTTATCATAAGCATGGAGCTGTTATTGGAGATTTTGCTCGCAGCGTTTGTAGCTGTTGCGTTATTTACTCTTCCGCAGACGGAAACCTAGCGGGGAATTATTGAAAGGCGAGTTTCCTCAGTTTTAAATTGCTGTTGTTTGGTTCGCATCATGGCAGCCGCTCAGCAAAAGGAAAGTGAAATTGAAGCTCTAAGCAATGGAAGCCATCTGTCTCTGCGTCTCTCGGTCTCTCCTAGTCTCTCACTGCCAGATAATGAGATTATTTTTATTTGAGGTCATCAGGGGCAGTGTCGGCTGGGGCAACACTGTGACTATGGAACCTGACTTTGGGGTTCTTCTCCACCACCACCCCTATACTTCCTGCTAATTTTTGGGTTTTTGAGGCAGGGTCTTGCTCTAGCCCAGGCTGATCTGGAATTCACTCTGTAGTCCCAGCCTTACCTTGAACTCATGATTGTCCTTCTCCATCAGCCTTCTTTCTGCTGTCCTTTGTGGTGTCCTCTCTCCTCTGCTCTCTGGACCCTCTCCATCCACGGTTTGCTCGTGTCTCACCAAGACTGACCTGCTTTAGGTGTCTGATGCTGTGTTGGGGACCTAGTGACAAATCCATGCAAATCACCTTTCTCCTAAGTGCCTTTATCTTTCACACCTTTGTCTGTACCACTCCTGATGTAACCTCGACACATTGAATGAGGAACCTTCACCAGTGTTTTCCTCAAATGGACTCTAAAACCTCCACACTAGCTGTGGGGTAATTGCTTCTCAAGTCACCCCAAAGTCCATTTACATCAGACATTGTCTTTTCCTTCTCATTTCATGTCTCTCTTCAGCCCCAGCATAGGAGCCTCGGATGAGGAGCAGCGTAGGGAGAGTTCTGAAGACTTGGGTACAAATGGATGTATATGCAAACATTTCCCCCTCTGGGCTTTTCCCCAGAGTGTGTTGGTTCAGCAAATCTCTGGGAAGGCCCAAAGTGGAAGCCCACTTGACTTTGGATTGTAGCTTCTATTTCCTGATCTGGACATGGAAATGGCCATTCTGCATAGATTAATTGACAATGTCATGTATGTGGCAGACCTTTTGCTAGGAACTGGGAAAAAAATAATGTGTAAAAGAAAGATGTCATTCCTTCCACTCCTAAAAGATCTCTTCCCCATCGCCAAGGCACTGATGGACATGAACCTAAGTGTTCCACAGAGCACATTTGAGAACTATGCCTTGAGTCCAAGGTGAGGGCTTTGTGTTTTGTGAGACAAGGTCTCACTCTAGCTCAGACTGCCTTGAGCTCAAGAATCCCTTGTTTTACTCCGCCTTCTGAATGCTAGAACTCCAGGAGCACCCAGGTTAATTGAGTGGTTATGATGGTGACTTTCCATTCTTCAATTCATACCAATCAGCTTTCTGGATGTGCAAAAGTACTCAGCCCTGAAAGCAAAGGAGTTCAAACCCAGGGTGATGCAGTACTAACACCTGCTTCCCTCAGGCCATGTGGCCCATGTGCTCTAACCTCATCTATGAATCCTCTAGGGCTAGCAAGCAAGACAGCTGTGCGCTGGCATTAGAGCCTTCCTCCTCTGCAGGTGAGTTGGGACACATTTAACCCTGTAGGATCAGCCTGGCTGGTGTGGGTATCTATCAGCCACAGCAAAGAGCCATTGGAGAGCCAGAGCAGACACTCACAGCGTTTCTCGTGAGAACCAACAATTGTTGGAGATTTCAGAAAGAGGTCAAGACAGTAGAGATTATCAATGTTTCTACTAGCCATCAATGACAGATTAAAGTCACCATTCATCCTATTACTTCTTCTCCCATCCAAAGTGGCCTTTAGCTAGAGAAAGGTGGTCAGAGAGACGGTCAAGTGCACACAGATGCAGTGTGAAGAGCATGGATGAAGGTCACTCAACAGGCACAGTCCTTCAAGGTAGCATGAGTCACTGCCTCCCTCTCTTGTTGCCCAGGGTTAAAGACACAAGTATTATTTTTAAAATATTTTTTATTTATTTGCAAGCAGATAGATAGACATAGGAGAGAGAGAGAGGGAGAGAGAGAGAGAGAGAGAGAGAGAGAGAGAGATTGAGAATAGGTACACCAGGGCCTTCAGCCGCTGCAAACAAACTCCAGATGCATGCACCACTTTGTACATCTGGCTTTATGTAGGTACCAGGGAATCAAATCTAGGTCATTAGGCTTTGCAGGCAAGCACCTTAACTGCTGAGCCATCTCTCCAGCCCAGGACACAAATCTCTGTGGAGCTTCTGCTGTGTGTGTGCTAAGCAGTTCTGGGGGCACTGGAAGAGTCAAGATTTCCTTGTTAGTACAAGCCTTGGTGGAACGGGAGGGTACAGTGGGCTGATCTGTATGTAGCCCTCAAAATGTATATGCTGAAACCCTACACTCAGTGCGTCAGAATACAACCATACTTGGAGATAAGGTCTATTCCAGGGGGGGAAAGTCAAAGTAACTCCAGGGTCACTGGTTTCTTCCTAGGAGGGAGACATTTACACACCAACTATGATGCACAGAGAGAAAGACCACGTGAGCACACTGTGACCAGTCGGCCATTTAAAAACAGGGTGGGAAGACTTTGCCTCAAATATCCCAGGAGAAAATAAGTTTAAGCCACCTGGTGGGTGATATCTTGTTACGGAAGCCTAAGCAGGTTAATGCAGAGAAGTGCCTGGATCTAGGAATAGGAAATGGGTAAATACCAAAGAAAAGAGGGAGGAGAAGGCTTGGACAAGCACCCAAGATTGGGGAAGGACTTTCAGTGTTTCCCCCACAATCCTTTGTGCCCCAGCATTGCTCATTCTCCAGGAGACACTGACCAAGAGACTAGCCTGAAGAACTCAAGCGCTCCGTTGGTTTGCTTCTTGGGTGCTGAAAACGTATCTGTTTGCTTCCACACTGCTGCGTTGTTTTTGGATGATCGGTGATTTGGGATTTTTAGATAGGGTCTCTCTGTGTAACCCAGGCTACTTGGAATTCCTAATCCTCCTACCTCTACTTTCCCAATATGGAAAATAGTCCTGGGTCACCCACCACTCCCCGGCTTGAACCTTGAACTTCTGACCTTGTCAGGAGTATCACCGATCAAATGTGCTCAGTTCTTTCCGACTCCACCGTTGGCCTTAGACCCACACACAGTGATGCTGGTTCCAGGAAAAGGAAAATGATGGAAGGGAGATGTGAAGAACCCCAGGCACTTGTTTCAAAAATTTAACAAAACCACCAAAACTCATGAAACTGCCCCCAGGCCAGATGATCACTACGGAGGGGTGTTTGATTGAGGCTGGTTAAGAAATACTCTAAATAGCACTAAAAAAAAAAAAAAAGAAAGAAAGAAAGTAAGAAAACCTCCCTTGGATGTCTGTATCAAATAAATCTAATAAGACAGAGTGAAAAATATTGAATTTATTTTTACAAGTTAGCTGTGACCTTTGTAACCTCCTGAATGGATTCACTTCACACGGTTCCTCTTAAGGCCCTTAGGGTTATGACTAACTCATAAAAATAAATCCAATATTTCCCCCTTAGCCATGTCATAATCAATGTAGGAATTCAGATGATGGGGCAGGGGAGGTGGGTTTTTATTTCATTTGACCTCCTATTATGAGTGGCTCAGGCTGAGGCCTCGAGCTTCCCAGCCCTCCCTCAGAATCTGTGTACCGAGCAAGAACAACAAGACACCTGTGTGGAGGCCAAGCTCAGGGCAGGGTGGCTAGAACAGGGGTCCCTCGCATGCTTGGCAAGACACCCAGGCTTCCTAGTCTTGGAGGAGCTGGGTGGTGGGTGGGTAGAAAAGCTTGTCTTTGAAGAAATGTCCTCCCAACAGAGAGCAGTTGCCCCCCTACCGTCACCTAGGGTTGGCCTTCATTGGATAAGACACACCAGCTACGGTGGTCAAAGCTTCCATTCTTGTCACCCCCAGGGGTCCAGGAGTCATTAAACCACCGTCTCATGACTGCCAAGAGCACCCCAGACGTATAAGGACCCTGAAGTTCAGGGATACAGCAACCAGTCATGTTCCCTGTCCCTGGAGAGCCTGTGGGTCAATGTAATAGGCACTAAGCAAACCAGCGCAGTGTCCCCTGTGTGGTCCTAGCTGAGCTAAGTCCCACCTGAGGCCTAGCACAGTGAATCTCGGCAGCATCCTGACTAGGCAGGGTGGGGTGGACAGTCCCAAGATGACCAGTGACTAGAGGTTAACAGGTGGCAGCAGAAGGGGAGAGAATTCCAGCAATAGTTGCCAGCATCCCTGTGGCAGGCCGGGTTCCCTGGTCCAGCTCCGCCACTGAAGAGCACTATGGATGCCTGCCTGCAGGGAGGAAGGATGAAAGGGGAAGCTGGACAGAGAGGGGTAATGCACTGCAGTGTAGTCAATGAAGGTCTCGGCCAACCGCCCAGGGGCTGCGATTGAGGGACCATTTAGACTAATCCTGGGCTGGAAAGAGGGTCCCAGGCCTTTCTTATCATTCAGGCCACCTAGTGCAGGCCACTCTGGGAGGGTGTGGGCCTTGAGCATGGTGGATCTCCAGCCCAGGCAGATCTAGAAGAGATTTGGCAACTGAAGGTTGTTGACTGGTTGGGACATCATAGGCCCCATTCCTGTGTGGCAAGGTCTTTCTGCGGGAGTGTTGGGACCAAGAGGAGCCTGGAGTGTGGCCTGGCATCCTGCAGGAAGTCAGCTCAGAAGCCAGAGGTGGAGTTCTGGGGTGCCATCAAGGGAAGCCAGGCTGATGAGAGGCGAGGAAAAAGAAGCCAGAGAGGGGCTGGGGAGATGGCTCGGTGGATAAGCATGAGTACCTCAGTTCAGATCCCAGAACCTCCCCACGTAAAGCCAGGTGCTGTAGCACTAGAAGGGAGGCTGAGATGGGCGAGTCACTGGGAAACCACAGGCCAGCTAGCCTGGTGTTGATAGCAGGGAACAAGAAGATACCCTTCCTCAAACAAGGGTGACAACCAACACCTGAAGTTGTCCTCTTACCTGCATGCACACACTCACACACACACTCATGTGCATACACACGCACACACTCGCACACATACACGCACACATGCACGTACACACACACACACACACACACACACACACACACGAAGCATATAACCTCAACCCAACCTCCAGCAGCTTGTACTCTTGCACTCTTGCACTCTGTCACGGGGAAGACATCACACACACACATGCACAAGTGTGAAAAGTGAGATCAAGAGAATGCACAACCCAGCGTA